>CAJVGK010000023.1:0-59138 GCA_910950805.1 Acrocephalus scirpaceus scirpaceus | reverse complement strand
TGGTTTTTCTTAATGTTTTTTTTGTGCCGGGGGGTTTTGGGTTTTTTGGGTTTTTTTGGTGGGGTTTGGGGTTTTTTGTTTGTTTTGGGAGTTTTTGCTTTGTTTTGGGGGTTTGTTTCTTTTAGGGTTTTTTTGTGGAGTTGTTTGGGGTTTTTTGTTTATTTTGGGGTTTTTGGGGGGGTGTTTCAGAGTTTATTTTGGGGGTTTTGCTTTGTTTTGGAGGATTTTGGGGTTTTGTTTGTTTGGGAGGGTTTTGGGGTTTTTTTGTGGGGTTTTTGGAGGATTTTTTATTTATTTTTGGTGTTTTTTGGGGGTGTTGGGGGATTTTTGGGGGGAGTTTGTGGGGGGGTTTTGGGGTTTTTTGGTTTTTGGGGGGGTTTTTTGAGGGTTTTTTGTTTATTTTGGGGTTTTTGGGGGAATGTTTGGGGTTTTTTTTGGGGGGGTTGAGGTTTTTTGTTTATTTTTTTGTTTTGTTTTTGGGGTTTTTTGGGGGGGTTGGGGGGAGTTTTTGTTTCTTTTTTAATATTTTTGGTGGGGGTTTTTTTGTTTGTTTTGGGGTTTTTTTTGTTTTGGTTTTTTTTGGGATGGGTGGGGTTTTTGGGGGTTTTTTTGGGGGGTTGAGGTTTTTGGTTTATTTTTTTTTTGTTTTTGGGGGTTTTTTGGGGGGGTTGAGGTTTTTTGTTTATTTTGGGGTTTTTGGGGTTTTTTGGGGGGGTTTTTTTTTGTTTATTTTTTTTGTTTTTGGGGTTTTTTGGGGGGGTTGTTTTGGTTTTTTTTTTAAACTTTTGGTGGAGATTATTTTTGTTTGTTTTGGGGTTTTTTTCCGAGGGTTTTTTTTGGGATGGATGGGATTTTTTGGTTGTTTTTTTTTGCTGCTTTTTAATCCCAAACCTCCAGGGCCGGCCAGGATTCCAAAGGTCGGGAGAAGCCGCCGCGTTTCGCTCTCCTCCCCCCGCCCGGAGCGCGGCGCGGCCACGTCGGTGTCCCCGTGTCGCGACTGTCGCGATTTGGATCCTTTGGGGGGATTTGGGTGGAATTTGGGTGGAATTTGGGTGGAATTTTGGCCCCGAGCGGAGCCCGGAGCGGTCCCGGGATTTTCCGCGGCTCCTCCGGGGCCGGGGGTGCCGAGCCGGCCCCTCCTGGGGAACGTCGGGAATTCTCTTAGGGAATTCTTTCCGGGAATTCTTCCAGGGAATTCTTTTCGGACCCATCCCGGGATATTCCCGGATTTATCCCGGACCCATCTCGGGTTAATTCCAGCCCCATCCCGGGATCATCCTGGCCCTATCCCAGCCCCATCCCGGGATCATCCCGAACCCATCCCAGATCCATTCTGGGATATCCTGGATTAATCCCAGACCAATCCTGGGATCATCCCGGCCCCGTCCCGGGGTAATCCCGGTCCCACCCTGAACCCATCCCTGCCCTATCCCGGGATATTCCCGGTTCTATCCCGGCCCCATCCCGGTCCCATCCTGAACCCATCCCGGCCCCATCCCGGGATATTCCCGGATCTATCCCGGTCCCATCCCGGGGTAATCCAGGCCCCATCCTGAATCCATTCTGGGATCATCCCGGCTCCATCTCAGACCCATCCCGGGTTAATTCCAGCCCCATCCCGGGGTAATCTCGGCCCCATCCCGGCCCCATTCCGGAATTATCCCGGGATCATCCCGAACCCATCCCGGCCCCATCCTGGGATCGTGCCGGGGTAATCCCGGATCCACCCCAGATCCACCCCAGGGTAATTCCAGCCCCATCCCGAACCCATCCCGGGATCATCCCGGCCCAATCCCGGTCCCATCCCGGGTTAATTCCAGCCCCATCCCGGGATATTCCCGGTCCCACCCCGGGATTTGGGCCCGGGCGCTCCCCCCCGGCAGCCCCGGGTGTGTCCCGGGTCCGGGAGAAAATGTGGGAAAAAAGGAAAATGCAAAATAAAATGGGGGAAAAGTGAAATAAATGGGGGAAATAAGGTAAAATAAAATTGGGGGAAAATAAGGTTAAAAAATGGGAAAAGAAAGGAAAATAAAATGGGGGAAAAGCAAAATAAAATGGGAAAAAAAGGCAAAATAAAATGGGAAAATAAGGTAAAATAAAATGGGAAAATAAAATGGGAAAATAAGGTAAAATAAAATGGGAAAATAAAGCAAAATAAAACGGGAATTTCCCATCCCCGTGGAATTCCTCGAGGAAGAAACCCCAAGAAATCCCAGCCTGGAATTTCCCACATTTTAAATCCCAATTTTCCCGGTTTTTTTGGAATGAATCCCTCGGGAATTTTGCCCTCCCAGCCCGGGACATCACGGCCGGGGCGGGAGGAGGGGCTGGAATTTTTAATTCTCTTCCACACAAAGGAAGTTTTTATAAATTCTCGGAATGAGCAGGTACAGAGCAGAGAGAAAAAACAGGAAAACATTAAAATTAAAAATCAAAAATAAAGAATAAAAAATAATTAAAATAAAAAATAAAAAAATAAAACTAAAAAAAATTTAAAATTAAAAATAAAAAATAAAGAATAAAAAATTAAAATAAAAAAATTTAAAAAATTAAGAATAAAATTTAAAAATTAAAATAAAAAATAAAAAAATTAAAATAAAAAATAAAAAATTAAAATAAAAAATAAAAAATTTAAAATTAAAATTAAAATTAAAAATTAAAATTAAAAATTAAAATTAAAAATAAAAAAATTAAAATAAAAATAAAAATTAAAATAAAAAAAAGAATAAAGAATAAAAAATAAAATTTAAAATAAAAAATAAAGAAATTAAAATAAAAATTAAAATTTTAAAAAAATTTAAAAATTAAAATAAAAAATAAAAAATTAAAATAAAAAAATTAAAATAAAAAATTAAAAAAATTTTAAAAAATTAAAAATAAAATTAAAGAATTAAAAAAAATTAAAATAAAAAATAAAAAATAAAAAATAAAATTAAAATAAAAAAATTAAAATAAAAAATAAAATTAAAAAATTAAAAATAAAATTAAAAAACCCATCCCAGGTTCTGGAATTCTTGGAGGAGCAGCCCTGGAATTTCTCCTCCCAGAATTTATTTATTGAGGAGGGGAAAAAAAAAGATTTTGTGGAAGTTGGAATAGAAATTGTGGTAAAATTTGGGGTTTTTTTCAGGTTTTTCAGTGTTTAAAAATGAAATTTTTCAGTTTAAAAATCAGATTTTTTTCAGGTCTGAGCAGGGAATTGGGAGCAGAAAATTCCAGGGAATTGGGAGATGAAATTAAAAATTAAAATTAAATAATCTGGAGGAAATTGTTTAAAATTTCATTTCTGGAGGGGCTTTGAGATCAGCCAAAATTGAGGTTTTTGATCCCAAATATGAAATTAAAAATTAACATTAATTAATTCATTAATATTAATTAAATATTCTGGAGGAAATGGTTTAAAATTTCATTTCTGGAAGGGCTTTGAGCTCAGCCAAAAATGAGATTTTTGAGCCCAAATATGAAATTAAAAATTAATATTAATTATTCATTAATCTTAATTAAGTATTCTGGAGGAAATGGTTTAAAAATATCATTTTTAAATGATAAAAACATAAATTTTAAACATAAAAATGTCCAGGGAAGAGCAAATTCCAGAAGTTTGCCCAAATTTTTCCCTCCCAACCCAATTCCCCAATGGAAAATTTCTGACCCCAAACAACTGAAAAGGGGAAATAAAATTAAAAAATAAAAAAAAAATAAAATAATAATAAAAAAGGTTTAAAAAATAAATAAAATTGAGAAATCCCCTCTGGGTTTGGGATGATTTTTCCAGGTTTTTTTTTTTTTCCTCTTTTCTCCGAGTTTTGGGATTGGGAAAATTTGGGAAAATTGAGGAGAAATCACATTTGGGGCAGGGATATAAAAAATTTCTCTATTGTGCAGCTAAAAAAAAATCGAACAGTGAAAAAAAAAATAATTACACCACGTATGGAAATACAATTATTATTATTAATTATTAATTATTATTAATTATCATCATCAAATTTTTTTTTTTGGATTTTTTTTTGTTTTTAGAAACGGCTTCTACTAAATAATATCTATATAAAACAAAAAAAACTCCTCTAAAATAATTTCTGTATTAAAATAAAGAATGGGGGTTAGAGCTACACAAAAAAACCTCAAAGGGAAGGAATTTTTGGGAATTTTTGGGGAATTTTGGGTGTTTTTTTCCTATTTTTTTTCCGGTTTTTTTTGGGGTGAAATGCTGGAAGGAATCATGACGTACACGGTGCTCATTAATGCTCTGTATTAATTAATTAATTACCAATCACAGCCTCTCCCCCATTAGTACAAAGAGCCCCCGCGCCCGCCGCCTCTTTGAGGAGGGGCCGGGGTTTTATAAAAGCCAAGCGAAAACCTCGGGGTAGGAAATGACAAAATCCGGCCCCGATCCCAAACCCCGCGGGAGGGAGGGAGGGAAAGGAGCCGGGAAATCCCAAAGTTTGGGGGTTTGGTGATGGGGGAGCTGGGAGAGCTCGGTATGGGAGAGGGGGGTGGATCCCAGAGCCAGATTGGATCCCAAAATGGATCCCGGATACCAAGGGTGGGTCCCAAAATGGATCCTGGATACCAAGGGTGGGTCCCAAAGGTGGAGCCTGGATCCCAAACCTGGATCCCAAACCTGGATCCTAGATCTCAATGCTGGATCCTGGATCCCAAAGGCAGATCCCAGACCCGGATCCCAGATCCCAAAGCTGAATCCTGGATCCCAAACCTGGATCCCAAAGCCGGATCCTAGATCTCAAAGCTGGATCCTGGATCCCAAAGGCAGATCCCAGACCCGGATCCCAGATCCCAAAGCTGAATCCTGGATCCCAAAGCTGGAGCCTGGATCCCAGATCCCAAAGCCGGATCCCAGATCTCAAACCTGATCACGGATCCCAAATCCCAAACCTGGATCCCAGCTCCCAAACCCGGATCCTGGACCCCAAACTTGGATCCTGGATCCCAAAGGTGGTTGCCAGACCCCAGACCTGGATCCCAGCTCCCAAACCTGGATCCCAGATCTCAAACCTGATCATGGATCCCAAATCCCAAACCTGGATCCCAGATCTCAAACCTGAATCCTGGATCCCAAAGCCAGATCCCAAACCCAGATCATGGATCCCAAATCTGGGTCTCAGATCCCAGAGCTGGATCCCAGATCCCAAACCCAAATCCTGGGTGCCAAAGCCAGATCCCAGATCCCAAACCTGGATCCCAAATCCCAGATCTCAAACCTGGATCCCGGATCCCAGACCCCAATCACGGATCCTGGATCCCAGATCCCATCCCGGATCCCATCCTTGATCCCAGATCCCCTCTGGATCCCAGCCCCGGATCCCATCCCAGGCCATGTCACCGGGGCTGTCCCAGCCTGGCTCTGTGGCCGTGCCCGCTGTGGTTCTGGGGCTCGATCCCAGCCCAGATCCCAAACGCGGATCCCGGATCCCAAACCCGGATCCTGTCCCGTGTCAGTCACTGTGGCTGTGCCGGGCTTGTCCAGGTGTTACCGGGAGCCCTTGCTGTGGTTCAGGGGCTCCATCCCATCCCAGATCCCAGATCAGATCCCAGATCCAAGATCCCAAACCTGGCTCCCGGCTCCGGGATCCCAAACCTGGATCCCAGATCCAAGATCCCAAACCTGGCTCCCAGCTCCAGGATCCCAACCCTGGCTCCCAGGCCATGTCAGTCAGTGCGGCTGTACCGGGCTTGTCCAGGTGCCACCGTGCCCATGATTGTTCAGGGGCTCGATCCCATCCCAGATCCCCCAAGATCCCAAACCTGAATCCCAGATCAGATCTCAGATCCAAGACCCCAAACCTGGATCCCAACCCTGGCTCCCAGGCCGTGTCAGTCAGTGCGGCTGTGCTGGGTTTGTCCAGGTCCCACCGTGCCCATGATGGTTCAGGGGCTCCATCCCATCCCAGATCCCAAACCTGGACTCCAGGTCCCAGACCCAAGATCCCAAACCTGGCTCCCAGCTCCGGGATCCCAAACCTGGATCCCAGATCCAAAATCCCAAACCTGGCTCCCAGCTCCGGGATCCCAAACCTGGATCCCAGATCCAAAATCCCAAACCTGGCTCCCAGCTCCGGGATCCCAACCGTGGCTCCTGTCCCGTGTCAGTCACTGTGGCTGTGCCGGCCTTGTCCAGGTGCTGCAGGAGCCACTCACGGTGGTTCCGGGGCTCGATCCCATCCCAGATCCCAGATCAGATCCCAGCTCCCAGCCCCCAAACCTGGCTCCCAGCTCTGGGATCCCAAACCTGGCTCCCATCCCGTGCCAGTCAGTGCGGCTGTGCCGGGCTTGTCCAGGTGCCGCCATGCCCATGGGGCTCAATCCCATCCCAGATCCCAGCTCCAAGACCTCAAACCTGGATCCCAGGTCCCAGATCCCAAACCTGGACTCCAGGTCCCAGACCCAAGATCCCAAACCTGGCTCTCAGCTCTGGGATCCCAAACCTGGCTCCCAGGCCATGTCAGTCAGTGTGGGTTTGTCCAGGTGCTGCTGTCACTGCCGTGCCCACGGTGGTTCAGGGACTCGATCCCATCCCAGATCCCAGGTCCCAGCCCCCAAACCTGGCTCCCATCCCGTGCCAGTCAGTGCGGCTGTGCCGGGCTGCCCTTCTCCAGGTGCCTGAGGAAGCCGTCGGTGCCGCGGTGGTTCAGGGGCTCCATCCCATCCCATCCTAGATCCCAGATCCTGGATCCAAGACCCCAAACCTGGACCCCAGCTCTGGGATCCCAACCCTGGCTCCCAGGCCGTGTCAGTCAGTGCGGCTGTGCTGGGTTTGTCCAGGTGCCACCGTGGCCATGGTGGTTCAGGGACTCGATCCCATCCCAGATCCCAGATCAGATCCCAGCTCCAAGACCCCAAACCTGGCTCCCAGCTCCGGGATCCCAAACCTGGCTCCCGTCCCGTGCCAGTCAGTGCGGCTGTGCCGGGCTTGTCCAGGTGCTGCCATGCCCATGATGGTTCAGGGGCTCAATCCCATCCCAGATCCCAGCTCCAAGACCCCAAACCTGGATCCCAGGTCCCAGATCCCAAACCTGGACTCCAGGTCCCAGACCCAAGATCCCAAACCTGGCTCTCAGCTCTGGGATCCCAAACCTGGCTCCCAGGCCATGTCAGTCAGTGTGGGTTTGTCCAGGTGCTGCTGTCACTGCCGTGCCCACGGTGGTTCAGGGACTCGATCCCATCCCAGATCCCAGGTCCCAGCCCCCAAACCTGGCTCCCATCCCGTGCCAGTCAGTGCGGCTGTGCCGGGCTGCCCTTCTCCAGGTGCCTGAGGAAGCCGTCGGTGCCGCGGTGGTTCAGGGGCTCCATCCCAGCCCAGAGCCCGCAAGATCCTGGATCCAAGACCCTAAACCTGGACCCCAAGTCCCAGATCCCAAACCTGGACCCCAGCTCTGGGATCCCAAACCTGGATCCCAGACCCAAGACCCCAAACCTGGCTCCCAGCTCCGGGATCCCAACCCTGGCTCCCAGGCCGTGTCAGTCACTGCGGCTGTGCCGGGTTTGTCCAGGTGCCACCGTGGCCGTGGTGGTTCAGGGACTCGATCCCATCCCAGATCCCAAACCTGGCTCCCAAACGTGGCTCCTGGCTCCCAGCCCCCAAACCTGGCTCCCATCCCGTGCCAGTCAGTGCGGCTGTGCCGGGCTGCCCTTCTCCAGGTGCCTGAGGAAGCCGTCGGCGCCGCGGTGGTTCAGGGGTTCGCTCTTGAACAGCGCCGGCGGCGGCGGCAGGTGCGGCACGGGCGGCACGGGCAGGTGCTGAGGGTGATGGTGATGCCCGTGAGGAGGGTGATGATGATGATGATGGTGATGCCCTCCATGAGGAGGCACGGGCAGCGCCAGGGCGCCGTAGGGGTGCGGGACGGGGCGCGGTGGCGGCGCCGCCGGTGCCGCCGGTCCCAACCCCAACGCGGCGGCGGCGGCGGCGGCCGGAGGGGCCGGGCAGGGCCCGGGCAGCACGGCGGGACCGGGGCTGGTTCCCCCGGGGCTGGTGACACGGAAACATTTCTCCTTGTGGGCTTTGAGCATGTTGGAGAAGCGGAAGCGCTGCCCGCAGACGTCGCACGGGTACGGCTTCTCCCCGGTGTGCGTGCGCCGGTGCCGCTTCATGTTGGGCCGGCTGGTGAAGCTCTTCCCGCAGATCTCGCAGATGAACGGCTTCTCCCCTGCCAGAGAGAGAGGAAAGGGTTCCTGAGGCTGTGGGGAGAGCTTGGAAATGTTTCCTGATCCCTGGGAGATCCCCTGATCACTGGGAGATTCCCTGGAAAAGTTCCCTCATTCATGGAGTGCCCCTGGAAAAGTTTCCTGATCCACAGGAGAACCTCTGATCTCTGGGAGAACTCCTGGAAAAATTCCCCTGATCCCTGGGAGAACTCCTGGAAAAGTCTCCTCATCCATGGAGAGCCCATGGAAAAGTTCCCTCATCCATGGAGAACTCCTGGAAAAGTTTCCTGATCCCTGGGAGAAGCCCTGATCTCTGGGAGAACTCCTGGAAAATTCTGATCCCTGGGAGAATCGCTGGGAAAGTTCCCTCATCCATGGAGAGCCCATGGAAAAGTTTCCTGATTCGTGGGAGAAGCCCTGATCCCTGGGAGAACCCCTGGAAAAGTTCTCTCATCCATGGAGAGCCTCTGGAAAAGTCCCCTCATCCTTGGAAAAGTTTCCTGATTTGTGGGAGATCCCCTGATCACTGGGAGAATCCCTGGAAAATTCTGATCACTGGGGAACCCTTGGAAAAGTCCCCTTATCCCTGGGAGAACCCCTGATCCTTGGGAGAACCCTTGGAAAAGTTTCCTGATCTGTGGAGAAGCCCTGATCCCTGGGAGATCCCCTGATCCCTGGGAGAACCCTTGAAAAAGTTCCCTTATCCCTGGGAGAACCCCTGGAAAAGTTCTCTCATCCCTGAGAGAACCCTTGGAAAAGTCTCCTGATCCCTGGAAAAGTTCCCTGATCCCTGGGAGAACTCCTGGAAAAGTCTCCTCATCCCTGGGAGATCCCCTGGAAAAGTTTCCTGATTCGTGGGAGATCCCCTGGAAAAGTCCCCTCATCCACAGGAGAACCTCGGATCCCTGGGAGAACCCCTGGAAAAGTTTCCTGATCCCTAGAAAAGCTCCCTCATCCATGGAGAACCCCTGATCCCCAGGAGAACCCTTGGGAAAGTTTCCTGATTCATGGGAGATCCCCTGGAAAAGTCCCCTCATCCCTGGGAGAGCCCCTGATCCTTGGGAGAGCCCTTGGAAAAGTTTCCTGATCACTGGGAGATCCCCTGATCACTGGGAGAATCCCTGGAAAATTCTGATCACTGGGAGAACCCTTGGAAAAGTTCCCTCATTCCTGGGAGAACCCTTGGGAAAATTCCCTCATCCATGGAGGGAATTCCCAGGGGTTTCCCAGCCCCGAATCCCTCCGGAATCCCACCCAATCCCATTCCCAGGAATTTTTCCATCCCCAAATCCCACCCAATCCCATTCCCAGATTTTCCAGCACTAACCCGTGTGTGTTTTCATGTGCTCATCGAAGTACTGCAATCCCATTCCCAGGATCCCCATCCCCAAATCCCACAGCAATCCCATTCCCAGGGATTTTTCCATCCCCAAATCCCACACAATCCCATTCCCAGGGATTTTTCCATCCCCAATCCCACTCCCAGCACTGACCCGTGTGTGTTTTCATGTGCTCATCGAAGTACTGCAATCCCATTCCCAGGGATTTCCCATCCCCAAATCCCTCAGGAATTCCAGCCCCAGGGATTTCCCAGCCCCAAATCCCCATTCCCAGGGATTTTTCTATCCCCAATCCCATTCCCAGGAATTTTTCCATCCCCATTCCCAGGAATTCCCAGCACTGACCCGTGTGTGTTTTCATGTGCTCATCGAAGTACTGCAATCCCATTCCCAGGGGTTTCCCAGCCCCAAATCCCACAGCAATCCCATTCCCAGGGATTTTTCCATCCCCAAATCCCACACAATCCCATTCCCAGGGATTTTTCCATCCCCAATCCCATTCCCAGGGATTTTCCCATCCCCAATCCCATTCCCAGGAATTTTTCCATCCCCATTCCCAGGCCCCCCAGGCACTGACCCGTGTGTGTTTTCATGTGCTCATCGAAGTACTGCTTCATGTTGAAATCCTTCCCGCACCACTGGCACATGAACTGCTTGTGCCCGATGTGGATGCTCATGTGGGAGCGCAGCTGGTACTTGTACTGGAACCTCTCGTCGCAGTTCTGCCAGGAAAAACGGGAATTTTGGGAATTCTGGGCATTTGGGAAGGGTTGGTACCAGTGTTGTCCACCCCACCTCGCCACCCTTTGGGGTTTTTTTGGGATTTTTTTTCCGCCCTTTTTTCCGCCCCTCAATCCCTCCACAGATCCCTGAGGATTGGGATCAGCCGTCGGTGACTGGAATTCCCAAACTTTGATAAAACCGCCCCTCATTCCCAGCCCATCCAAGGCCATTCCCTCTATCCCAGGACCATTCCCATGGATTTACCTCCATGGATTTAACCCTCTCAGTCCCTTCAGAGATTC
Organism: Acrocephalus scirpaceus scirpaceus; assembly: GCA_910950805.1. NCBI lineage: Eukaryota > Metazoa > Chordata > Aves > Passeriformes > Sylviidae > Acrocephalus > Acrocephalus scirpaceus. The sequence goes on along the minus strand of CAJVGK010000023.1, from coordinate 48,610 downwards.
CTGAGATCTGTGCTGGGATCACCCCTCACTGATTGGAATTCCCAAACTTTGATAAACCCGCCCCTCATTCCCAGCCCATCCCTGCTCTCCCAGGAGCATTCCCATGGATTTATCCCTCTCAAATCCCTTCAGAGATCCCTGAGGATTGGGATCACCCCTCAGTGATTGGAATTCCCAAACTCTGATAAACCCGCCCCTCATTCCCAGCCATTCCCACTCTCCCAGGACCATTCCCAAGGATTTATCCCATGGATTGGCCATTCTCTCTCTCCCAGGACCCCTCCCACGGATTTTTCCCAGGGATTGGCCATTCCCATTATCCCAGGACCATTCCCAAGGATTTATCCCATAGATTTATCCCACAGATTTAACCCCCTCAATCCCTCCACAGATCCCTGAGGATTGGGATCACCCCTCGGTGATTGGAATTCCCAAACTCTGATAAAACCGCCCCTCATTCCCAGCCCATCCAAGGCCATTCCCGCTCTCCCAGGCCCATTCCCAGGATTTTTCCCGGGATTTCCCGCAGGAGGAGCTCTCTCCCTCACCTCACAGCGGAAGGGTTTCTCCCCCGAGTGCTGCAGCGAGTGCACCTTGAGGGACATGCTGCGCTTGAAGGATTTCCCGCAGGTCTCACAGGTGAAGGGCATGTCCTTGGTGTGGGCTGCACGGAGAATTCCAGGGGTTATACAGGGGATCCAGGGAAAACGGGGCTGTCCCTCACTACTGCAACTTTCCTGGTTGTTTTAATTTTTCCTGACTATTTTAAGTTATTATTTCAAATTTCCCTGACTATTTTAACTTTCCTTGAGTATTTTAACTTTCCCTGACTATTCCAGATGTCCCTATTTCAGATTTCCCTATTTTAACTTTCTCCTATTTCAAATTTTCCAGACTATTTCAATTCCCCTGAATATTTTAACTCCCCCTGACTATTCCAGATTTCCCTATTTCAGATTTCCCTGATTATTTCAATTTCCCCTGGCTATTTTAACTTATTATTAACTTCAAATTTCCCAGAATGTTTCAGTTTTCCCTGACTATTTCAATTTTCCCTGACTATTTAATTTTCCCTATTTCAGTTTTCCAAGACTATTTCAATTTCCCCTGACTATTTTAACTTTCCCTATTTCAATTTTCCCTATTTCAAATTTCCCCAGACTATTTCAACTTTCCCTATTTCAATTTTCCCTGGCTATTTTAACTTTCCCTATTTCAATTTCCCCAGACTATTTCAGTTTTCCCAGACTATTTCAGACTTCCCTGACAATTTCAATTCTCCCTATTTCAGATTTCCCTGACTATTTCTGATTTCCCTATTTTAACTTTCCCTGACTATTTTAATTTTCCCTATTTCAACTCCCCCTGACTATTTTAACTCCCCCTGACTATTTTAACTTTACCTATTTCAGATTTCCCAGACTATTTCAATTTTCTCTCTTTCAACTTTCCCTATTTCAACTTTCCCTAACTATTTTAATTTTCCCTATTTCAAATTTCCCTGATTATTTCAATTTTCCCTATTTTAACTCCCCCTGACCATTTCAACTCCCCCTGACAATTTCAACTTCCCCCATTTTAATTTCCCCAGACCATTTCAGATTTCCCTGACAATTTCACAATTGACAATTTCAATTTTCCCTATTTCAGATTTCCCTGACAATTTCAATTTTCCCTGACTATTTCAATTCCCCCTATTTTAATTTTCCCTATTTCAGATCCCCCTGACTATTTCACTTCCCCAGACCATTCCGATTCCCCCTGACAATTCCTCCCTCCCAAACCCCATTTTTGGCTCCCCAGCAGCCACTCACCAACCATGTGTTTGCGCACGTGGGCCATGGTGTAGAATTTCTTCTCACAGATCTCACAGGAGAATTTCTTCTCGGCGTAGCCGTGCACGATCTTGATGTGCTCGTGGAGGGACCAGAGCTTCTTGAAGGATTTGTTGCAGGACACGCACTGGGGTGGACACACAGGGGGATTTGGGGTTAGGCTGCAGCTGAGCCAAAAAAAAATGGTCCTAAAAGGTGAAAAAGTGCCTGGGAATGTGGATTTGGTGATTTAGGCTGAGGGGAGAGCAAGGATTCCCAAATCCGACAGTGCAGGGTTGGTGCTGCTGGGCTGGGAGAATCCAAATGCTGAGAGGGGAAATTCAAATCTTTGGGAAAGGGAAATTCAAATGCTTGGAAAGGGAAATCCAAACCCTGAGAGGGGAAATTCAAATGCTTGGGAAAGGGAAATTCAAATGCTTGGAAAGGGAAATCCAAACCCTTGGGAAAGGGAGAATCTAAAGCCTTGGAGAGGGAGAATCCAAACCCTTGGAGAGGGAAACTCTTGGAGAGGGAAGGATCCAACCATTGGAGAGGGAAGGACCCAAACTCCTGGAGAGGGGAAATCCAAACCCTTAGAGAGGGAAAATCCAAATTCTTGGAGAGGGAAAATCCAAATGCTTGGGAAAGGGAAATTCAAATGCTTGGAAAGGGAAATCCAAACCCTGAGAGGGGAAATTCAAATCCTTGGGAAAGGGAAATCCAAACCATTGGAAAAGGGAAATCCAAACTCTTGGAAAGGGAAATCCAAACCCTTGGAGAGGGAGAATCCAAACCCTTGGAGAGGGTAAATCCAAATTCTTGGAAAAGGGAAATACAAATCCTTGGGAAAGGGAAATCCAAACCCTTGGAGAGGGAGAATCTAAAGCCTTGGAAAAGGGAAATCCAAATCCTTGGGAAAGGGAGAATCTAAAGCTTGGAGTGGGAAGGACCCAAACCATTGGAAAAGGGAAATCCAAACCCTTGGAGAGAGAAGAATCCAAACTATTCGGAAAGGGAAATCCAAATCCTTGGAGGGAGAGGATCCAAACCCTTGGAGACGGAGAATCTAAACCCTTGGAGAGGGAAGGACCCAAACTCCTGGAGAGGGGAAATCCAAACCCTTGGAGAGAGAAAATCAAAACCCTTGGAGGGAGAGGATCCAAACCCTCGGAGAGGGAAGAATCCAAACCATTGGAAAAGGGAGATCCAAACCCTTGGAGAGGGAAACTCTTGGAGAGGGAAGGATCCAAACCCTTGGATAGGGAAGGATCCAGACCCTTGGAAAAGGGAAATCCAAACCCTTAAAGAAGGAGAATCTAAACCCATAGAGAGGGAAGGACCCAAACTCCTGGAGAAGGAAAATCCAAATCCTTGGAGAGGGAAACCCTTGGAGAAGGAAGGATCCAAACCCTTGGAATAGGGAAGGATCCAGACCCTTGGAAAAGGGAAATCCAAAACCTTGGAGAGGGAAAATCCAAACCCTTGGAGAGGGAAAATCCAAATTCTTGGAAAAAGGAAATCCAAACCCTTGGAGAGGGAAGGATCCAGAGCCTTGGAATGAAAAAATCCAAACCCCTGGAGTGGGAAAATCCAAACATTTTCAGTGGAAAAATTCAAAACTCTTGGAGTAGAAAGAATCCTTGGAGTGAGAAAATCCAAACCCTTGGAGAGGGAAGGATCCAAACCCTTGGAGTTGAAAGAATCCAAACATTTTCAGTGAGGAGGATCCAAACCCTTGAGGCAGAAACAATCGGAATCCTTGGTGAGATAAGAATCCAAACCCTTGGAGTGGGAAAATCCAAACTCCTGGAGAGGGAAAATCCAAACTCCTGGAGAGGGAAAATCCAAACTCCTGGAGAGGGATGAACCCGACAGAGCTGGAGGAGGCCGACACCATTAAATTCCCAAAATCCCATCCAGCTTTTCCTGCCCCCCCAAATCCAGGTGTGGCCAGTCCAGGCTCAAATTCCACTGGATCTCCATGGAAAACAGCTCCCATCCCACTGGATTTCCATGGAAAACAGCTCCCATCCCATTGGATTTCCATGGAAAACAGCTCCCATCCCATTGGATCTCCATGGAAAGCAGCTCCCATCCCACTGGATTTCCATGGAAAACAGCCCCAATCCCATTGGATTTCCATGGAAAACAGCTCCCATCCCATTGGATCTCCATGGAAAACAGCCCCAATCCCATTGGATCTCCATGGAAAACAGCTCCCATCCCGTTGGATTTCCATGGAAAACAGCTCCAATCCCATTGGATTTCCATGGAAAACAGCTCAAATTCCACTGGATCTCCATGGAAAGCAGCTCCAATCCCACTGGATTTCCATGGAAAACAGCTCCAATCCCATTGGATTTCCATAGAAAACAACTCCCATCCTATTGGATCTCCATGGAAAACAGCTCCCATCCCATTGGATTTCCATGGAAAACAGCTCCCATCCCATTGGATTTCCATGGAAAACAGCTCCCATCCCATTGGATTCCCATGGAAAACAGCTCCCATCCCATTGGATCTCCATGGAAAACAGCTCCCATCCCATTGGATTCCCATGGAAAACAGCTCCCATCCCACTGGATCTCCATGGAAAACAGCTCCCATCCCATTGGATCTCCATGGAAAACAGCTCCCATCCCATTGGACACTCTGGGATCAACTCCTGGAGTAAATCCAGGCATCAAATCCTCTTCCTGCTGTGCTCTCTTCATTCATTAGTTGATTAATTAATTAATTAGTTCATTAAAGGTACTGCTGGAGGTCCAAAGTGACACCGGAATGTGAGAATTCCTTCCCCAAATCCTTGTGGAATGTCCAGGAAATCAGGAGGATTTCAGGCAGCTCTTCCTGTTCCCAAATCTTCCTAAAATCTTCATTAAAATAAAAAAAAAATCTTCTCCCAGTGTGGAAATTCCAGCTGGAAATCCTGGAGTGTGAGGGAACCAAATCTTCTTCACCTCAGAGTGCACAGGGAGGAATTTTGCCTCGTTTTGGGGTTTTTTTTTGGGATTTTTGGGACATCTCCATTCCCAGCCCATCAATTCCCACATTTCCCCATCAGTCAGGAGGGCTGGGTGCTGATTAATTAACAAATTAATTGATTCTGCTCGTTTGGGCTGTTTCTTCTGTGCTTCCACAGGGTTGGAATCTCTGCAAAGTTTGGGAATTCTGGCACTGAGGGGAGGCTCTGCCCCCACAGCACCTGCTGGGATTCCCCTCTTGGGAGGGGGGAAAAAATTCCTAAAGAGCAAAGAAATTCCATGGAATGACCCCAAAATCCTTGGATTTACAGCAAAACGAGCCCTTGGAGGGGTCAGGTCTACAGCAGGATGAGGAATTCAATAATTAAGAATTCAATAATTAAGAATTAAATAATTAAGAATTAAATAATTAAGAATTAAATAATTAAGAATTAAATAATTAAGAATTCAATAATTAAGAATTCAATAATTAAGAATTCAATAATTAAGAATTCAATAATTAAGAATTAAAGATAAATAAATCAAACACTGAGAGGAACCACACAGAGCTCAAGGTGAGGACAGAAATTCAGTGAAGGTGCTGAAAAGCAGAAATTACCTGGAAAAACAAAATTATTCCACCCCTGGCATGAAAAACTGGGAAAAGCCAACCTTGATTTTCATTTCTATCCAACATTAAAATGTTTTTATTCCAGGACAAATTTCCCCCCTCAAAACATTTAATCCTGAATTAAGGAAAATTTTAGTTTTCCCCTCAAAATGGGAATAAAAACACAGCAAGAGGCAGCTGGAAAACCAATCCCAAAGGTCAGGACAGAGCAGGAATTGCTGGATTTGGTCTTGGATATTGAGGAGTTGAATTTCTGGATTCCTCTGGATTTAAATCATAATTTCTATAATTTCTCCTTTTCCTGTCATTTTTGGACACATGTGTGGATGGATATGGGATATTTATCCATTTGATGTGTTCAAAATATTCAGGAATTCCAGTTTAAATTTTAATTCTGGCTTTAATCCTTTTATTTTTTAAATTCCTGCTTAAATTTTATTCTTTATTCTGTGAATGAACCCCCTGCATGCTGGGGAATCTCTTAAATTCCTATTTAAACATTTCCTGCTGCACTAAACTTTTAAAAATATTTCTCTCAAAAGCTGCAAAAATTAAATTTATATTAATAAATCCTTCCTTGAGCTGAAATATAAGGAAAAAAAAAAACAACCCAGAGTTACACAGAGCTGGGAAAATACTTGGAAAAGAGAAAATTGCAATAAATATTTCACATCTCCCACACAGTGGGAGCTGAGGATCAACCCAGTTCAGCACTGCAAACAAACAATGAAAAAAGTTCAATTATTGTGCTCAAACTCTCACACAAAAAATTCCCTCCTTGTCCAGCAAATTCCAGCTGCCCAAAAATCCAACTGGAGCTGCTGCTGGGAGGATTTCAGGAGGAGGTGGGTGAAAAAAAGGCCCAAAAAAAGGAAATTTTGGGGTGCCAGATTGGGCAGTGCCACAATTCCCTGGCACAGAAATGACCACGGGGCCAGGCACAAACCCCAGAGGGATCAGAAACTCTGGAGCTCTTCCCAAACCTCCCAAAAATTCCCAGCAGAGCTGCTGGGGAGGGGAAAAAAAAAGAGATTTTTGTGTTTCCAGGGAGATTTGCTGGAGTTTCCTGGTGCAGGTGCTGAATTCCAAGGCTGCAGAAGAACTCTGGGAATTCCCTTTGTTAAATCCTGTTTTAAACCAGCTCGGGTCCTGCCTCTCTCACAGATCTCCCATTCCAGGGAATTCCTGGAATTCCGTTTCCCCTGGAAACCTCACCTGGCCAGACACTGAAACCCCAGGAATTCTGAGCTCTGAATTCTAAAACCCAGTGCTCAGGAGGAGGAAGAGGAGGATTTACCACAGAAATTCGGATTTTTGGGACCACTCACTCCACATTCTGACCCTGCTAAAGGAGCCTCGTGCTCCCAACTCACAGTTTACTCCTGGAGTAAACTCAGAGCAGCTCAGCACTCCTTTCCCTGCCATTCCCTCCTTTTCAAACACCCCAAAATAAAGCAGAGCCCAGGCCTGGCTCAGCACCCGAGGCAGTGAAAAATGAGATTTTTTTTTTGTTTTTTTTCCCCCTGTGAAGCATCCACCAGCCGGATCCAGGACGGTGTGGGGATCAAAGACCTACCTGGATGTTTTTCTCACAGTCAGTTTGCTGGTGGAGGGACAGCTCGCTCTCCAGCACAAACTTCTTCCCACACTTGTCGCAGATCTGCATCCGCCTGTGGGTGACGTTCATGTGCTTCTCCAGGTACCAGCGTGTGTTAAACACCCTGGGGCACTTCTCACAGGTCAGAGTCTCCTTCTCCTCGCACTTGGATTTCTGCACGGGTGCCTTGGGCTCCTTTGCAGCTTTCTTTTTCCTCTTGGGGGGCTCGGTGCTTTTCCTGCGGCCCCGCGTGGCTCGGGGCGCCGGGGAGGCGGCGGCGGTGGCGGCGGCTGAGGCGGCTCTCCTGCTTCTCCTCTGGCCAACGTTGACCTTCTCCACTCTTTTCTCCTTCTTCTTCTGCCTCTCGTTGTTCTCCTCGTAATCGTTGCTGTCTTCCGTGGCCTCTTCCCCGCTGTCACCTTCCTCCTCCTCCTCCTCCTCCTCTTCCTCACTGCTGCTCTTAAGGACAGCGGTCTCTTTGGATTGGGAGGGGACACCCTTCTCCCCTTTGGACACATTTAAGGTTTGGTTGTTAAGGTTTACCTCCACTATAATCTGCTCCCTTTTGTAAGTCACTTCTTCTTCCTCCTCGTCCTCCTCCTCGGAGTCGTCCGAGTTTTCCCTGTCTTCTTTCACAGCCCGCACTTCTCCGACAGCTCTGCTGCTCTCCCTGAAAAACGGCTGCTCCTCCCTCTCGTGGAGGTGGCCTTTGCTCGCTTTGCTGTCCACCAGCACCGAGAAGGGGCTGCCGGATTCCCTCTTGTACACCTTGGTGGACAGGTCCAGCTCCTGGCCGGGGTAGAAGGCGGGCGGCCCCTCCTGCGCCATGCCGGCCCCGGGGGGCTCCCCCTTGGCTGCCTGGCTCATCTGGGGGGGCTCATGGGGCTCCCTCCGGCCCGGCGGGGCTGCTCCGGCCCGGCGCCTCTTCCATCGGAGCCCGGCGGGGTCGGGGTCGGGGTCAGGGGGGAGTTCCTGGCTGGGCTGGGGTGGGATCACGGCAGGGGAAGGGCGGGGAGGGATCTTCGGCAGGAAGCGGAGCCCTCGAGCATTTTATCTGCAAGAGACAACGGGAGAAGGGTCAGCGAGGGGTGGGTGGAACGGGGAAATCAGGGATGGGGTGGGGAAATCAGGGATGGAGTCGGGAAATCAGGGATGGAATCAGGAAATAAATCAGGGATGGAATGGGGAAATCAGGGATGGAATGGGGAAATCAGGGATGGAATTAGGAAATAAATCAGTGCTGGAATGGGGAAATCAGGGATGGGGTGGGGAAATCAGGGATGGAATGGGGAAATCAGGGATGGAATGGGGAAATCAGGGACGGAATGGGGAAATCAGGGATGGAACGGGGAAATCATTGCTGGAATCAGGAAATAAATCAAGGATGGAATGGGGAAATCAGCGCTGGAGTCCGGAAATCAGGGATGGAATCAGGAAATAAATCAGTGCTGGAATGGGGAAATCAGTGCTGGAATGGGGAAATCAGGGATGGGGTGGGGAAATCAGGGATGGGGTGGGGAAATCAGGGATGGAATCAGGAAATAAATCAGTGCTGGAATGGGGAAATCAGTGCTGGAGTCGGGAAATCAGGGATGGAATAAAAAAATCAGTGCTGGAATTGGGAAATCAGGGATGGAATGGGAAAATCAGCGCTGCAATCAAGAAACCAGCACTGGAATCAAGAAATCATTGCTGGAATTGGGAAATCAGAGATGGAATCAAAAATCAGCGCTGGAAGTGAATTTTCACTTTGGAGCGAATTTTAACGGGGCAGGAGATGAACCAACCAGCGCCTGAATAATTAACATTAATTATTAATAACGATAAAGAGAATCTTTGTGAAGTGCCACGCTGAAAGGGAAAGAAAGGAAAAATAACCAGTTTGATTATGAACTTCATTAAAACAACTTCTTGAGCACTTTTTGGGGGTTTCCAAGTTATTCCAGAGCATCCTGCAGGTGCCTGGCAGGGCCATTCCCACTGCTCCATCCCCAAATCCCACATTCCCAATCCCACAAGTGAGGCAGGAAATCCCTGGAGAAGGGCTGACAACGCTGGCTTGTGGTCACAACTCACATTCAGATGGAAAAAATATAAAATAAACTGGGTTTGGCCAGCAGGAATTCCCAATCCTACACCCAGGATGTGTGGGAAGGATGAATCCCAGTTTAGCTTTTCCTTTGAGTGGGATGAGTTATCCAGGAGCTCAGAAAATTCCCTGATCCATGTAAAAAATCCCTGATTATTTCCTCATCGCATTAAGCATCTCTAGAAAGCCACAGGAGGAAATCAGGAATTCCAGCACAGAGCCAGGAAAGCACAAAACTTGGCAGGAAAAGGAAATTTCACCTTTTCCCCCCATTTACCGAAAAAATCCTGCCAATATCTCACCTCTGCTCATTGAAGGGATATTATGTGTAAAAAAAAATCCTTTTTAACAACAGGTACCACCTCAAACCAAGCCCACAGAGGGGTTTATTCTGAATTATCAAAGCTTTTTGCTACAAAAATCACTTCACTCTGCAGCACCAGCGGCTGCTGTGGCTTTGAACCTTGCACTGCCACCCTCAAGGGACCCACAACTTTCAAAACCATTATTTAAATAAAAAGTAAAGCCCTCCTTGGCCATTTAGTACTAACAACAGCTCTGAAATACTGCCCCAAAAACGCTCTTAAAACATTTCCTCTCCTCCCCTTTAAAATTTCTAATCCCAGAGCAGCACTTGGGTATTTTTAATCCTAAAACACTCCAATGTTTTTTGTTGTTTCAAAGGTGAATTTAATTTTATCAAGGCCGATTTTTTCCACAGAACGAATTCCAGTCACGCTGCCAAAGGAGAGATGCAGGCCCTGATTAAGATGTAAAAAGGAAACAAGAGTTTCAAAGCGATTTTTGATGCTTATCAAGCCCCAAACCTGGGGAATCTCTGCAGAACGAACCCGAGCAATCAAAGGTTTGCAAAGTCTCCGACATGAAAAGCTCGAACTCTGAAGAAAAAAGAGCACAATTTGCAGACAAAAGAGTGGGTGGAGGAAGCTGGTGAGTGTGTGGGAGCAACTTCACACCGAGCTTGAAGAAAAACCGCAATTTTTGGTGTTATTGGCACTAAAAATAGAGATTCGGGCTCGGCTGGGGAGGCCTCGGGCCCGGCTGGGGTTGGGCTCGGGGGAGCGGAGCCGGCACGAAGGAAAAGCTGAGGAAAAACTGAGGGAAAAGTGGAGAAAAACTGAGGAAAAACAAGATTTCAGGAGAAGGTGAGGATGTGAGGGAAACAGAATTGGGGGAAAAAGGAGGGTGTGAGGAAAAACTGGAAGAAAAGCTGAGGGTGTGAGGGAAAAACTGGGGAAATCTGACTGAGGGTGTGAGGGAAAACTGAGGATTTCAGGAAAAGCTGAGGGAAAACTGAGGGGAAAGTGGGCAAAAACTGAAGAAAAACAGGATTTCAGGAGAAGGTGAGGATGTGAGGGAAACAGGATTGGGGGAAAAATGAGGGTGTGAGGAAAAGCTGAGAAAAAATGAGGGTTGTGAGGGAAAAACTGGGGGAAAATTGGCTGAGAGTGTGAGGGAAAACTGACTGAGGGAGTGAGGAGAAAAATAATGAAAAACTGAGTGTGTGAGGGCAAATTTAGGGAAAAACTGACTGAGGATGAGGAAAACTGAGGATTTCAGGAAAAGCTGGGAAAAAAACTGAGGGTGTGAGGGAAAAATTGAGGAAAAACTGAGAGTATGAGGGAAAAACTGGGGGGAAACTGACTGAGGGTGTGAGGGAAAACTGAGGATGTGAGGAAAAGCTGAGGAAAAGCTGAGGATGCGAGGAAAAATTGAGGAAAAACTGAGGGTGTGAGGGAAAATTTAAGGAAAACTGACTGAGGATGTGAGGAAAACTGAGGATTTTCAGGAAAAGCTGAGGGTGTGAGGAAAAACTGGAGATGTGAGAGGAAAACTGAGGATTTGAGGAAGAACTGAGGGTTTCAGGAAAGTACGAGGATGTGAGGAAAAGCTGAGGGTATGAGGAAAAAATTCAGGAAAAGCTGAGGGTGTGAGGAAAAACTGAGGATTTCAGGAAATCTGAGGGTGTGAGGAAAAAATTTCAGGAAAAGCTGAGGGTGTGAGGAAGTTTTCCCACTGAAACTCTGTGAAATCCCCAGGTCATGTGAATTCAGAAGAGAGAACCAGCAGGGAAAAACCACAGACTGCACCAGGAAAACACCAAGTGAGTTCTAAAATGACATTTTTGGGGTGTCCTGTGCAGGAATTGGACTCGATCCTTGAGGCTCCCCTTTTCAGGATATTCCACCATTCCATAAACAGCTCAATAAATCCACAATACTGCAATAAAAAAGCCTCAATAAACTCTCCCAGTTGGAAGCACAGGTGTCTGGAACAGGCCCAGCCGTTCCTGAACAGTGGGAAAACACATCTGAAGGGAATTATTTCAATTATTTCTCTCAGCCCCCAATTCCTTCTTTCTTTGTGCATCCCGGTTGCTTTAGGTGCAAAAAAAAACCCTCAAAAACCCCTGAAAATCTGTTTTTAAGTGGGGAAGTTTTATCTCCCAGAGCCTCACTCCGGTGTTTTTGCATTTCCATGGGAAGTGCTGGAGCTGCCTGAGCCCATGGAAATGCAAAATAAATGCAAAATGAATGTAAAATAAATGCAAAATAAAGCGCTGAGTGCTGCTAACGACCCTATTCCTATTCCTATTCCCACCTGAGCTCAGCAGAGCCTCAAATCATCAGGAGAATAAATCCTGAAAGGGAAACAGGGAAGAGAAATCCCATTTACTGCTGCAATTTGGGAATGGGAGCAGAATTCCAAAAATTCCTGTGGAAAACAGGGAAAATCAGCATTCTGCTTTCACTGGGAACAGCTTTTCCCTCAATTCCAGAGCCTGGGCAGGGACACAAAACTCTGGAGAAGAATGGATAAATCCTGTAAATTCTGGAATTCCAGGGCTGTGCTCCCACCTCATCTGACCCTTTTTCCCAGCTCTAAATCCTGCAAATTCCAGAGGATGCAGCTCCCACCTCATCCTGCTGCTTTTCCAGCTGCTTTTTTGGCCATTCCCAAAAAGAAATAACCCGGGGTGGGTATTTTGCTGACTCAGCAAGCAGCACTTCTTTTTTCCTTCTTTTTTTCCCTTTTTTCTCTTTTTTTCCCCCCTGTCTGGAGCTGGGAATTTCCCTCCAAGTGTCCCACAGGCTCCTGGAAAATCAGTTTCCCAAATTCCATTTAAAAAATCTACAAAATCCTGACACTAAAACAGAAAAACCATGAGGAGGAAGCCTCAGGCTTTTCCCATTTTTCAAGAGGAACGATCTGGCTGCGTCCAGATTTTTGGGAGACACAAAGCCTGGATTTTTTTCAAGCATTATCTCCATGAAAAAAAATCCCTTCCAGAGGTTTCCATGTGGGAATTCAGCATTAAAATCCCTCGGATTTTGTAATAAATGAGGGTTTTCTTATTGAATCGAAAGGAGTTTGAGATTTTACAGCCACAAACTCAACGTTTTCAAGTAGTAAAAAAAAAATCTTAAACTAACTTTTAGTTCTTTACCCTCAAATCACAACTCCAGGCCCTTCCCACCACCTGAAATACCTAAAAATTAAAAAGCTGTGGCTGAATTAGGAAATTCCAGGTATTCCAATCTATTCCTGCATCTTTTAATGCAAAAAAAAACCCCTGAAAATCAGATTAAAACACCCCCAGGTGGTTCCCATTTCCCTTTTATCACTTTTTTTATCATTATTTGATCATTTTTAAACAAAAAACCCACTTTTTATGACCACATCAAAAGGTCTTTTGACACTTTAAATTTGTAAAATTGTCCAAACAGGTGCCAAAATTCCTTTTTTCCTTTAAAACCTCTTATTTTCACCCCTTTCTACTGATGTATCTTGAAGAAAATCAAAGCTGTGCTAAGATTTTATTCAGATTTTATTTCATTTATGGCACTTCCCATTAAAAATCACTGACCCCGAGGTGCAGGAAAGGCAGAAGCACCAAAAAGGAAATCTCTCATCAAGACCTCTTGCCCAAAATTCGCATTTTTCCCCCCAAAGAGGCCCCGGAGGTGTCTCAGTGTCCTTGGATATGCAGAAGAGTAAATGAAGTGTGAATATCCTGCCCCAAAGCCACCTTGGAATTCCCACCTGGACATTTCCCGGCAGGAAAAATCTCAATTTCAGCACGAATTTGACAAAAATTAAGAAATTTTTTATGCCCAACCTCTTAAATGAAACTTTTGCCATGGGGAGAATGGGGAAAACGAGCAAATTTTGAGGTTTTTTTACAGAAGAATTCAGGAATTTTTTGCACTGCCCATCCCTGCCCCGGCACAATTTATATTTTATAGTAAGAAAACATTGATCCCATTTCCAAAGGGAAAAAAATTTCATTTTCAGGGAAAAAAAATCCCATTTCCAGGGGAAAAAATCACATTTCCAGGGAGAAAAAAATTCCATCTCCAGGGGGAAAAATCTCATTTCCAGGGGGAAAAAATCCCATTTCCAAGGGGGAAAAAAATCCCATTTTAAGGGGGAAAAATCCCATTTCCAGGGGGAAAAAAAATCACATTTTCAGGGGAAAAAAAATCCCATTTCCAGGGGGAAAAAACACATTTTCAGGGGAAAAAAAATTCCATCTCCAGGGGGAAAAATGTCATTTCCAGGGGAAAAAGAAATCCCATTTCCAGGGGGGAAAAAATCCCATTTCCAGGGGGGAAAAAATCCCATTTTAAAGGGAAAAAAAATCCCATTTCCAGGGGGAAAAAAATTACATTTTCAGGGGGAAAAAAAATCCCATTTCCAGGGGGAAAAAATCCCATTTCCAGGGGGAAGAAATCCCATTTCCAGGGGGAAAAAAATCACATTTTCAAGGGGAAAAAAATCCCATTTCCAGGGGGAAAAAAATCTCATTTCCAGGGGGGAAAAAATCCCATTTTAAGGGGGAAAAAATCCCATTTCCAGGGGGAAAAAATCCCATTTCCAGGGGGAAAAAAATCACATTTTCAGGGGGAAAAAAATCCCATTTCCAGAGGGAAAAAAATCCCATTTTAAGGGGGAAAAAATCCCATTTTCAGGGGGAAAAATCTCATTTCCAGGGGGAAAAAAAATCCCATTTCCAGGGGGAAAAAAATCCCATTTCCAGGGGGAAAAAAAATCCCATTTCCAGGGGGAAAAAAAATCCCATTTCCAGGGAAAAAAATCACATTTTCAGGGGGAAAAATCCCATTTCTAGGGGGGAAAAAATATCACATTTTCAGGGGAAAAAAATCCCATTTTAAGGGGAAAAAAAATCCCATTTCCAAAGAGAGCAGAAAGTGGAAAAAAAGCTGGAAAAGCTGCTGGGAAATGCTGGGAAAAGTCCCAGGGTGAAACCTCCCGAGGGAAGGGCAGGAACGTCCCTGGCACTGCCAGGGCTCCACTCCCACAGAATTCCAGCTCCAAAATCCCCGGAAAACAAACGGGATTTGGGATTTGGGCACCGCGAGTTTGGGGTTTTAGGGATTTGGGAATTGGGGTTTTAGGGATTTGGGAGTTTGGGGTTTTTAGGGATTTGGGAATTGGGAATTTGGGGTTTTTAGGGGTTTGGGAATTTGGGATTTTTGGGAATTGGGCACCGGGAGTTTGGGGTTTTTAGGGATTTGGGCACTGGGAGTTTTGGGTTTTTTAGGGATTTGGGAATTGGGAATTTGGGATTTTTGGGAATTGGGCACTGGGAGTTTTGGGTTTTTTAGGGAATTGGGAATTTGGAGTTTTAGGGATTTAGGCACTGGGAGTTTGGGGGTTTTAGGGATTTGGGGTTTTTAGGGGTTTGGGAATTGGGAATTTGGGGTTTTAGGGATTTGGGCACTGGGAGTTTTGGGCTTTTAGGGATTTGGGCACTGGGAGTTTTGGGGTTTTTAGGGATTTGGGAGTTTGAGGTTTTTAGGGATTTGGGAGTTTGGGGTTTTAGGGATTTGGGTACTGGGAGTTAAGGTTTTAGGGATTTGGGAATTGGGCACTGGGAGTTTTAGGGTTTTTAGGGAATTCTTTCTCTTGTGCTTTGCTAATCATGAGGACAAGAGGAATTCTGCTCCCAAACCCTGGAAAAACTCCCCAAAAAGGCACAAACTGGGATGGAGTTTGCCTCATTTCTATGTTTAGATTTCTTTCCCTGATTTTTTAAAAAATTTAAAATATTAAAATGTTCCTTGAGGCCTCAAACCCACCCCAAACACCCCCTGGGGCCCAGAGATTCCCGAATTTTTACTCCAATCCAGGAACTGCTGGAAAGGTTTTCAAGGCCTTGTGTTTACAGTGGGAATGAGGAACTGGGATCCAGGGAAGAATGGGTTAAAAATCCCCATTTTTGGTGGAAAACACTGGAAAAAATCAGCGCAGAGCAGGGAGATCTCACCTGGGTCTGCTTTAATATTCAAAGTGTGAAACTCCCTAAAAATCAAACGAACTTTGCAGAAAAATCCACTTTTTCTCCTAATTATTCTGGGGGAAAACCTCCAAACATTCACACAATAAAATTGTGAAAGAGCAAACAGCACAGACCCAACAAAACAGAAATTATTGCTGCATTGAAAAGTAAAATTATCTTTAAAAATTGAACAGCATTTCCCTTTTGGAAGGCCTGGATCTCACAGGGACAGAGCAGAGCAGGAGAGTCTGTGCTGGAGGAATTGAACTAAAAGAAATAAAATTTCTCCTTTTTTGTATTTTTTATTTTTTCTCTTTTCTTATATTTTATATGTTCTAGATCATATATATATTATAGTATATTATATATATTAGAACATGTAATATATAATATATACCATATTATATATTATAAATAAAATATTATATACTATATAATCTATATTAGAAAACATAATTATATGTGTGAAATTATATGTGAATATAGAACATGGAGCACATTATATAATATATAATATGTAATATATAATATGTAATATATAATAGATAATAGATAATATAATATACCATATTATATATTATATATTATAAATAAAATACTATATACTATATAATCTATATTAGAAAACATAATATATAATAGATATGTGTTAAATTATATGTGAATATAGAACATGAAGCACATAATATTAGATATAATATAATATACAATATATTATATGCAATATATAATACACAATATATTATATATATATTGCATTATATATTATATATTACATACCATATTATATATTATAAATAAAATATTATATACTATATAATCTATATTAGAAAACATAATATATAATAGATATGTGTGAAATTATATGTGAATATAGAACATGAAGCACATAATATTAGATATAATAAAAGATATAATATATATAATGTATTACATATTATATATATTATGTGTTATGTATTATATATTATATTATATTATATATTATATACCACATTATATACTATAAATAAAATACTATATACTATATAATCTATATTAGAAAACATAATATATAATAGATATGTGTGAAATTATATGTGAATATAGAACATGAAGCACATAATTTTAGATATAATAAAAGATATAATATATAATATATAATATACAATATATAATGTATTATATATTATATATAATATATATTATGTATTATATATTTTATTATGTATTACATACCATATTATATATTATAAATAAAATATTATATACTATATAATCTATATTAGAAAACATAATATATAATAGATATGTGTGAAATTATTTGTGAATATAGAACATGCAGCACATAATATATAATACATAATATATAATATATTATGTGTTTGTGTTATGTGTTATGTATTATATATTATATATTATGTATTATATATATCATGTTTTATATATTATATTTTATATATTTTATATACATTACATATTATATATTACATATTATATATTATACTATAAATATTATACACTATATAAATATAAAAATATTACATAATATAAATAAACAGAACTATAAAACATTTTAACATAATAATTATCCACAGACTATTAAAGAAATCTCCCTCTCCTCATCTCCCTGCTGCTTCCTTTCAGTTCTGCCTCTTTATTTTTTTATGGAACTGGGAATAAATTGAATTTTTTTGTTGTTTTTTTGGCCAGGCCCCAGAGATAAATAGGTCAGAGTTTTGTAAGCTGTGAAATGCACCTGTGCCATCCCAGGTGTGCTCCAGGCAGTCCCTGCTCCTCCTGTTTACTCCAAAATCCAGCCCAGAACTCTGGGAATCCTTCCCAAGGCGTTCCCACACGGAACCTCCCGCTCTGAGCCCAAAAAAGGCTCTGGAGAGATAAAAACTTGGAATTTTTAGGTGAAGTTACAGCTTTGGGGGTAAAATCAGAGAAAAAAATCACAGCACTCTGATATTTTCTGTTTTGGGATGATTTCAGCACCTATTTCCTTCCTGCAGCCAGATTTCCTTTGAAATGGGATTTTTCTCCCTGGAAATCAGATTTTTTCCTCCTGGAAATGGGATTTTTTCCCCCCTGGAAATCAGATTTTTTCCTCCTGGAAATGGGATTTTTTCCCCCTGGATATCAAATTTTTTTCCCTTGGAAATTGGATTTTTTCCCCTTGGGAATGGGATTTTTCCCCCTGGGAATGGGATTTTTTTTCCCTGGGAATGGAATTTTTTCCTGTTGGAAATTGGGGTTTTTCCCCTCTGGAAATGGGATTTCTTTCCCCTCTGGAAATGGGATTTTTTCTGTTGGAAATTGGGGTTTTTCCCCTCTGGAAATGGGATTTCTTTCCCCTCTGGAAATGGGATTTTTTCTGTTGGAAATTGGGGTTTTTCCCCTCTGGAAATGGGATTTCTTTCCCCTCAGGAAATGGGATCTTTTACCTCTGGAAATGGGATTTTTTTCCCCCCAGAAATGTTTTCTTCTCCCTCTGGAAGAGGAATTTTCCCCCCTGGAAATGCAGATTTTAGGGAGGTGATGGGAAAGGCAGAGGAGCTGCTGGGATTGGGATCTGGGAGAGGATTTGAGGGAAAAAATTGGGATAAAATACAGGGAATTGGTGGGAACAGGGTTTAAGTTTGAGACTTGTAAAACCCAATAAAGTTTTTTGGGATCAGCCAAGGAATTTTGGGGTCTCCAAAATAACCCCAAGCCACAAAACACCCAGGGATGGCCCCAAATCCCCCATTCCTATAAAAAAATAAAAATTAAACCTCAACCTTTAACCCCCTGGCAGCCCAGGAAATGCAACTGCTTAGCTGGAAAAAATAAAATAAAATAAAATAAAATAAAATAAAATAAAATAAAATAAAATAAAATAAAATAAAATAAAATAAAATAAAATAATGCTCTCATGAATTTGCACTTTTCTTTCAGGCAGCCTCTGCAAAAGCTCTGAGAATTTCTGTCCCTGGCAGAGTTTGTTGTGATCACATCTGGAATTCTGCATTCCTCCGGATTTCAGGAGAATTTTGTGGATTAAAATCCACAAAAAAAAGCAAGAAACTTTTCAAGAAATGCACCTGGCACACAGGTAGGGAGGTAAAACCGGGGGTGAATTATCAGATATGAGAAACACGAGGGAGATTATCAGACATCAGAGACACACAAAGCCCTTTTAAAATCCCACTTGGCAACTCCACAACCTTTTCAAAACCACCTAAAAAAAAATCCTGATTTTTTTTAAGTACAAACTAGAGTGAAACAGAATTTCCAGCTGGGAACAACCCAGGTGCTTCCCAAACTTCATCTCCTGCATCCCCTGCTCGCAGCGCTGCCAACAGAGCCGGGAGGATAAAAAATTCTCATTCCTCACATCCCCCCTGCCCTGCGGGGCTTCTCCCTTCAGTCACTTCCACCGAACTCGCCGGTGCTGAAAAGGTTTTGGTGTCACTCCGGTAAACCCGGGGAGATCCCCCTGCGGCAGCCTCGGCTCTCCCGCTGCCACCGGGACCCCCAAATCTGCGCGGAAAGCGCTCCAAAATCCCAACCAAATCCCAACAAAATCCCAAGCCCGGGGCGCACGCAGCGCCACGCGAGCCGGGAGCGCAGGGAAGGGGAAAACACCCGGAGGGAAAGGCTGAGAACGAGAGGAATCCCCTCGGTTTTACACCCGGAGCACGGGAAAGGCATCGCTGCCTCCCCTCGCCTCCCCCCGGGGGACAACGGCGGGACCGGCGGTGACACCGGCCGGGACAGGGCAGGGGGGACACGATCCAAACCCCAACCCCAACCCAAATCCTGCAGGAATGCTGTGTGCTCTCCGCTTTGCTCCGGGAACTCACCGGAACTGCTCCGGGCAGGTGACACAGCCCCGGGGAGGGGACACAGAGCCCCGGGACCCCGGGCACAACTCCTGACCCCGGTAGAGCCCCCGGACCCTGGGCAGAGCCTCTGGATCCTGGGCAGTCCCTGGAGCTGGGGCAGAGCCTCCAACCCCGGGCAGAGCCCCCGGATCCCCGGTAGAGCCTCCGGAGCTGGGGAAGAGTTCCCAGACCCTGGGCAGTCCCTGGACCCCAGGCAGAGCCCTCCGACCCCCGGTAGAACCTCCTGACCTCGGGCAGAGCCTCCAGCCCCGGACAGAGCCCCCAGACCGCCGGTAGAGCCTCCGGACCTCAGGCAGAGCCCCTGACCCCCGGTGGAGCCCCCAGAGCTCGGACAGAGCCCCCAGACCCCAAGCACAGCCTCCAGCCCCCGGTAGAGCCCCCTGACCCCCGGCAGAGCCTCTGGACCCCGGGCAGAGCCCCTGGAGCTGGGGTAGAGCTCCCGGACCCTGGGCAGTCCCTGGACCTCGGGTAGAGCCCTCCGGACCTGGGGCAGAGCCCCCGAGCCCCGGTGGAGGCCCCGGAGCCCGGACAGAGCCCCCAGCCCCACAGGAACCCCCAGATCCCCGGGCAGAGCCCCCCCGATCCCGGGCAGAGCCTCCAGCCCCGGGCAGAGCCCCCAACCCCATGAGTACCCCCCGATCCCGGGCAGAGCCCTCCGGCCTCATCCCTGCCCGCCTTCCTCCTCCTCCTCCTCCTCCCCCGTGGCTCCCCCGGTGTCCCCGCTCCCCTCCGGGCCGTGAGGCGCCCGTGCCCCGCTCCCCCCCGCCGCCCACCGCCGGGCCGGGCCTAGCGCCGCTCGGCTGCGCCGCCAGGCCCGGGGGGAAAGGAAGGAAGGAAGAAGGGAAAAGGGGCTCGGAGGCCGCCCCGCACTCACCCAGGCCGGTGCCCTCGGGGCCGCCCCCGCCGCCGTCCATGCCGGGCGGCGCGGGGAGGGGGGCGCGGGCGGGCGCGGCGGCGGAGGGCGGAGGGCAGGGCGGCCGGAGCCCTCCCTCCGTGCCTTCGCTCCGGCCCCTCCGCTCGGCCCCCGCTCTCCGCTGGCCTCCGCCGCCGCTGCCTCGGCCCGGGGCCGGTGTTGAAGGCCCAAGCGTTACCGCCGGGCGGGCGGGCGGGCGGACGCGGCTCCCGCTGCCCCTCTGGGCCGCCGCAGCGCTACGTGGCCGCCGCCGCAGCCGCCACCGCCGGTCCTCGCGGGGGCGCGCGCGCGCGGGGTTCGGTGGTGGTGGTGGGGAAGCGGGGAGGGGGGGGGTGTGATGGCGGCGGGGGCGCGCCCCGTGCCCGGACCGGTGCGCGGCGGGAGCGCGCGCGGGGGGGTGGGGGGGGCGGGCGGGATGTGAGGGGAGCGGGAGCGCGCGCGGGGCCGAGGCCGCGGTTGAAGGTTCGGAAAAGGGGGGGTGGGGGGTGTAAGTGCGCGTGTGCGGGAGCGCGCGCGCGGAGGCGGGGAAGCGAACGGAGCCGTGCTGTGGGCGGTGAAATAAAAAAAAAAAACACCCCCACAGGCCGAGGGGAGCGGAGGCGGCGAGTACGCGTGTGCGGGAGCGCGCACGGATGAGCCGGGGGGGTTTTGGTTACACAGAAGGAGAAGGAGGGCAGCGCGGGAGCGCGCACGGATGAGCGGGGGCGCACACCGGACGCCCACAGGCCGTGAGGGAAGGGTGAGGGGAGCGGAGGCCGCGCTGTGCGCATGCGCTGCCCGGGGGCCGTTCCCGCGCTCCCGCCCCTTTCCCGCCGCGGCTTCACCTGAGGCGGCGGCGGCGCGCGGGGCGCAGGTGAGGCGGGCAGGGCGGTGCGCATGCGCGGGGGGAAGGGAAAGTGGCTCGGTAATCACCTCCGGTAATTAACGACCGTGTCCTAATTAGCGCGGGAAGGTGTGCGCGGGGTCCGGGGGATGTGTGAGGGTTAGGGGGTGTGATGGAATGAGGGGTTCCCCTCAGCAGGGCTGCCCCGGTTCCCCCTCAGCAGGATTGCCCCGGCTCCCCCTCAGCAGGGTCACCCCAGATCCCCCTCAGCAGGATTGCCCCAGCTCCCCCTCAGCAGGGTCGCCCCGGCTCCCCCTCAGCAGGATCACCCCAGCTCCCCCTCAGCAGGGTTAACCCAGCTCCCCCTCAGCAGGGTCACCCCGGTTCCCCCTCAGCAGGGCTGCCCCGGTTCCCCCTCAGCAGGATTGCCCCGGTTCCCCCTCAGCAGGGTTGCCCCGGCTCCCCCCCAGCAGGGCTGCCCCAGCTCCCCCTCAGGGCCTCCCGCCCGCTCATTACTCCCCACGGGTAATTAACGAGCCCACCCTAATTAACACAGCCAGGTGAGGCTGCGGTACCCCCGGCCTGAGCCCTCACGGAGCCCCGGAGCCCTCAGCGCTGCCCGGTACCGGGTAAAGCCCACCGAGCCTCCCCTCAGCCAGCGGCAGCAGCCGGAGGAGCCTCTCCCTTCTTGTTCCACTGCCAAACCCCATCTCCCTCTTGCTCAAACCTTTCCTCTCCCCTTAACACGCTAATAACAACTTCACTCCAGCCTGCGGTTTCGTGATTACGCCCTGATGGACGGGATAACGATGCGAAAAGCGGCGGCACCTCGGGCAGGTGTGGAGCTGCACAGGCTGCGGGGAGAGCCGGGGCTGGCACTGCCCTGCTCCGGCTGCCACCTGCCCCGGGAAGCTGCAGAGCCTCGGCCACAGCCCCAAAACCGCTGCCGGGGATGTGTAGGAGGGGACAAGCGCTGCTGCGGTTTGGGTTTGGCAGCCGTGAAGGAATTAAGAGTGAGAGCGGCAAGAACCGAGAAAGGGGGAAGGGCGCCGAGCCCTTGGGCAGCGCTGCTGTTCGCCGGGGCTGCTCTGGGCTTTGTGTTCCTTTCCTAAATCAGACACAACAATCTCTACCTGTGGTTTGTTTCCTCGCCTGGTAAATGCCCCCAAACAGCGAAGGGCACCGGGCTTGAGATTCTGCCAAAAAAGCCCTCGACGCCTTGGCTCCCCCGGAGTTACAAACAGCGAATTCCCCAGGAGTTACAAACAGCGAATTCCCCAGGAGTTACAAACAGCGAATTCCAGAGGGTTCGGCTCGCTCTGGATTCCTGAGCATCAACCCCAGAGCTGCCCGTGCCGAGCAGGGATTGGGGGCTCACAAAGTTCAGGACGGAGTTAAAAGGGCAGGGCGGGCTGGGGAATCCTGGGGTGCGATCAGAACAACGATCCCCGTTTTTCCTCCTTGCCCCAGCTGCTCCTGGAGCAGAACGGGACGCGCTGACCCAGCCCCGGGCCAGCTGCTGGTGCTGAACCAGGGCTGTCCCAATCCCTGCTGGATGTGGTCACCTTGGATTGAAAAAAACCAATTTTTTTTTTTTGTGGAAAAACCTCGGAGTGCCCGGACTCAGCCCAACACTCAGGGAAGCTGCTGGAGGGAGGAAAAACAGGGAGAGGATGTTGGGGATGTTGGGGCAGGTGCTGGATAATCCTGGGAATGAGGATGTGCTGGAATTTCCCACCTTGGAGAGGGAAGGGAGAAGAATATCGGGGATATTTTTGGAAAGTGAAGAGGGACGGCAGAGGAGCACAGGGGAGGGGCAGAGCCACCAACCACTCCTGCAGCCACCGAGGGGATCAAATACGGAGATCCCAGAATTGGAGCTTGGGGGAAAAAGGGAACCCCTGGAAAAGAGGGAAAAGAAGGAAAGGGAGCCCCGGGAAAAGGAGGAAAGGGGAAAAGGGAACCCTCAGAAAAGGGGGAAAAGAGCCCTTGAGCTTAGAGGGAAAAGAAGGAAAGAGAACTCCTAGAAAAGGAGGAAAAAGAGGAAAGAAAACTCCTGGAAAAGAGGGGAAGAGGGGGAAAGGGAATCCCTGGAAAAGAGCCCTTGGAGCTTAGAGGGAAAAGGGGAAAAGGAACCCCTGGAAAAAGAGGAAAAGAGCCCTTGGAGCCTGGGGGGGAAAGGGGGAAAGGGAACCCCTGGAAAAGGGAAGAAAGGGGAAAAGAAACCTCTGGAAAAGGGGGGAAAGAGCCCTTGGAGTTTGGGGGGGAAAGGGGAAAGGGAAGCCCTGGAAAGGGGGAAAAGGAACCCCTGGAAAAGGGGGAAAAGAGCCCTTGGAGTCTGGGGGGAAAAGGGGGAAAGGGAACCCCTGGAAAAGGGGGGAAAGAGGGAAAAGAAACCCCTGGAAAAGGGAAAAATAGGAAAGGAAACCTCTGGAAAATGGGGAAAGGGAACCCCTGGAAAAGGGGGAAAAGAGCCCTTGGAGCCTGGTGCTGCTGGGAAGAGAAGCTGAGGCACCGCCGGTGCCGGCACCTCCAGCTCTGCCAGGTTTATCTCCCACATCTCTGCTCAGGCTGCCCTGGAGCGAGGGGAGAGGAAACAGGAGGGAAACAAAAGGATTTCCCTGCTGGATTCTGCCACAGGAAGCTCCGGCTCCCCGGGCTCCGAGGCCGTGGCAGTGCAGAGAAGTTGGAGCAGAGGAAATTCCTGTCCCCGTTCCCCTCCTTTCCCAATTTAAAGGCACAATTAAAAATGAATCGCCTCAGGGGCAGGGCAGAGCTCACACCCAGCGGGGTTCTTCCCTTTCCTTCGGGAAAAAGAAAAGTTGTGGGAACTCGGCAGCCTCTGCACAAAAACCAGCAAAAAATGAGATTTCCCTTCGGCCGGCCTTGGATTTGTGCCGGTTTGTGCAGCTCCCTGGGCGGGCAGGGCGGCCTCGGGGCTCGGCTGTACCCGCGGGAGCTCGGGGACATCGCTGGGGCCTCCCCGGGGACAACCGGGGCTGGCACCCGGGGAGAACCGAACCGGCCCGGCCCGGCCCGGCCCGGCCCGGCCCTGCTGCTGCTGCTGCTGCTCGGGGGCTGCACCGGGAGAGGGGAAAGGGAAACCGGGAAAAGGGGGAGAAGGGAAACGCTGGGAAAAGGGAGAAGGGAATCCCGGGAAAATGGGGAAAAGGGGAAAGGGAACCCTGGGAAAATGGGAGAAAATGAAGAAAAGGGAACCCCGGGAAAAGGAGGAAAATGGGGAAAATGGAAAAAGGGAACCCCTGGAAAAGGAGGAAATGGGGGAAAGGGATAAAGAGAATCCCGGGAAAAGGAGGAAAGGGAACCCCGGGAAAATGGGGGAAAATGAAGAAAAGGGAACCCCGGGAAAAGGGGGAAAATGAGGAAAAGGGAACCCCTGGAAAAGGGAGGAAAGGGATGAAAAGGCACCTCTGGAAAAGGGGGAAAGGGAAGCCTGGGGAAAAAGGGGAAAATGAGGAAAAGGGAACTCCAGGAAAAGGGGGAAAGGGAAACCCTGGGAAAAGGGGGAATGGAATCCCTGGGAAAGGAGGGAAAGGGAACTCTGGGGGAAAGGGAACCTCGGGAAAATGAGGAAAAGGGAGCCCTGAGGAAAGGGAGGAAAGGGGGAAATGGGGGACAAGGGAACCCCCGGAAAAGGGGGAAATGGGAGGAAAAGGAGAAAAAGGGAACCCCTTGGAAAGGGGGCAACAGGAGAAAAGGGGGAAGGGGAAACCTGGAAAAGGGCACCTGGAAAAGGGCCCCTCCTCCCATCCTCGCTGTCACGGTGAGCAGCAAAGCTGCAGCTCCATCACTCACCTGCAGAACTCCCCTGGCCCTCAGGTGACACCTGGTGTGGCTCAGAGCCTCCAGGATCCCTGTCCCAGCCCAGGTGGGGACAACCCCAGGGACTCACCTGGGCTCCATCCCAGGAAATCTCTGCTCCCACTGCTCCAGCAGCCTGGGAAAGGGCAATTCCCAAATCTCACCTTCTGAATTCCCACCTTTCTTTCCTTAATTTCACCTTTTTTTCCTGAATTCCCAAATCCAGACTCACTGAAGCCATCACAGGGCACGAACAGGGTACAAACCTCAGCCCTGGGTATCACCAGATTCACTTTTATTCCATTACCCATCCAAAAATAAACCCGAAAAAATCTTTCCAGATTTCCAAATTCCCAAATTTCCATTTCCTCCTCGAGGAAACTGCACTGATTTTTTTTCTCTCTCTCCTATTTCCCCAGGTGTGCTGGGTGTCACTGGGGCAGCTGCAGCAGCACGGAAAGGGGCAATTCCCAAATCTCACCTTCTGAATTCCACCTTTTTTCCTGAATTCCCAAACTCAGAGTCACTGAAGCCATCACAGGGCACGAACAGGGTACAAACCTCAGCCCTG
This sequence comes from Acrocephalus scirpaceus scirpaceus, assembly GCA_910950805.1. Lineage (NCBI taxonomy): Eukaryota > Metazoa > Chordata > Aves > Passeriformes > Sylviidae > Acrocephalus > Acrocephalus scirpaceus. The sequence continues at coordinate 23,190 of CAJVGK010000023.1, read as the reverse complement.
GGTATCACCAGATTCACTTTTATTCCATTACCCATCAAAAAAACCCCCCAAAAACCCCACAAATTTCCATTTCCTCCTCGAGGAAACTGCACTGATTTTTTTTTTCTCTCTCCTATTTCCCCAGGTGTGCTGGGTGTCACTGGGGCAGCTGCAGCAGCCTGGAAAAGGAGCAATTCCCAAATCTCACCTTCTGAATGCCCACCTTTTCTTCCTGAATTCCCAAACCCAGAGTCACTGAAGCCATCACAGGGTACAAACCTCAGCCCTGGGTGTTCACTTTTATTCCATTACCCATCCAAAAAAATCCTTCCAGCAGCCTGGGAAAGGGGCAATTCCCAAATCTCACCTTCTGAATTCCCACCTTCTTTCCTGAATTCCACCTTTTTTTCCTGAATTCCCAAATCCAGACTCACTGAAGCCATCACAGGGCACGAACAGGGTACAAACCTCAGCCCTGGGTGTCACCAGATTCACTTTTATTCCATTACCCATCCAAAAATAAACCCGAAAAAATCTTTCCAGATTTCCAAATTCCCAAATTTCCATTTCCTCCTCGAGGAAACTGCACTGATTTTTTTTCTCTCTCTCCTATTTCCCCAGGTGTGCTGGGTGTCACTGGGGCAGCTGCAGCAGCCTGGAAAGGGGCAATTCCTAAATGTCACCTTGTGAATTCCCACCTTTTCTCCCTGAATTTCACCTTTTTTCCCTGAATTCCCAAATCCAGAGTCACTGAAGACATCACAGGGTACGAACCTCAGCCCTGGGTATTCACTTTTATTTGATTACCCATCCAAAAAAATCCTTCCAGCAGCCTGGAAAGGGGCAATTCCCAAATCTCACCTTCTGAATTCCCACCTTTTCTTCCTGAATTCCCAAACTCAGAGTCACTGAAGCCATCACAGGGTACAAACCTCAGCCCTGGGTATCACCAGCGTTCACTTTTATTTGATTACCCATCAAAAAATAAAAATCCCTCCAATTCCCAAATTTCCATTTCCTCCTCGAGGAAACTGCACTGATTTTTTTTCTCTCTCTCTCTCTCCTATTTCCCCAGGTGTGCTGGGTGTCACTGGGGCAGCTGCAGCAGCACGGAAAGGGGCAATTCCCAAATCTCACCTTCTGAATTCCCACCTTTTTCCCTGAATTCCCAAATCCAGAGTCACTGAAGCCATCACAGGGTACAAACCTCAGCCCTGGGTGTTCACTTTTATTCCATTACCCATCCAAAAAAATCCTTCCAGCAGCCTGGAAAAGGGGCAATTCCCAAATCTCACCTTCTGAATTCCCACCTTTTCTTCCTGAATTCCAAAATCCAGAGTCACTGAATCCATCACAGGGCACGAACAGGGTACAAACCTCAGCCCTGGGTATCACCAGATTCGCTTTTATTCCATTACCCATCCAAAAAAAAACCCAAAAAATCCCACAAATTTCCATTTCCTCCTCGAGGAAACTGCACTGATTTTTTTTTCTCTCTCTCCTATTTCCCCAGGTGTGCTGGGTGTCACTGGGGCAGCTGCAGCAGCACGGACTGGCCCGAGGGCAGGTAGGTGATGTTCCGGGAGCGGGACAGTTGGTACGCGATGTCCTCGGCCGCCTCCAGCTTGCGCAGCTCGATCAGCCCGTCCCCCGCCGTGGCCAGGGAATTGGCGATCAGCTCGGCAGCCTTGGAGTCACCCTCGGCTGAGATCACCGCAGCCTTCTTCTGCTGCTCCGCCTGCAGGGGAGAACGGGAAAAACGGGGGAAAATTCAGTGGAATGGAGGGATTCGAGAGAAAAAAAACCGGGAGGAAAAAAAAAACCGGGAGGAAAATTCCAGCGGAATGGAGAGATTTGAGAGAAAAAAAACGGGGAGAAAAGATCCAGTGGAATGGAGGGATTCGAGAGAAAAAAAACAGGAGGAAAAATCCAGCGGGGAGGAGGGACCCAGGAGAGGAAAAAAAAAACCGGGAAGAAAAATCCAGTGGAATGGAGGGATGTGAGAGAAAAAAGAAAACAAGAAAAAAAATGGGAGAGAAAAAAAATGAGGAGAAAAGAAAAACCGAGAGGAAAAAATAAAACCAGGAGGAAAAATTCAGCGGAATGGAGGGATTTGAGAGAAAAAAAACCGGGAGAAAGAAAAAGGAGGAAAGAAAAACCAGGAGGAAAAATCCAGCGGGGAGGAGCGACCCGGGAGAGGAAAAAAACAGGAGGAAAGAAAAACTGGGAGGAAAAATCCAGCGGAATGGAGGGATTCGAGAGAAAAAAAAACAGGAGGAAAAAAAGGGAGGAAAGAAAACCGGGAGGGAAAATCCAGTGGAATGGAGGGATTCGAGAGAAAAAAAAAACCGGGAGAAAAAACCTGAAGGAAAAAATCCAGCAGAATGAAGGGATTCGAGAGAAAAAAACCAGGAGGAAAAAAAAGGGGAAGAAAGAAAAACCGGGAGGAAAAATCCAGCGGAATGGATGGAAGGAGTCAGGAGAGAAAAAAAACTGGGAGAGAAAAAAAACAGGAGAGAAAAAAGAGAAGAAAAATGCAGTGGAATGGAGGGAGAGCGGATGGAGAGACCCGGGAGAGAAAAATCAGGAGGGAAAAAAAACGGGGAGAGAAAAAACAGGAGAGGAAAAAAAATGGGACCAGGAGGAAAAATCCAGCGGAGGGAACGACCCGGGAGAGAAAAAAAACGGGAGAGAAAAAAAAATGGGGAGAAAAAAATCCAGTGGAATGGATGGAGAGGGGATGGAGGGACCCGGGAGAAAAAAAAAAACCGAGAGAAAAAAACCCGGAGAGGAAAAAAACTGGGACAGGAAATCCAGCGAGGGGATGGAGGGGAAAAATCCAATTTGCCTGCTGTGGGAAAAACTAAAAAAGCGACTTCCAGCTGAATTTTGCTGGGTTTTGATCCACCCGGAGATCCGATTGTTTTCAGTTCCCTGGGAATGTTCCCAAACCCAAATCAGCTGAAATCTGAGATGAGACAAGGGATGAAAATCCCGTTCTGCTGCTGCTGGGGGCTCCAGAGCTCCTCTAGCCAGGATCACTGGGATTGACTTGGGAAATCCTTTCTGTTCCCCCAGAAGGGAGCAGGATATCCCAGGAGAAATCCTGGGAAGGAGGAGGAGGAAATCCTGGCTGATTTCCAGGTACCTTCTCCACGATGAACCGCGCCCGCTCCGCCTCCTGCTGCGCCACCTGCTTCATCTCCACCGCCTCGGTGAACTCCTTCCCGAACGTCAGGTGGGTCTGGGGACACAAACCCGGCCGGGTCACAAAGGGGGGCACAGCAGGGACACACAGCAGGGACACAAACCTGGCCAGGTCACAGCGGGGACACAAAGGGGGGCACAGCAGGGACACAAACCCGGCCAGGTGGGTCTGGGGACACAAACCCGGCCAGGTCACAGTGGGGACACAGAGCAGGGACACAAACCTGGCCAGGTGGGTCTGGGGACACAAACCCGGCCGGGTCACAAAGGGGACACAAAGGGAGCACAGCAGGGACACAAACCCGGCCAGGGCACAGCAGGGACACAAAGTGGGGCACAAACCAGGCCAGGTCACAGCAGGGACACAAAATGGGGCACAGCAGGGACACAAACCCAGCCAGGTGGGTCTGGGGACACAAACCAGGCCAGGTCACAAAGTGGGGCACAGCAGGGACACACAGCAGGGACACAAACCAGGCCAGGTCACAGCAGGGACACAAACCAGGGCTCAGCAGGGACAGGTGTCACAGCGACACTGGGATAGGGATAGAAACTGGGATCCCTGAGAGAAATCTCACCAAGATCCCTCAAAGAAATCCCACTGAGATCCATGAGAAAAACCCCACTGGGATCCCCAAAAGAAATCCCATCGGGATCCCTGAGAGAAATCCCACTGGGATCCTTGGAAGAAATCTCACCAGGATCCCTGGAAGAAATGCCCCCAGGATCATTGAGAGAAATCCCACTGGGATCCCTGAAAGATGGGATCCCTGACAGAAATCCCACTGGGATCCTTGGAAGAAATCTCACCAGGATCCCTGACAGAAATCCCCCCAGGATCCTTGAGAGAAATCCCACTGGGATCCCTGAAAGAAATCGCACTGAGATCTATGAGAGAAACCCCACTGGGATCCTTGAGAGATGGGATTCCTGAGAGAAATCTCACCAAAATCCCTGAGAGAAATCCCTCCGGGATGGATCCCTGGCAGAAATCCCACTGGGATCTGTGAGAGAAATTCCCCCGGGATCCCCCAGTGCTGCCTCCCAGATGGAAAGCTCCAGAAACAGTGTCCGAGTTCCCCTTGGGCAGAAACAGCGTCACCTTCCTGCAGGATCCCAAGGGAAGCCCCCGGGAAAGAGGGAGCTGTGCCGGAGCCTGATCACAACTTTTGATTTAATTTAAAGGGATAAATTTCATTTGTAAAGGGAGGTGGGAGGGCAGAGCTCCCTCCTCAGCAGAGGAATCAGTGGGAATTTTCTGCTGTCCAAATGTCCAAACACCCAAATGTCCAAATGTCCAAACATCCAAATGGCCGAACATTCAAATGTCCAAATGTCTAAATGGCCAAATGCCAAAATGTCCGAATGTCCAAACATCCAAATGTCCAAATGGCCAAACATCGAAATGTCCAAATGCCAAAACGTCCAAATGTCCAAACACCCAAACACCCAAATGTCCAAACATCCAAACATCCAAATGCCCAAACACCCAAATGCCCAAACGCTCAAATGGCCAAATGTCCAAACATCTAAATGTCCAAATGTCCAAACACCCAAACGTCCAAACACCCAAATGCTCAAACACTCAAACGTCCAAATGTCCAAACACCCAAGTGACCAAACACTCAAATGTCCAAACATCCAAACGTCCAAATGTCCAAACGTCCAAACATCTAAACACCCAAATGCCCAAATGGCCAAACGCTCAAATGTCCAAACGTCCAAATGTCCAAACGCTTAAATGGCCAAATATCCAAATGTCCAAACAACTAAATGTCCAAATGTCAAAACATCCCAATATCCAAACACCCAAACATCCAAACGTCCATCCTGCCATCCTCCTGCCAGGGATCCCCCAGTGTCCAGGGATCCCCAGTGTCCAGGGATCCCCCAGTGTCCAGGGATCCCCAGTGCCCAGGGATCCCCAGTGCCCCGGGGCAGGGGCAGGGCTCACCAGGGACACGTCGTCCAGGATGAGGCCGAAGGTGGCGGCGCGCTCGGTGAGGTCCTCGCTGACCTGCCGTGACACCAGCTCCCGCTGCGTGATCAGCTCACCCGCGTCAAAACGGGCCTGGAACGGGAGGGAACGGGATGGGAACGGGCCTGGAACGGGAGGGAACGGGGCTGGAATGGGGCTGGAACGGGAGGGAACGGGATGGGAACCGATGGGAATGGGATGAACATGAGGGAACAGGATGGAATGGCAGGGATGGGATGGGAACAGGGCTGGAACAGGATAGGAATGGGATGGGAATGGGATGGAAACCTCTGGGAATGGGATGGAACATGAGGGAACAGGGAGGAATGGCAGGAATGGGATGGAACGGGAGGGACGGGATGAGAACAGGGCTGGAACGGGATAGGAACGGGATAGGAATGGGATGGAAACCTCTGGGAATGGGATGGAACACGAGGGAACAGGATGGAATGGGAGGGAACGGGATGGGAACCTCTGGGAACTGGACGGGAATAGGATGGAAACCTCTGGGAATGGGATGGACGCAGCTGGAATGGGATGGACAGTGCTGGGAACGGGAGGGAATGGGATGGACACCTCTGGGAATGGGATGGACAGTGCTGGGATGGACAGTGCTGGGAACAGCAAGGAATGGGATGGAAACCACTGGGAATGGCATGGACAGTGCTGGGAATGGGATGGGAACAGGATGGACAGTGATCCATCCTGGGGAGGCCCAGCCTGTGCCCTGTGGCACCACTGCAGGGCTGTCCCTGCTGCACCACGGGGGCGTGGCGGGTGATTAGAGCCTTAATTAACAGCAGAGCAGGAAATTAACGAGATCATTTGGATGCAAACAGAGCCGGGAGAAGCTGCAGATGGAACCCCAGGGCCTCCTGGAGGAAGGAACCCACAATGGCAGGAGGAAGGAACCCATCGTGAGGTCTGAACCCCAACAGAGGCAGGAGCAGCTTTGCCTGCGGGGTGAACAGAGCCGAGAGAAATTGTTTTTATGGGAAATGAACCCAATCAGTGCTCACCACCACGGACTTGAGGATCTCGGTGGTGATGGAGGGCAGCACGCGCTCGTCGTAGTCCTCGCCGATGCTGGTGAAGATGCGCGGCAGCTGCGCCGTCACCGGCCGGAACAGGATCCGCAGCGTGATGTTCACGTTCTGCAGGTCTGGGGAAGCAGGGCCGGCTCAGAATCAATCACACAATCACACAATCACAGATTTCTAGGTTGGGAGAGACCTTCAAGATCATCGAGTCCAACCCCAGCTGTGTCACCTGGCCCAGGACTGGGAGAGCTCCAGAGGTCCCTTCCAACCCCTCCTGTGTCACCTGGCCCAGGTGGCCCTGCCTGGGACTGGGAGAGCTCCACAGGTCCCTTCCAACCCCAGCTGGTCAGGATTGACAGCACCAAAGGAGGAGTTTTTTAAAGACTGAACCATTCCTGTGTCACACTGGGACACTGGGATATCCACGGAGTCAAGGAACACTTGGGACTGAAGCACAATTCCACCTCCACAAGGAGAAATCCAAACCCAAACCCCTGGATCCTTCTGAGCCAGTGTCCCAGCACCCACCTTTGCTGCACCATTCCATGTCCAGGAGGACAAACCCAAACCCCAAACCTCAAACCCAAATCCCAACCCCTGGAGCCCCCAGACCCAACTTTGCTGCACAATCCCATGTCCAGAAGGACAAACCCAAAACCCCAAACCCCAACCCCGGTGTCCCACCCACCTTTGCTGCACAATCCCATGTCCAGAAGGATAAACCCCAACCCCTGGAGCCCCCAGCCCCACCTTTGCTGCGCAATTCCATGTCCAGGAGGACAAATCCAAACCACAAACCCAAACCCAAATCTCAAACCCAACCCCCAAACCCCTGGAGTCCCCAGACCCAACTTTGCTGCACCATTCCCAAACCCCAAACCCAAGGACAAACACAAACCTCAAACCCCTGGAGCCCCCAGCCCCACCATTGCTGCACAATTCCCAAACCCAAGGACAAACCCAAACCCCAAACCTCAAACCCAAATCCCAACCCCTGGAGCCCCAAGACCCACCTTTGCTGCACCATTCCCAAACCCAAAGACCTGGAGCCCCCAGACTCAACTTTGCTGCACAATCCCATGCCCAGGAGGACAAACCCAAAATCCCAAACCCCTGGATGCCCAACTCCTGAGCCCCCAGCCCCACCTTTGCTGCCGGTGATGACGGGGACGTTGCGGGGCCGCGAGCGGCAGTCGAAGATGATGGGTTTCTGCACCCAGGGGATCAGGAAATGCGTCCCCTCGCCCACCACCACGTCCTGCACCCCACGGAAACGGTCGAAGATGACGGCCCTGTGCCCTGCATCCACTGCGGGGGGAGAGAGGGAACGTCAGGGGTGGCATTGCTGCAGGGGTGGCACTGATGTGAGGGTGGCACTGCTGTGGGGATGGCATTGCTGCTGCAGGGGTGGCACTAATGTGAGGGTGGCACTGCTGCTGCAAGGGTGGCACTGTTGCTGTGGGGATGGCATTGCTGATGGGGTGGCATTGATCCTGTGGGGGTGGCATTGCTGCTGCAATTGTGTCCCTGCTGTGGGGTGGCATTGCTGTGGGGATGGCACTGCTGCTGCAAGGATATCACAGATGTGAGGGTGGCATTGTTGATGGGGTGGCACTGCTGCGGGGGTCCCTGCTGCAAGGGTGGCACTGTTGCTGTGGGGATGGCACTGCTGCTGCAAGAGTGGCACTGCTGCTGCAGGGGTGTCCCTGCTGTGGGGATGGCACTGCTTCTGTAAGGGTGGCATTGCTGCAAGGATGTCACTGATGTGAGGGTGGCACTGCTGTGAGGATGGCACTGCTGTGGGGGTGGCACTGCTGCGGGGGTCCCTGCTGCAAAGGTGGCACTGCTGCTGTGGGGATGGCATTGCTGCTGCAAGGGTGGCACTGCTGTGAGGGTGGCACTGCTGTGAGGGTGGCACTGCTGTGAGGGTGGCACCGCTGTGAGGGTGGCACTGCTGCAGGGGTGTCCCTGCTGTGGGGATGGCATTGCTGCAGGGGTGACACTGTTGCAGGGCTCCCTGCTGCGAGGGTGGCACTGCTGCAGGGGTGGCACTGATGTGAGGGTGGCATTGCTGCTGAGGGGGTGCCACAGCTGCTGCAGGGGTGTCCCAGCCGTGGTGGTGTCACCACTGCAAGGCTGTCACCCCTGCAGGGCTGTCACTACTGCCACCATCACAGCGGGGACAGGCCTGGCAGGGATCAGAGCCTTAATTACCAGGAGAGCAGGAAATTATCGGCAACATTTGCATGCAAACAGAGCAAAGAGAAACTGGGGTGGAACCCCAACCCCTCCCAGCCCGCTCCTCATGGAACAGCTCTGAGATTTTCGGGAGAATTTCGGATTTCAGAGGAAGGAACTCACCACTGCGAGGCCTCGGGCTGTTTTTATTGTGCAATCAGAGCACCGGGAGGTCAGGGCCGGGACAGAAACACAAATTAACGGCACCCGCCCCGCTCCCTCACTCACCGTTGTAAAGAGCCGAGTTGACAACGCCGCCCACCACGGCCAGCCCCAGGCCGAGCTTCCCGATGCTCTCGAACACCTTGGCCGCCATCTCACGGCTCCAAATCCCTCCTGGAAACGCACCCGGGGCTGTCAGACCGAGCACGGCCCGGGGGCTGCGGGGAGAGAGCCCCGCCCGGAGCCCCGAACCGCGGCGGGCAGGATTGCGTGGGGGCTCCTCCTGCCCCCCAAACTGCGCGGCCCCGGGGGGCTCCCCGGTCCTGGGGGTGTCCTTGGGGGTCCCCTCGGCCCCGGGGGTGTCCTTGGGGGTCCCCTCAGCCCTGGGGGTCTCCTCAGTCCCGGGGGTTCTCTCGGTCCTGGGGATTCCCTTGGTCCTGGGGGTGTCTCCTCAGCCCCGGGGGTCTCTCCAATCTCGGGGGTCCCCTCAGTCCCGAGGGGTCTCCCCAGCCCCGAGAGTCCCCTCAGTCCCAGGAGTCTCCAAAGCCCTGGGGGTACCCTCAGTCCCGGGGGTGTCTTTGGGGGTCCCCTCCGTCCCGGGGGTCTCTCCAGTCTCGGGGGTCGCCTCAGCCCTGGGGGTACCCTCAGTCCCGGGGGTGTCCTTTGGGGTCCCCTCAGCCCCGGGGGTCCCCTCAGTCCCAGGGGGCCCCGCAGCCCTTTGGATTTCCCCAGCCCCGGGGGTCTCCCTGGTCCCTGGGGGTCTCCTCGGTCCCCTCAGTCCCGGGGGTCTCTCCAGCCCCAGGAGTCTCCCCGGTCCCGGAGCTCCCCTCAGTCCCGGGGGTCTCCCTCCCGTGACCCCTCCCCGGGCTCAGCCCCTGCGGCCCCGCCGCTCCCCGGGCCCCCCTCCAGGCCCGCCCGCAGCTCTCCCCGTGCCCCCGCACCCCGCACGCCCCCCAGGCCTCGCTATCTCCACGTGCCCGCCCACCCTCAGGTCGCCGCTCGGCCCCGGTTCCCCCCGGTTCCCCCGGACCCACCGCCGCCCTCAGGCCCGCCGCTCCCGCCGCGCCGCTGACCTCCACATGAATCCCTGGCCGCCCCCCCAGGCGCCTGCGCGTCGCAGCCAAGACGCTCGCTCCTCATTGGTCCGCGCCTCCCAAGGGTTTCTGGGATATGCAGTTCTCCGCTGCCGTGCTCATTACCGGCCGCCTACAGCTCCCGGCATGCCTCGCGGCGGCCCGCGGGCTGAGCAAGGCCGCTCGCTATTGGCTGGAGCTGCGCGCAAGGCCTCTTGGGAGATGTAGTCCTGGCAGGGGGAGGCACGTGGGGGGCGTGGCGGGGACAAGGGACATTCAGGGGACAAGGGACACGCGGGGGACAGGGGTGTTATAAATATATTATATATAAATTATATATTATATAATTATATAATTTATAGTTTATAATTTTATATTATAGTTATAATTGTAATATATTTATATTATATTATTATATTTAATTATTATATATTATATTAATTATATTTATATTATTTTAATATTATATTTATATATAATTATTATATATAAATTTGGCTTTTTGCAAATATTAAGATGAACGCTACTTGTATAATGCTAAAATAACTTTATTTTTATTTCTATTATTAACAAAAAACCTCGTTTATTAAAAAAATATAAATCTGCATAAGGGTTTACAAATATGCAACGGGCTGATGTAATAAAAAATTAATTAAGAATTATCTCCCAAGATGATGGGTACATTCCTAATTAAATGTCAAGCACTCCACCGGTTTTGGTTGTTGAGATATTTCCATGGATATCTGAGATATTTCCATGGATATCTGAGCTATTTCCATGGATATTTGTGATATTCCCATGGATATTTGAGATATTTCCAGGGATATTTGAGATATTTCTATGGATATCCAAGATATTCCTGTGCATTGATGGAGTCACTTTTCCAAAATGAGAGATTTCTATGGATATCTGAGATATTTCCATGGATATTTGAGATATTCCCATGGATATCTGAGATATTCCCATGGATATCTGAGATATTTCCATGGATATTTGGGATATTTCCATGGATATTTGAGATATTTCCATGAATTGATGGGATCCCTGTTCCAAAATGAGAGATTTTTGTGAATATCTGAGATATTTCCAAGGATAACTGAGATATTTCCATGGATATCTAAATTATTTCCATGGATATTTGAGATATTTCCATGGATTGATGGGATCCCTTTTCCAAAATGAGAGATTTTGGTAAATATCTGAGATATTTCCATGGATATTTGAGATATTCCCATGCATTGATGGGATCCCTGTTCCAAAATGAGATTTCTGTGAATATCTGAGATATTTCCATGGATATCTGAGGTATTCCCATGGATATTTGGTTTATTCCCATGGATTTACAGGATCCCCTCTCCAGTGAGATATTCCCATGGATATTTGGGATATTTCCATGGATATTTGGTTTATTCCCATGGATTTAATGGATCCCGTCTCCATTGAGATATTTCCATGGATATCTGAGATATTCCCATGGATATTTGAGATATTTCCATGGATATCTGAGATATTTCCATGGATATCTGAGATATTCCCATGGATATTTGAGATATTTCCATGGATATCTGAGATATTTCCATGGATATCTGAGATATTCCCATGGATATCTGAGGTATTTCCATGGATATTTGGTTTATTATTCCATGGATATTTGGTTTATTCCCATGGATTTAATGGATCCCCTCTCCATTGAGATATTTCCATGGATATTTGGTTTATTTCCGTGGATTTACAGGATCCTCTCTCCAGTGAGATATTTCTGTGGATAATTGAGATATTTCCATGGATATCTGGGATATTTCCATGGATATTCGGTTTATTCCCACGGATTTACAGGATCCCCTCCCCATTGAGATATTTCCATGGATATCTGAGATATTCCCATGGATATTTGGGATATTTCCATGGATATTCGGTTTATTCCCATGCATTTACAGGATCCCCTCTCCCGTGTCAGATTTCCATGGATATTTAGGATATTCCCATGGAAATTTGGGATATTTCCACTCTTCCCCAGCTCCTCCCGCGAGGTGCTCCGGACCCCAAATCATTTTTGGTGTCCCTCGCTTGTCCCGGGAGAGGACGGGGACAAAGGGGGGACAAAGGGGGGACAGAGGGGACACGAAGGGGACACAAGGGGGACACGGAGGGGACACGAAGGGAACACAAAGGGGACACAAAGGGGACATTCCCTGCCCGTGTCCCCTCCTGTCCCGCTAGAGGGAAGCAGCGCTCTCCCTTTGGCTCCGGGAATCCCGAAAAACGGGGAAAAAAAACGGGAAAAAAGAAAAAAAAACGGGAAAAACCCCACCCCGAGCGGTGACGCCTCTGTGGGATGGGGAATGTGGGGTTGGGATGGAGCCGAGGGGCTGGAGAACCCCAAAAAAGGGCAGGGGGCAAGTGGAGGACCCCAAAAAGAGCTGGGAGTGCGTTTTGGGGGATGGCTGTGGGGTTGAACCCCAAAATTGAGCCGGGACCCCATTAATGGGGGATGGCTGTGGGATTGAACCCCAAAATTGAGCTGGGAGCCCATTGCCAGTGATAGCACTGAAGGTGAACCCCAAAATTGAGCTGAGACCCCGTTATTGGGGCTGGCTGTGGGATTGCACCCTAAAACAAACCTGGGACCCCATTATTGGGGAATGGCTGTGAAACCGCACCCCAAAATAAACCTGGAACCCATTACTGGAGGATGGCTGTGGGATTGAACCCCAAAAAGGGCTGGAACCCCATTATTGGGGGCTGGTTGTGGGATTGAACCCCAAAACAACCCTGGGACCCCATTGTCAATTCATGGCTGTGAAACCGCACCCCAAAACAATCCTGGAACCCCGTTACTGGGGGCTGGTTCTGGGATTGAACCCCAAAACAAACCTGGAACCCCATTATTGGGTGATGGCTGTGAAACCGCACCCTAAAACAACCATGGAACCCCATTATTGGGGGATGGCACTGAAGGTGCACCCCAAAATTGAGCTGGAACCCGTTATTGGGGCTGGCTGTGGGATTGAACCCCAAATAGGGCTGGAACCCCATTATTGGGTGATTACTGTAGAACCGCACCCCAAAACAACCCTGGGACCCCGTTATTAGGCCTGGCTGTGGGATTACACCCCAAAACAGCTCTGACACCCCGTTATTGGGGCTGGCTGTGGGATTGAACCCCAAAACAGAGCTGGGACCCCATTATTGGGTAATTACTGTGGAACCGCACCCCAAAACAACGCTGGGACCCCGTTATTGGGGCTGCCTGTGGGGTTACACCCCAAAACAGGTTTAACACCCCGTTATTGGGGATGGCAGCAGAACCGCACCCCAAAAATTGCTGGGACCCCATTATTGGGGCTGGCTGTGGGATTGCACCCCAAAATTGATTTGGGACCCCGTTATTGGGGGATGGCTGCAGAACCGCACCCCAAAACAACCCTGGGACCCCATTATTGGGGGATGGCACTGAAGGTGCACCCCAAAATTGAGCTGGAACCCAGTTATTGGGGCTGGCTGTGGGATTGAACCCCAAAACGAACCTGGGACCCCGTTATTGGGGGCTGGCTGTGGGATTGAACCCCAAATAGGGCTGGAACCCCATTATTGGGTGATTACTGTAGAACCGCACCCCAAAACAAAGCTGGGACCCCATTATTGGAGGATGGCTGTGGGATTACACCCCAAAACAGCTCTGACACCCCGTTATTGGGGCTGGCTGCAGAACCGCACCCCAAAAAGGGCTGGAACCCCATTACTGAGGGATGGCTGCAGAACTGCACCCCAAAACAACTCTGGGACCCCCTTACTGGGGCGTGGCTGCAGAACCGCACCCCAAAAAGGGCTGGGACCCCATTATTGGGTGATGGCAGCGGAACCGCACCCCAAAAATAGCTGGAACCCCATTACTGGGGCGTGGCTGCAGAACCGCACCCCAAAGCCGCCCTGCCCCCCTCCCTGCCCCCCTCCCGGGGTGTCGGGGCCGTTTTTGGGGGACATTTCCTGGCGGGCAGCGCGGGCGGCTCTGAACGGTTCCATTGTCCCCATTGTCCCCCCCCGGGCCGGGAACAAAGCGCGGCCTCTTCTCCGCTCCCGCCGCTCCCGAACAGCCCCGGGCACGGAACCGCCCCGGCCCGGGGGGATCCGGGGGGTCCGGGGGCGATCGGGGGGGATTCCCGGGACCCGGGGGGATCGGGGGGTCGGGGGGATTGGGGGGATCCAGGGGGGAACCAGGGGGGTCCGGGAGGGCCGGGGGGATCCAGGGGCAATCGGGGGGATTCCCGGGACCCGGGGGCATCGGGGGGTCCGGGGGGATTGGGGGGATCGGGGGGTCCGGGGGGATCAGGGGGGATCCGGGGGAACCAGGGGGATCAGTGGGGGCAGGGGAATTCAGGAGGATCTGGGGGATCCGAGGGCTCAGGGGGATCCGGGGGGTCCGGGGACATTCCTGGGGATGGGGGGGTCCGAGGGGGCCCTGGGGGATCGGGGGGATTCCCGGGGCTCAGGGGGATCTGGGGCTCTGGGAGGATCCAGGGGGGAACCAGGGGGATCAGTGGGGCCAGGAGAATTCAGGAGGATCTGGGGGATCCGGGGGCTCGGGGGCATCTGGGGGGCCAGGGAGGATCAGTGGGGCCGGGGGGGATCCAGAGGGATCTTGGGGTGTCCAGGGGGATCCAAGGGGCTCAGGGGGGCCCGGGGGGATCAGCGGGGATCCAGGGATCTCCCAACCCTTCCCGGGGAGATCTCGGATCTTCCCTGGGGGTCCCCGGCCCTTCCCGGGGGTCTCAGACCATCCCGGGGGTCCCAACCCTTCCAGGGGGTCCCAGCTCTTCCCTGGGGGCTCCAGTCCCTTCCCGGGGGGGTCTCAGCCCTTCCCGGGGATCCTAACCCTGCCCGGGGGTCCCACCCCATCCCGGGGGTCCCAGCTCTTCCCTGGGGGTCCCCGGCCCTTCCCAGGGGTCCCAGCCCGGGGAGATCACAACTCTTCCTGGGGGTTCCAGCCCTTCCCGGGGGTCCTTCCAGGGGGTCCCGCCCCATCCAGGGGTCCCAACCCTTCCTGGGGGGGTCTCAGCCCTGCCCAAGGGGGTCTCCAGCCGTTCCAGGAGGGTCCCAGCCCATCCTGGGGGTCCCAACCCTTCCCGGGGAGATTCCAATACCCTTCTTAGGGGGGGTCTCCAACCCTTCCCGGGGGTCCCACCCCATCCAGGGGGTCTCAACCCTTCTCTGGGGGTCCCACCCCATCCCGGGGGTCCTTCCAGGGGGTCCCAGCCCATCCTGGGGGTCCTTTCCGGGGGGATCCCCAACCCTTCCAGGGGGTCCCACCCCATCTCGGGAGGTCCCCAGCCCCTCCCGGGGGTCCCAGCCCATCCCGGGAGTCCCACCCCGTCCCGGGGGGATTCCCAGCCCTTCCAGGAGGGTCCCCAACCCTTCCTGGGGGTCCCTCCCGGGGGTCCCAACCCTTCCCGGGGGTCCTTCCAGGGGATCTCCAGCCCCTCCCGGGGGTCCCAGCGCAGCCCCAGGCCCGGCCCGAACCCGCCCCAGCTCAATGAGCTGGAATTCAATTAGCGCAAACCTCATTAGGGCGCTGCAGGGGCGGAGCGGATTTGATGCGGTTGGGGCCGAGCTGCCGGGCGCGAATGAAATCGAATTAAAGTTGTTTGCACCGGGAACGGCCGGAATTGATCTGCGTGAAAACCCGGCCGCGTCCTGGGCTCAGACGGCTTCACCCGAACCGCCCCGGGCAGGAAAATAAATAAAAATAAAAATAAATAAAAATAAAATAAAAATAAAAATTAAATAAAAATAATTCTGCTTGAAAACCCGGCCGCGTCCTGGGCTCAGACGGCTTCGCCCGAACCGCCCCGGGCAGGAAAACAAAAATAAATAAAATAAAAATAAAAATAAAAATAAAAATTAAAATAAAATAAAAATTAAAAACAATTAATCTGCTTGAAAACCCGGCCGCGTCCTGGGCTCAGACGGCTTCGCCCGAACCGCCCCGGGCAGGAAACCAAAAATAAAAATAAATAAAAATAAAATAAAAATTAAAAACAATTAATCTGCTTGAAAATCCGGCCGCGTCCTGGGCTCAGACGGCTTCATCCGAACCGCCCCGGGCAGGAAAATAAAAATAAAAATAAAAATAAATAAAAATTAAAATAAAAAATAAAATAAAAATTAATCTGCTTTAAAATCCAGCCGCGTCCTGGGCTCAGACGGCTTCGCCCGAACCGCCCCGGGCAGGAAAATAAAAATAAAAATAAATAAAAATAAAAATAAAATAAAAATAATTCTGCTTTAAAACCCGGCCGCGTCCTGGGCTCAGACGGCTTCACCTGAATCGCCCCGGGCAGGAAAACAAAAATAAAAATAAAATAAAATTAAAATAAAATAAAAAATAAAATAAAATAAAATAAAAATTAATCTGCTTTAAAACCCGGCCGCGTCCTGGGCTCAGACGGCTTCACCCGAACCGCCCCGGGCAGGAAAACAAAAATAAAAATAAATAAAAATAAAATAAAAATTTAAAAAATTAATCTGCTTTAAAATCCGGCCGCGTCCTGGGCTCAGACGGCTTCACCCGAACCGCCCCGGGCAGGAAAATAAAAATAAAATAAAAATAAATAAAATAAAAATAAATAAAAATAAAGTAAAGTAAAAATAAAATAAAATAAAAATTGATCTGCTTTAAAATCCGGCCGCGTCCTGGGCTTCACCCGAACCGCCCCGGGCAGGAAAACAAAAATAAATAAAAATAAAATTAAAAAAAAAAATTAAAAACAATTAATCTGCTTTAAAATCTGGCCGCGTCCTGGGCTCAGACGGCTTCACCTGACTCGCCCCCGGCAGGCAGGAAAACAAAAACAAAAAAAACAACAAAAAAAAATTAAAATAAAATCAAAATAAAATCAAAATGAATTAAAAATAAAATAAAAATGAAATAAATTAAAAATAAAAAAATTAAAATAAATTAAAAATAAAATAAAATAAAATAAAATAAAATAAAATAAAATAAAATAAAATAAAATAAAATCCCCACCGGTGAGCATGGGGAGCACTGGGCTGGCACGGATTTGGGGGAGGGAAATTTGGGGGTGGGAGTGAATTTGGGGATGGAGAATTTGGGGAGGGGAAATCGCGGAGGGTTTGAGAGAACAGCGGGATTATCCCAAATTCCATTGGGAACGATCTTCCCGGGACAAACCCTGCCCTACCCGGGACAAATCCTTCCTATCCCGGGACAAATCCTACCCATCCCGGGACAAATCCTTCCCGGGACAAATCCTGACCACTCCAGGACAAATCCCTGCTCCTGCCAGGACAAATCCTGCCCCTCCCGGGACAAACCCTGCCCGTTCCAGGATAAATTCCTCCCGGGACAGTCGCTACCCGTCCGCAGCCGCACAAAGGCCCCTCAGTGCCGCTGCCCGCGGGGCTGGAGCCGTTTCCGTGCCCCGGGGGGCTCGGGGGGGTCTCAGGGGGTCCCGGTGCCGCCGTTTCCCGGGATACCGCCCGGGGGTCACCCAGGGCTCCGGGATGGCGTTAATTGCTCGTTTGTCTCCGGTAATTAATGCCAGGTGCGTGTCCGAGCGGGGCCACCCCGGCCGGTCCCGGTGCGGGCTCGGGATGGATCGGGGGGAGCGGGGAGAGGGGCGGGAGCCCCGCGGGGCTGGGGACGGGGACAGACCCGGCCTGGCCTGGCCCTGTCCCCGTGTCTGTGTCCTTGTCCCATCCCTGTCCCTGTCCCTGTGTCTGTCCTGTCCGTGTCAGTGTCCGGTGTCCCTGTCCCATCCCTGTCCCTGTCTGTGTCCCTGTGTCTCTGTCTCTGTCCCTGACCCATCCCAGACCAGGCCCGGGTCCCTGTCCATGTCCCTGTCCCTGTCCCAGTCCATCCCTGTCCCTGTCTGTGTCCCTCTGCCAGTCCCGTTCCTGTCCTGGCCCTGTCCCTGTCCCTGTCCTGTCCGTGTCAGTGTCCGGTGTCTCTGTCCCATCCCTGTCCTGTCCCTGTCCCATCCCTGTCCCCGTCCTGCCCCCATCCCCCTGTCCCATCCCAGTCTGGGTCTGGGTCCCTGTCCCATTCCTGACCCTGTCCCTGTCCCTGCCCTGTCCGTGTCAGTGTCCCTGTGTCTCTGTCCCTGTTCCTGACCCATCCCAGACCAGGCCCGGGTCCCTGTCCCATCCCTGTCCTGGTGTCTGTTGCTGTCCCCGTTCCTGTGCCAGTCCCTGTGTCCCTGTCCCAGTCCATCCCTGTCCCTGTCTGTGTCCCTCTGCCAGTCCTGTCCCTGTGTCCCTGGCCCTGTCCCTGTCCTGTCCGTGTCAGTGTCCGGTGTCTCTGTCCCATCCCTGATCCTGTCCCAGTCCTATCCCTGTCTGTGTCCCTGTCCTGTCTGTGTCCCATCCCTGACCCTGTCCCTTTCCCTGTCCGTGTCCTGTCCCAGTCATGTCCCAGTCCCTGTCCCAGCTCATTCCTGCATGGGATGGGATCAATGGGATCAGTGGGATCAGTGGGATTTGGGATGGGATAATGGCATGGGATCCATGGGATGGGGTGGGATCAGTGGGATGAGAAAGGATTTGGGATGGGAAATGGGATTTGGGATGGGATGGAAC
This sequence comes from Acrocephalus scirpaceus scirpaceus, assembly GCA_910950805.1. Classification (NCBI taxonomy): domain Eukaryota; kingdom Metazoa; phylum Chordata; class Aves; order Passeriformes; family Sylviidae; genus Acrocephalus; species Acrocephalus scirpaceus. The sequence continues at coordinate 4,918 of CAJVGK010000023.1, read as the reverse complement.
CAGTAGGATCAGTGGGATGGGATGGGATCGGTGGGATCAGTGGGATGGGATGGGATAATGGGATGGGATGGGATCAGTGGGATGGGATTTGGGATAGAATGGGGTGGGACGAACAGAATGGGGTGGAATGGGATGGGATCGATGGGATGGGGTGGGATAATGGGATGGAATCAGTAGGATCAGTGGGATGGGATCAGTGGGATGGGATGGGATAATGGGATGGGATTTGGGATGGAATCAGTGGGATGGGATTTGGGATGGGATGGGGTGGGATGAACAGAATGGGGTGGAATGGGATCGATGGGATGGGGTGGGATAATGGGATGGGATAATGGGATGGGATCAGTGGGATCAGTGGGATGGGATGGGATAATGGGATGGGATCAGTGGGATCAGTGGGATGGGATCAGTGGGATGGGATGGGATAATGGGATGGGATCAGTGGGATCAGTGATCCCACCCCCTCCAGCCCCTCGGAGCAGAGAATCCTCCTGGAGCATCCCTGGGGCCGCAGAATTCCCTGGAAACGCCGCCCCATTCCTGGGTCTGCCAGGGGGAACAATCCCGGGTCTGGCCCGGGAAACAATCCCGGGGGTCACCAAAATTGGGGGGTCACAGAAATTGGGGGGGTCACAGAAATTTGGGGTGACAGAAATTGGGGATCACAGATTTTGGGGGGGTGACAGAAATTGGGGGTGACAGAAATTGGGGGTCACAATTTTTATTTTTATTAATAAATAAATTAATAAATTAATTAATAAATTAATTAAAATTAATAAAATTAATTTTATTTTTATTTCTATTTTAATTTTTTTTAATTTTTATTTTTAATTTTTATTTCTAGTTCTATTCTAATCTTTTATTTTGAATTTTTATTTTTAATTTTTATTTCTAGTTCTATTTTAATCTTTTATTTTGATTTTTAATTTTTATTTCTAGTTCTATTTAATATTTTATTTTTAATATTTAATTTTTATTTATAGTTCTAATATTTTATTTTTATTTTTAATTTTTATTTCTATTTCTATTTAATATTTTAAAATTATTTATAGTTTTTATTTCTATTTCTATTTTTATTTTTTTTTAAATTTCTAATTCTATTTTAATCTTATTTTTATTTCTATTTATTTTTGGGAAGGAGCCGCGGATGCCGCGGGGCATCCCCCGCCCTCGCAGCAGCTCCCGGGGTCAATCCCGAAATTTTTACCCCCGGGGAGGCAAAAATTCCTTTTGGAAGCCCTGGAAAATCGTGGCTGAGGGATCGGGGGCGCTGCAGCCCCCGGAGCGCTCGGGCCGGGCTGGAGCCCCCGGGAATTGTCCCTGGCAGATTCCGGCGGCTGGAAGGAGCCCGGGGCGGCTGCGGGGATCGATAAAATCAGGATAAAATCAGGATAAAAATCAGGATAAAATCAGGATAAAATCAGGCTAAAATCAGGATAAAATCAGGATAAAATCAGGATAAAATCGGGATAAAAATCGGGATAAAAATCGGGATAAAAATCGGGATAAAAATCGGGATAAAATCGGGATAAAATCGGGATAAAATCAGGATAAAAATCCGGATAAAAATCCGGATAAAATCAGGATAAAATCAGGATAAAAATCAGGATAAAATCAGGATAAAATCAGGATAAAATCAGGATAAAATCAGGATAAAAATCAGGATAAAATCAGGATAAAAATCAGGATAAAATAAGGATAAAATCCGGATAAAATCCGGATAAAATCAGGATAAAATCAGGATAAAAAAATCAGGATAAAATCAGCTCGGGCTCCTCCCGGGGCTGTGGAGCGCGGGGACAGCGCCCAGAGCCTCCGGGGGGGTGAGAGCCCCGAAATTGGGGTGACCCCCCTGGGTGAGCCCCCCCCAGCACCTCCCGGGGGGGTGAGAGCCCCAAAATTGGGGTGAACACCCCTGGGTGATCCCACCCAGAGCCTCCCAGGGGGGTGAGAGCCCCGAAATTGGGGTGACCCCCCCCGGGTGATCCCCCCAGCACCTCCCAAGGAGGGTGAGAGCCCCAAAATTGGGGTGATACCCCCGGATGAGCCCACCAGCACCTCCCGGGGAGGGTGAACACCCCAAACCCGGCTGAAGGAGGCTGAAGGAGGCTGAAGGAGTGAGGAGGAGGATGAAGGAGGATGGAGGGGGATGAATGAAAGAGGAGGAGGATGGAGTGAGGAGGATTAATGAGCGAGGAGGATGAAGGAGGATGGAGGAAGATGAAGGAGGATGAGGAGGATGAAGGAGGATGGAGGAGGATGAAGGAACAAGGAGGATGGAGGAGGATGAAGCACAACGCTCCCATCTGAGTCAGGAGGTCAAGGCCGGCCCCGGAGCATCCCCGGATGAATGAGAGAGGAGGATGAAGGGAGATGAAGGAGGATGAAGGAGGATTAATGAGTGAGGAGGAGGAAGGAGGAGGAAGGAGGAGGATGAAGGAGGATGAATGAGAGAGAGGAGGATGAAGGAGGATGGAGGATGAAGGAGGATGGAGGATGAAGGAGGATGAAGGAGGCTGAATGAGCGAGGAGGATGGAGGATGGAAGAGGCTGAAGGAAGCTGAAGAAGGATGGAGGAGCGAGGAGGATGAAGGAGGAGGAAGGAGGATAAAGGAGGATGGAGGAAGATGGAGGAGGATGGAGAAGGATGAAGGGGGATGAATGAAAGAGGAGGATGGAGGAGGATAAATGAGGCTGGAGGAGGATGGAGGAGGATGGAGGAGGATGAAGGATGATGAATGAGAGAGGAGGATGAAGGGGGATGAAGGAGTGAGGAGGATGAAGGAGGCTGAAGGAGGCCGAAGCACAAGGCTCCCATCTGGGTCAGGAGATCAAGGCCGGCCCCGGAGCATCCCCGGAGCATCCCCGGAGCCCCGGGGGGGAACCCGCGGCTCCCGGCGCTGCTCCCGGCGCGGCTCGGGCGCGGACCGGCCGGGCAGGGAGGGGAGGGGAGGGAGGGAGGGCAGGGAGGGCAGGGAGGGGAGGGAGGGGAGGGAGGGGAGGCAGCCGAGCCAGCGCTGCCGCTCGCTCGGGGCCATCAATTCCCTTCCCGCTCCCCTAATGGGAGCCTGATTTATCTCCTGCCTCCTGTCTGCGCTAATTGAGTTCATTCCGCTCGCTGATTCATGCCGGGGAAATGGGTTCCAGGGAAAATGGGACCCGGGAGCGGCTGCGGCGAATCCCCGCGGCCCCGCCGGCCCGGGAGCCGTAAAAGCTCCTTAAAAGCGGCGGAATGGCCGGGGCGGCGGCTCCCGGAGCGTCCGGCACTGCCGGGGAGCGCCTCGGATCCACCGGGGCTGCCGGGAGGAGAAATCGGGGTGGGAGGGACCCCTGGGCCTGCCCAGGGTGGGGAGAGACCCCCTGAGCCAAATCGGGGGTGGGAGGGATCCCCTGAGTCTGTCTGGAACAGGGGAGGGACCCCCGAGTCTGCCCGGGGTGAGGAGAGACCCCCTGGGTACACCAGGGGTGAGGAGGGACCCCCTGAGCCCAAAAGGGGTGGGAGGGATCCCCTGAGTCTGTCTGGAACAGGGGAGGGACCCTGTGAGACCGAATGGGGCAGGGGAGGGACCCCTGAGTCTGTCCGGGGTGGGAGGGACCCCCTGAACCCACCTGAAACAGGGGAGGGACCCCCCAAGCCCCACTGGGGTGAGGAGAGACCCCCCAAGTCTGCCTGGAACAGGGGAGGGACCCTCGAGTCTGCCTGGGTGAGGAGAGACCCCCCAAGTCTGCTTGGAACAGGGGAGGGACCCCTGAGTCTGCCTGGGATGGGAGGGACCCCCTGAACCCGCCTGGAACAGGGGAGGGACCCCCCAAGCCCCACTGGGGCGAGGAGAGACCCCCTGAGTCTGCCTGGAACAGGGGAGGGACCCCCTGAGACCGAATGGGGCAGGGGAGGGACCCCCTGAGCTCAACTGGGGTGGGAGGGACCCCCTGAGTGCACCTGGGACCGGGAACGGACCCCCTGAGACCAAATGGGGTGAGGAGAGACCCCCCCAAGTCTGCCTGGGACCGAGGAGGGACCATCTGGATGATGGATGGATGGATCCATGGATGGATGGAGGGATGGAGGGATCGATGGATCCATGGATTCCCCACAGGTGGGAGCAGGGATGAACATTCAAAAACCCCAAAGACAAAATCTCAGACAAAATCCCAAAGCTCCTCCGTGTCCCTGGGGCTTTCACCCTTCCTCCTCCTCCTCCTCCTCCTCCTCCTCCTCCTGCTGTCCATGCTGACCACTCTGAATTCATTCCCCACACCCAGCTGGAGCGATTCCAGCAGGGATCCATCCCAAATCCTGCCCCGGGGCAGCCGGGGAGCAGCGATGGCCCAGCCCGGCCCGGCCCAGCCCAGCCCAGCCCAGTCCAGCCCAGTCCAGCCCAGTCCAACCCGGCCCAGCCCAGCCCAACCCAGGCCGGCCCAGCCCGGCCCGGCCCAGCCCAGCCCGGCCCAGCTCAAACCTCCTGGGCCTGCATGATTATTTCTATTTCTATTTCTATTTCTATTTCTATTTCTATTTCTATTTCTATTTCTATTTCTATTTCTATTTCTATTTCTATTTCTATTTCTATTTCTATTTCTATTTCTCTCTATTCTATTCTGTTCTAAATTCTATTCGGATTTTCTCCCTGGGATTGTTTTTCTCCCTTCCCAGATTTTCTCCCCAGGATTTTCTCCTTGGGATTTCTTTTTTCTCCTCGGGATTTTCTCTCTGGGATTTTCTCCCTGAGATTTTCTCCCCAGGATTAATTTTCTCCCCAGGATTTTTTTCTTTTCTCCCTGAGATTTTTCTCCCCGGGATTTTCTTTTCTCCCCAGGATTTTTTTTTTTTTCTCCTTTTTTCTCCTTGGGATTTTTCTTCTCCCCAGGAATTTTTATTTTCTCCCTGACATTTTCTCCCCAGGAGGTTTTTTATTCC
>CAJVGK010000021.1:234811-282104 GCA_910950805.1 Acrocephalus scirpaceus scirpaceus | reverse complement strand
ATTGGATTTGGGGTCACACCAATTCTGTTCTTCCCATCCCAGGAATCCCCAAACTGGGAATCCCATCCTATCCCATCCCACCAGGATCCATGTGTCCCATCCCAGGAACATCCAGGTGTCCCAAACCAGGAGGGTCCAGGTGTCCCAGCCCACCAGTGTCTGTCCCATTCCAATGAGGTCTCCATGTCCCATCCCAATGAAGTCTCCATGTCCCATCCCACCAGTTCCAAACAATCCCAAGGACTGTGTGATCCTGATAAATCAGGATTTATCCAATTAATGATTCCCTATAAAAACACACAACCACCCCGCTCCGGCCAGAGGGACACCAGGGGGACACTGAGGGGACACCAGGGGGACATCAGGGTGACACTGGGGGGACACCCCCGTCCCCAAACCCCATCTCCTTGGGGTCTTCATGCCCCAACCCACCAGGATCTGTCTCATCCCACCAGACCCACACAATCCCAAGGATCCAGGATTTATCCAAAAAATGATTCCCCATAAAAACAGCCAACCACAACCACCCTGCTCCGGCCAGAGGGACACTGGGGTGACACCGAGGGGACATCAGGGGGACACCCCCGTCCCCAAACCCCATCTCATTGGGGTCTTCATGCCCCATCCCACCAGGATCTGTCCCATCCCACCTGACCCACACAATCCCAAGGATCCAGGATTTATCCAATTCATGATTCCCCATAAAAACACCTGACCACAACCACCCCACTCTGGCCAGAGGGACACCGGGGTGACACCGAGGGGACACCAGGGGGACAAACGCCATCCCCAAACCCCATCTCATTGGGGTCTTCACATCCCATCCCACCAGGATCCAAACAACTCCAAGGATCCAGGATTTATCCAATTAATGATTCCACATAAAACCAGGCAACCACAACCACGCCGCTCCGGCCAGAGGGACACCGGGGTGACACCGCGGAGACACTGGGGTGACACCGGGGTGACACCAGGGAGACATCAGGGTGACACCGAGGGGACACCGAGGGGACACCGGGGACACACGGGAGGGACAAACCCATCCCCAATCCCCCGCCACGGCCTCGGCAGCAGCGGCGGATTCATCTTTATTCCGTGCCCGAGCCCGAGGCGGCGAGCGCGGCTGGGGGACGATGTGAGGGAAATGTTTCATCTGCCGGGCCCATCTGTGCCGCGTTCCTGCCGCTCGCCCCGAGAGAGGCGCCGCCGCAGCTCCGCATCGCCTTTAATATTCTCCTAAATCACCTCCCCGGCGCGCTTCAAGGGCCATTGCCGCCACCGCGCCGGTTCATCCGGAGTGCACGGCGGAACGGGGGCAGGGGGAGGGCACGGCCGGGCCGCGGCCTCGGGGTTCGGGGGGAGTCCCGGGGATTTGGGGGTCCTGAGCCCCTCGGATTGCGGGGGGAGAGAGGAGGCGTGAAAAAAATAAAAAAAATCTGTGGGAAGTTGCTGGGAGGGTTTGGGGGTTCAGGAATGTTTGGGGGTTCACGGATGCAGGAAGTGGGGAGATGTTCGGGATCCTGAAATGTTTTGGGGTCCAGGAGGATCTGGGGGCAGGGGGAGGGCACGGCCGGGCCGCGGCCTCGGGGTTCGGGGGGAGTCCCGGGGATTTGGGGGTCCTGAGCCCCTCGGATTGTGGGGGGAGAGAGAGGAGGCGTGAAAAAAATAAAATCTGTGGGAAGTTGCTGGGAGGGTTTGGGGGAATATTCGGGATCCTGGAATCTTTGGGGTCCAGGAGGATCCGGGGATACAGGGAGGGTTTGGGGGTCCAGGGATCAGTGTGGAGCAGGGGGGATGCTCGGGATCCAGAGGATTGGGGGGATCCTCAGGATCCTGGAATGTTTGGGGCTCAGAAGGAACCAGGAAGGGCAGAGGGAGGGCGCAGGGTTCGGGGGCGATTCCCGGGGATTTGGGGGTGCCGGATTGTGGGGGCACAAAAATGGAAATAAAGAGGGAAGTTGCTGGGAGGATTTTGGGGTTCGGGGTGCAGGGTTTGGGGAGATGTCTGGGATCCTGGAATTTTTGGGGCTCAGGAGGATTACGGATACAGGAAAGGCGGGGGAGGGCGCGGGCTCGGGGTTCGGGGGGAGTCCCGGGGATTTGGGGGTCCTGAGCCCCTCGGATTGTGAGGGGAGAGAGAGGAGGTGCACAAGAATGAAAATAAAGAGGGAAGTTGCTGGGAGGATTTGGGGGTTCAGGAATGTCGGATTTGGGGGTCCAGGGGTGCAGGGATTGCTTGGGATCCTGAAATGTTTGGGATCCAGGAGGATCCGGGGGTCCAGGAATGTTTGGGGGTTCAGGGATGTGCAGGGAGCAGGGGGGATGTTCGGGATCCAGAGGATTTGGAGGTTCAGGGATGCAGGAACTGGGGGGATGTTTGGGATCCTGGAATGTTTGGGGTCCAGGAGGATCCGGGGAGGGCACAGGGAGGGCGCAGGCTTGGGGTTTGGGGGGGACTCCTGGGGATTTGGGGGTCCTGAGTTCCTCAGATGGAGGGGGAGAGAGGAGGTGTGCAAAACATTTAAAAATCTGCTGGAAGTTTCTGGGAGGGTTTGGGGGTTCAGGGGTGCAGGGATTGGGGGGATGCTCGGGACCCTGGAATGTTTGGGATCCAGGAGGATCCGGGGGTACAGGGAGGGTTTGGGGGTCCAGGGATCACCGAGGAGCAGGGGGATGTGCGGGATCCAGCAGATTTGGGGGTCCAGGGATGCAGGATTTGGAGGGGGATGCTCGGGATCCTGGAATGTTCGGGGTCCAGGAGGATTTGGGGGTACTGGGAGGGCAGGGAGTTTGGGGTTCAGGAGGGGTTCCCGGGGATTTGGGGGTCCTGAAAGGTTCTGAAATTCCTCAGATTATGAGGGCAGAGAGAAAGAGATGAAGCACACAAAAAATAAAAATCAAAATCTGTGGGAAGTTGCTGGGAGGGTTTGGGGGCTCGGGAATGTCGGATTTGGAGATTTGGGAATGCAGGAATTGGGGTGAAATGCGCAGGATTTGGGGAGTTCAGAGCTCCAGGGGTACCCGAGGCCTCCTGGGATGAACTCAGGGATTTGAAGGTTCAGGGATGCAGGAACTGGGGGGGAAATCTGTAGGAATTGGGGGGAAACCTACAGAAATGGGGTAAAACCTGCAGGAATTGGGGTAAAACCTGCAGGAATTGGGGTAAAACCTGCCAGAATTGGGGTAAAACCTGCCAGAATTGGGGTGCTCCCAGCCCCAGCAACACTCGAAGCCCTTGGCCATGAACTCAAGGATTTGGAGTTTCAGGGATGCAGGAACTGGGGTGAAACCTGCAGGAATTTGGGGTGAAACCTACAGAAATGGGGTAAAACCTGCAGGAATCGGGGGCGCTCCCATCCTCATCAGTACCTGAAGGCCCAGGCCCTGAACTCGGGGATTTGGGGTATCAGGGATGCCAGGATTTGGGTGAAACCTGCAGAATTTGGGGTGAACCCCGCAGAATTTGGGGCTAAACCCGCAGAATTTGGGGTGAACCCCGCCGCAATCGGGGCGCTCTCATCCCCGCCCCCCCGGCCATGAACTCGGGGATTTGGAGCTTCAGGAATGCCGGAATCTGGGGTTAAACCTGCAGAATTCGGGGTTAAACCGGCAGAATTAGGGGTGAACCCCGCAGAATTTGGGGTTAAACCGGCAGAATTAGGGGTGAACCCCGCAGAATTTGGGGTGAACCCCGCCGCAATCGGGGCGCTCCCATCCCCGCCCCCCCGGCCATGAACTCGGGGATTTGGGGTTTCGGGGATTTGGGTTAAACCCACAGAATTCGGGGTTAAACCCACAGAATATGGGGTTAAACCCGCAGAATTTGGGGTTAAACCCGCAGAATTTGGGGTGAACCCCGCCGCAATCGGGGCGCTCCCATCCCCGCCCTCCCGACCATGAACTCGGGGATTTGGGGTTTCAGGGATGCAGGGATTGGGGTTAAACACCGAATTTGGGGTGAAACACACGGAATTAGGGGTGAACCCCGCAGAATTTGGGGTGAACCCCGCCGCAATCGGGGCGCTCCCATCCCCGCCCCCCCGACCGTGAACTCGGGGCTCTCCGCTCCGCTCGGGGTCCCCGGGGCCGCTCTCGGGCTCCGGCGCAGCCCCCGCTCGTTGCCGCGGTAACGGGGCCGGCATCGCCGCCGCATCCCCGGGGGCCGCTCGGGCGGCTCCACCTGCGGCCCCGGCGGGGTCAGCGCGGGGTCGGCAGAATTAATGAAGGTGCCGCTAATGAGGTGGCGGCGGCTGTTGCTGCTCTCCGTGTGTCGGGGGCACTCGCATTTCCCGAGCTCATTATGGGCTGCAATTAAAGCTGCGCCACCGCCAGATATTTAATTTTTTTTTTTTCCCATTTTTTTTTTTTGTGATTTTTTTTTTTTTTAATTCCCTCCCCCGTTTAAATTAGCATTTTAATAACGCCGCTGCCGAGCCGGGGAAAACAACACGAGAGAAATAAAAAATTGCTCCGTTTTTTTTTTTTTTTTTTCATCGCTTCAAACTTGCCCGGCTCGAGGTGAGACTTTAATGGCAGAGCGGACAAAAAAAAATAATAATAAAAAAAAATGAATCTTTCCAGCCTATCCCAGCGGGGAGGGAAAAAAATAAAAAAAGGGGAATAAATAAAATGAAATAAAATAAAAAACCGGGAGTGATTTTTATTCGGGTTTATCGCTCGCTCCGTGTTCGGAATTTGCTTTGCGGCTCAAAAATCGCGGCTGAGCTCGGAGCTGCGGGGAGGGGTTGGGATCATTTTATCCCAAATCCCAAATCCCGAATCCCAAATCCCGGGAGAAGGGAGCAGCAACTGCCGGTTCTGGGATGGATCCGATCAAAAATCCCATCAAAAATTTAACCCCAAATCCCATCAAAATCCCGATTAAAAATCCCAGTAAAAATCCCATCCAAAAATCCGATCAAAAATCGGATCCAAAATCCCATCAAAAATCCTACCAAAAATCTGACCCCAAATCCCATCAAAAATCCTGATTAAAAATCCCATCAAAAATTGGATCCAAAATCCTGATTAAAAATCCTATCAAAAATCTGACCCCAAATCCCATCAAAATCCTGATTAAAAATCCGAGTAAAAATCCCATCCAAAAATCCGATCAAAAATCTGAGCCAAAATCCCTTTAAAAAAATCCGATTAAAAAATCTGATATCAAAATCCCAATCAAAAAATCTGATCAAAATCCCAATCAAAAACCCCATAAAAAAAACCCCAATCCTGAATCAGATCAAAAATCCCATTAAAAATCCCATTAAAATATCCGAATGAAATCCCGATCAAAATCCAATTAAAAATCCCATCAAAACAACCTGATCCCAAATCTGATTAAAAATCCCATTAAAAATCCCTTTCCATAGAAAACCCTGGGGTCCCCGGGATGATTCCCAGAGATTCCCTGGATTTGGGATTGGGAAATGGGATGAGGGATTTGGGATCAGGGAATGGGATGAGGAATTTGGGATTGGGAAATGGGATGAGGGATTTGGGATCGGGAAAGGGAACACGGCAACCCCACAACTTTATAGGGGATTTGCAGCCCCGCCCCTTTGCTTCCCAGATTTTCCGTCCAATCCCAATCCCAATTTTTCCCTTTTCCAGCAGGATTCCTGATCCCGGTTATTCCTGATCCCGAAATCCCGAGGACTGGGAATTTTTTCTTCCCAGATTTTTGGCCAAATCCCAAATCCCAGTCCCGGCCCCAAAGCACCAGCAGGATCGCAGATCCCGATGATTCCGTGATCCCAAAGCCAAGGAAAATTTGGGGTTTTTCCTTTGGGATTGGGAATTTTGGTTTTTTTTCCTTTGGAATTGGGAATTTTGGGTTTTTTTCCTTTGGGGTTGGCAATTTTGGGATTTTTTTTTCTTGGGGTTGGGAATTTTGGGCGTTTTCCCCTTGGGATTTTGGGTTTTTTTTCCTTCGGGATTGGGAATTTTGGGGTTTTGGGATTTGGGGGATTTTTTCCCTTCGGACTGGGAATTTTGGGATTTTTCTCTTTGGGATTGGGAATTTTGGGGTTTTTCCCTCGGGATTGATGTGGGGAAAGTGGGGAAGGTGGGGAGGGCACCCATGGGGACTGGGAGAGGGGCTGGACTGGGATTGGGGGAACTGGGAGAACTGGGAGAACTGGGATGGGGGAAACTGGGACTGGGGGGAACTGGGAGAACTGGGATTGGGGGGACTGGGAGAACTGGGAGAACTGGGAGAACTGGGACTGGGGGACTCGGAGAACTGGGATTGGAACAGTGAGACAACTGGGAGAACTGGGATTGGGGGAACTGGGATTGGGGGGAACTGGGAGAACTGGGATTGGATCACTGGGAGAACTGGGATTGGGGGAACTGGGATTGGGGAGAACTGGGAGAACTGGGATCTCCCATCCCACATCCCAGAACCCCAAATCCATCGGGAAGCCCGGCAGGAAGAGCAGAACAGGGCAGGAATCTGATCCCGATCCATGAATTTCTCCGGGACAATTCCCGGGATGAATCGGGAATTCCGGCCTGATTTGGGATCCCCAATTCCCTTTTCCTTTCCATAAAACCTCGGGAAAGGGATTTAAACAATCCGGGAATAAAGGGCGGGATCAGCGGGATCAGGACCTGGAGAATTCCCAAATTTCCCCCAAATCTCGGCTCCCCCCATCCCGGATTTTCCCCCCTCGGGTTTTTTGGGATCATTTTCCACTCGGGATTTGTTTGGGAATTCCAGGAGCCGAAATTCTGAGGATTCTGGAGGGACCCAAGCCCGGAATCTCGGGAATTTTGCTCATCCACAGAATTCCCAAGCACCGGGAAAAGGAGCCCCAGGATTTCCAGGATTTTTGGGATTTTTGAGATTTCCGGGATTTTTGGGATTTCTGGGATTTCAGCCTTTCCTGGGATGTTTCATTCCTGTTTTTTGGGGTTTTTTTCTCTATTTTTCCCTCTGTTTTCCATGGAAAAATTCCCGAATTTGCCAGCAGGGCTGGGTGTGGATGGACGGGATCGAGGGAGGAGAGAGAACAGAAAAGGAAAAAAAAATCAAATATCAAATGTAAAAAAAAAAAAATAAAAATTATAAAATAGAAAATATAAAATGTAAAATTTAAAAGCTATAAAGTGTAAAATGTAAAATAGATATAAATTAATAAAATAATATAATTTATTTATAATAAAATTTAATTTAATTTATAATAAAATTATAAATTAAATGTAAAATTAAATATACAAAAATTAACAGGAAAAATGGAAAAATAATAAAAATACAATATAGAGTAAAAAAATCAAATAAAAAATGGAAAAAAATACAAAAAAAAAAAAAAGGAAAATATAAAAATTAAAATATAGAATATAAACCAAAAAAAGGTAAAATTTAATATTTAAAGCGTCAAATGTGAAATTTAAAATGTAAAATATAAAACTTAAAAATTAAAATAGAAAAATTTAAATATAAAATTTAAAATCTAAAAAATACAGAGTAGAAATTATGAAGTAAAAATTGCAAAGTAATATTAAATATAAAATAGAAAGGATTAAAATTAAAAATAAAAAGGAAATAAAAATTTAAAATATTTAAAAATAAAAAGAAGTCACCCAGCACTGGAACAAATCCAAAATTCCATTTTTAATACGGGGGATCCATTAATTAATTTTATTTCCCAGTTTATTTATTAATTGATGGTCACGAATTTACCTTTGTTTACCTGTTTATTAATTTATAATGAACCTATTAACGTTTATTTAGCTGATTATTTATTAATTAAAAATTAATAAATAATATTTCTTCACCTGTTGTTTATCTGTTTATTAATTAAATGATAATGAATTATTTATTTACCTCTTTGTTTACCTGTTTATTTATTAATTAATAATGAATAAATTAACCTTTATTTACCTGTATATTTATTAATTTTAAATTAATAAATATTTCTTTACCTGCTTGTTTATTAATTTACAATTAATTAACATTTATTTACATGTTTATTTATTAATTTAAAATTAATAAATAATACTTATTTACCTGATTATTTATTAATTTATAATGAATTAATGAACATTTATTTACCTGTTTGTTTATCTGTTTATTTAATAATTCATAATGAATGAATTAATATTTATTTATTTGTTTGTTTACCTATTTATTAATTTATTACTGATTTATTTCCCTGTTTATTTATTAATAAACAAGAATTTACCTGGGTTTTCCTGTTTATTTATTAATTTATTAATACCTATTTATTTATTAATTAGTTAACATTTATTTGCCTGTTTGTTTACCTGTTTATTTAGTAATTTTTAATGAATTATTAATTAATGAGTTAATTTACCTGTTTGTCTACCTGTTTATTTAATAATCTATAACCAATTTATTTCCCTGTTTATTTATTAATAAACTTGAATTTACCTGTTTGTTTATTAATTTATAATGGATTTAAATACCTGCTTATTTATTAATTAATGAACTTTAATTTACCTGTTTTATTAATTTTTAATGGATTTAAATACCTGCTTATTTATTAATTAATGAACTTTACCTGTTTGTTTACCTGTTTTAGTAATTTATAATGAATTTATGATTAATTAATAACTGATTTATTTCCCTCTTTATTTATTAATAAACATGAATTTACCTCTTTATTAATTAATTTGTAATGGTTTAGATACCTGTTTATTAATTGCTTAACATTAATTTCCCTGTTTGGCTACCTGTTCATTTATTAATTAATAATCAATTTATTTTCCTGTTCATTTATTAATTAACATTTGTTTACCTGTTTATTTATTATTGATTAACATTAGTTTACCTGTTTATTTATTAATTTAGAATTAATTCTTTCCCCAATTGTTTATTAATTGATTATCAATCCACCTCTTTATTTAATAATTTCGAATTAATTTCTAGTTTATTCATTTCCCTATTAATGAATTATTTTCTTCCATTAATGAAATAATTAAATTTAATAAATATATTAAATTAATTAATTTTCCCATCCCAGGGAATTCCCAAGGTGCTGATCCCAAAATCCTGCCCGGTTTTCCCAGATCCTTTGGAATTCTCACACCCGGGGCCACCGATGTTCCCGGCCAGGAATTCCCAAGGAAACCCAGGAATATCCCAGAAATCCTGGGAATATCCCAGAAATCCGGGAATATCCCAGAAATCCGGGAATTCCAGCCTCGGTGTCCCGGGATTGATGGAATGAGGAATGGACAGAATTTATCCCAGAAACTCCTGGAAGTGGGGATGGAATTCCAGCTTTTCCTGGGTGAGGTTTATCCCGGGAATGTGCAGGTGAATCCCTGTGGATGGGGAAAAATTTGGGATAGAGCACCGAAATTAGGGATGGAGCACCGAAATTTGGGATGGAGCACCAAAATTTGGGATGAAGCATCAAAATTTGGGATTCAGGATTCGGGATCTGTAGATGAGGCCCTGTGGATGAGGAAAATTTGGGATTTGGGATCAGGAATGGGGAGGTGAATCCCTGTGGATGAGGAAAATTTGGGATTCGGGATCAGGAATGGGCAGGTGGATCCCTGAGGATTGGGCACTTCCAGGATCAGCCTCGTCCCTGTCCTGGGGGGTGACCGGGAGTGACCAAGGGTGACCAGGGGATGACCAGAGGTGACCCAGGGTGACCAGGGTTGTCCAAGGGATGACCAGGAGTGACCAGGGAATGATCGGGGGTGACTGGAGATGACCAGGGATGACTGGGGTGACCGGGGGTGACCAGGAGTGCCCAGGGGGTGACCAGGATGACCAGGGGTGTCCAAGGGATGACCAGGAGTGACCAGAGGGTGGCCAGGGATGACAGGAGTGACCGGGGGTGTCTGGAGGGTGACCAGAGGGTGACCAGGAGTGATCAGAGGTGACCAGGAGTGACTGGGGGGTGTCCAGGGCTGACTGGGGATGACCGGGGGTGACCAGGGGGTGTCCAGGGGTGACCAGGGGGTGTCCAGGGGTGACCAGGGGGTGTCCAGGGGTGTCTGGAGAGTGACCAGAGGGTGACCGGAGGATGACCAGGAGTGACCAGGAGTGACCGAGGGTGACCAGAGGGTGACTGGGGGTGACCAGGGAGTGACCAGGGATGACCAGGGGTGTCCAAGGGATGACCAGGAGTGACTGAGGGTGACCAGAGGGTGACCAGAGGATAACCAGGAGTGACCAGGGGGTGTCCGGGGGTGACCAGGAGGTGACTGGGGGAGACTGGGAGCGACCGAGGGTGTCTCGAGAGTGACCAGAGGGTGACCGGAGGATGACCAGGAGTGACCAGGAGTGACCAGAGGTGTGACTGGAGGTTATCGAGGGGTGACCAGGGGTGACCAGGAGTGACCAGGGGGTGATCGGGGGTGTCTGGAGAGTGACCAGGAGCGACCAGGAGTGACCCGGGGGTGACCAGGGGTGACCGGGGGTGACCAGGAGTGACTGGGGGGTGACCGGGGGTGACCGGGGGTGACCAGGAGTGACCCGGGGGTGACCAGGAGTGACCCGGGGTGACCAAGAGTGACCCGGGGGTGACCAGGGGTGACCTCTCGCTGCCTCCCAGCCGTCCCCATCCCGCTCCCACCATTCCCGGGATCCGAGCGCAGCTGAGCCCGGCCCGAGCTCATCCCGCGGGGCTCAGGGCCGGTCCCGGTCCCCAAATCCCGGGAAACGCCGCTAGGTGTCACCGCGCGCCTGCGGCTGGCGGGAATTGTCCCCCGGCCCTTCCCGGGAAAGGATTCAGGGAACGAGCGGATCCCGGCTCATCCAACCCAACCCGCTCCGGGCGGGGAGCGGCGCCGAATTCCCGCGGGTGTCCCGGAGCAGGAACGGGAAAAAGGGAGCGGGAACGGGGACACGGGAACGGGGTTTGGTTGGGATGATGGAATTCCGGGATCGGAATTCCAGGTGGGAGCTCAAATCCCATCCCAGTTCCAGCCCTGCCCAGTCCAGCCCGGCCTCGCACACTTCCAGAGAATTAGGAAGGGAATTAGGAATGGGAATTCCAGGGAATTAGGAATGGGAATTCCAGGGAATTCAGGATGGGAACGACTCTTCCCTTTTCCCAAATGAATTCCCGATGTTCCCAGCCATGAATTCCCAAGGAAACCCAGGAATATCCCAGAAATCCTGGGAATTCCAGCCCCCACAGCCTCCGCATTCCTGGGATTGATGGGATAAACTCCTGGATCATTCCTGGATTTGATGGGATGGAGTTTATCCCGGGATTTCCTGGAAGTGGGGAAGCAATCCCAGCTTTTCCCAGGGTTTTCTCCCGGCAGGATTTTGGGAAGGAGCCGTTGGCACCCCTGGGGTGTCACCCTGATCCAGCAGGGCCCGAATTCCCTGGAAGTGCCCAAGGAAATTCAATTTCCCCGGCAGGGATCGCTGACATTTTCCAGCCTGGACAATTCCATGATTCCCTGCCCCAATCCCGTTCCCGGGGTCCGGTTTTCCCGGGAATGCCAGGCCGGGAAGGCTCCAGATGGGATTTTATAGGAGCCGGCGGCCGCGGCGAGATTAATTCCATGAAATTAATTGGGACAAGATTGAAAAGGAAATTAAGGCACAGCTGAGTGAACATTCCCGACCTCCTCCTCCTCCTCCTCCTCCTCCTCCCATCGCTGCCTCTCCCAGCGCTCCCCACATCCCGAATTTATGGGGGAAAAGCTCTGGGGATCCGTCGGTTCCGAGCGAGGAATTCCCACCGGGATTCTGGGATGGACACGGCTGGGGGATCCCAGGATCCCAAATTCCCAAATCCGGCCCCAAACCCGGGGAATTCGCGGCTTTCCGGAGTGGGATGAAGGAGCGGGAGCGGGAGCTGCTCCTCCAGCCCCAAATCAAACCCCAAAGTGGCCCCAAACCCAGTAAAAACCAGTACAGACCAGTAAAAACCCAGTAAACCACAATGAAAATCCAGTGAAACCAGTAAAATCCAGTACAGACCAGTAAAGACCACTAAAAATCCAGTAAAACCCAGTAAAAACCAATAAAGACCAGTAAAATGAAGCAAAACCCAGTACAAACCAGTAAAGACCAGTAAAGACCAGTAAAAACCAGTAAAAACCAATGAAAATCCAATAAAACCAGCAAAACCCAGTAAAATCCAGTAAAACCCAGTAAAACCCAGTAAAAACATCGCAAAAAATTCCAAAAAAATTCCCAAAAATTCCAAAAAATTCCCCAAAAATTCCCAAAAAATCAATCCCGGCCCCTACCTTGCTGAGGATGCGGATGAGGTCACTCCATTGGGAATGGAAAATAAAATGGGAAAAGAGCCAAATTTCCCCAAAATTTCCTCAAAAATTCCAAAACAAATTCCAAAACAATCCCCAAAAATTCCCAAAAAGTTCCCCAAAAATCAATCCCGGCCCTTACCTTGCTGAGGATGCGGATGAGGTCGCCCCGTTGGAAGGAGAGCTCGTCGGGATGGTCCCCACGGCAATCCCACAGTCCCTGGTAATACCTGGAATAATCCTCGTCGGAATTTTCTGGGAAAAAGGGAAAGGAAAGGTCAGGTTGGATCAGAAAGGCGATTCCAGAGGCAAAAATTCTCCTGGAGCTCCTCCAGGATGGGAAAGGCTCCAAATCCCCTGGGAATGTTGGGATATTGAGGTTGGAAAATGCCAGGAATTCCATGGAAATTCCCTTACGGCCAAGGGAATGAAAGAAAATCATGGAAAATCCTCAGGGAAATGGAAAAATCCTCCTGGAGGTGATTCCAGAGCCAAAAGTTCTCCTGAAGCTGAAAGTTCTCCTGGAGCTCCTCCAGGATGGGAAAGGCTCCAAATCCACTGGGAATGTTGGATATGGAGGCTGGAAAATGCCAGGAATTCCATGGGACACAAACATGGCCAAGGGAATTAAAAGAAATCATGGAAAAATCCTCCTGGAGGTGGTTCTGGAGCTCAAAGTTCTCCTGGAGCTCCTCTGGGATGGGAAAGGCTCCAAATCCATCGGGAATGTTGGGATATGGAGGTTGGAACATGCCAGGAAATCCATGGAATTCCATCAGGGCCAAGGGAATGAAAGGAAATCTTGGAAAAATTCTCCTGGAGGTGATTCTGGAGCTCCAAATTCTCCTGGAGTTCCTCTGGGATGGG
The DNA here is from genome assembly GCA_910950805.1 of Acrocephalus scirpaceus scirpaceus. Lineage (NCBI taxonomy): Eukaryota > Metazoa > Chordata > Aves > Passeriformes > Sylviidae > Acrocephalus > Acrocephalus scirpaceus. The sequence goes on along the minus strand of CAJVGK010000021.1, from coordinate 269,021 downwards.
AAAGGCTCCAAATCCATCGGGAATATCAGGATATGGAGGTTGGACATGCCAGGAATTCCATGGGATTCCATCAGGGCCAAGGGAATTAGAGGAAATCATGGAAAATCCACAGGGAAATGGAAAAATCCTCCTGGAGGTGGTTCCAGAGGCAAAAGTTCTTCTGGAGCTCCTCCAGGATGGGAAAGGCTCCAAATCCCCTGGGAATGTTGGGATATTGAGGTTGGAAAATGCCAGGAATTCCATGGAATTCCATCAGGGCCAAGGGAATGAAAGGAAATCTTGGAAAAATTCTCCTGGAGATGATTCTGGAGCTCCAAATTCTCCTGGAGTTCCTCTAGGATGGGAAAGGCTCCAAATCCATCGGGAATGTTGGAAAATGCCAGGAATTCCGTGGGATTCCATCAGGGACTCTCTGGCCGAGGGATTTGGGCTCTTCCCGCAGAGTTTTATCCCAGTTTTTCCTCCTTTCCTGGGAATTCTCCTCATCCCAGCTCCTCTCCCGCTTCCCAGAGGGACGGGAGGGCATCGGAGGCATCCCAGGAATATCCAGTGGGATCTGGAGGATCCATCCCAAAATTCCTGCAGGATCTCTCTGTGATCTTTTAGGGATCAAAATCCCATTAAAAATCCCAACCACCTCCGTTATCCCAGGAATTTTGGGAGATGCTGGAATTCCACCGTTCCCGAGAGTCTCGCCTGTCAAATCCCCGGAATTCTCCCATTCCCCACATTTTCCACAGCCCAGGAAGCTCCAAAGTGGCCAAAATTCCCAAATTCCGCCCCCCCCCGCCGATCCATATCCTGGGAATCCTTTGGATTTGGGATCTCACCTTTCCCACTGCCAGAATCTTCCTCATCCTCCGGGAACGGCGGCTCCGGATCCTCGTCTGGGGAGGGAAAGAACAGCGGGAAAAATCAGGGAAAAACAGCAGGAAAATCAGGGAAAAACAGCGGGAAAATCAGGGAAAAACAGTGGGAAAATCAGGGAAAAACAGTGGGAAAATCAGGGAAAATCTGGGAATGTCGCAGCTCCGGCAGGCCCAGGGCTCCGAGAGAATCCCGGGAATAAAAAAATTCCCGGATTGATTGCAGAGGGAGGAAGCACAGGAGAAGATTTTCATGGAAAAGCGGAATTGGTGTGGACACCGGGAAAAACAAATCCCTGGATTCTGGGTGTTCCCATGGGCAGAGAACTTGGGAGAAGGCTGGAATTTCCCGGAATCAAATCTGATGGATCCAAGGGTTTTCCTGGAATCAAGCCTGGAAGTGAAGCTCTGCCTTCCCAATCCCAGCCAATATTTGGATTTTCCAGGACTGAATCCAAGGAAAAAGCTGGAAAATCCAGGAATGGGATCCATGGGGACAGGACCTGCCCCTCTCCAATATCCAGGGATTTTCCTGGAATCAAATCTGAAGGATCCAAGGATTTTCCTGGAATTAAGTCTGATGGATCCAAGGATTTTCCTGGAATTAAGTCTGATGGATCCGGGGATTTCCCTGGAATCAAATCTGAAGTATCCAAAGGTTTTCCTGGAATCAAATCTGATGGATCCAAGGATTTTCCTGGAATCAAATCTGATGGATCCAAGGATTTTCCTGGAATTAAGTCTGATGGATCCAGGGATTTTCCTGGAATCAGGCCTGGAAGTGAAGCTCTGCCTTCCCAACCCCACTCACCACTTGGATTTTCCAGGACCGAATCCAAGGAAAAAGCCGGAAAACTTTTGGAAAACTCCGCTTCTCCCTCCCACCCCGATCCCGGGCTCCTCATCCCGGGGGTCCGGAGCCGCCGGCGCATCCCGGGAAGCTCCGGAATCTCAGCGGAGCCGAGTTTTTAATGGAGCAATTTGATTCAATTTTCCAGTCGATAAAATTCCCCGGCAGCGCTCGGCGCTTCCGAACGGACACCTTCACTCCTGATTTAACATTCCCATCGAATCCTGCCCGGGAAATTGGAAAAATTTATCACCTGTGAAATTTTATTTGGCCTCGGCCGCGTCTGTTTTTGTAAAACTTCATTAACGCCGAGGAAATTATCTCGCCGTGCCTTTTCCCGGGATTTTTTTTTTTTTGTTCCCGTCTCCTGAGGTTTTTTCCTGTGATTTTTGGTCGGGAGGGAAAGGAGGGAGAGGGGAGAGGAGGGAGGAGTGGATTGGGAATTTTTTTTCCTGGGTTTTGGGGGGTTTGGGATGGAGGAAAATCCGTGAGCTGGGTTAGCAAAGGAAAGGTGGGAAGTGTGATCCATGGAAATCCATGGAAAACTCATGGAAATTCATGGAAACCCAAGGAAAACACATGGAAATCCATGGAAAACTCATGGAAATTCATGGAAACCCATTGAAACCCATGGAGAATGCATGGAAATCTATGAACATCCATGAGCATCCATGGAAATCCGTGGAAGTCCATGGAAATCCATGAAAACCCATGGAAATTCATGGAAACTCATGGAAACCCATAGAAATCCATGGAAATCCTTGGAAATGCATGGAAAACCCATGAAAATCAGTGGAAACCCATGGAAACCTATGGAAATCCATGGAAAACCATGGAAAACCGATGGACACCCATGTAAATCCATGGAAACCCAGGGAAAACTCATGGAAACCCATGAAAACTCATGGAAATCCATGAAAACCCATGGAAATCCATGAAAATCCATGGAAATACGTGGAAATCCATGAAAACTCTGAGAGCTTCTCCAGCAGAGTTCCCAGATCTGAAATTCCCAGAAAAACAAAGTTTGGATTTGGGAAATCCATCAAAAACTCGGAATAAAGAGCTGGGATAAAACCTTGGAATTCGGGGTGGGTTGAATGTGGGAGTGGCCGAGGTTTCCTCAGGTTTTTCCAAGGAAAAGTTGGGAATTTGGGAGCTCACCTGGCAGCACCTCGTAGATGTCGTCGTCTTGCAGCTCCTCCGGATTCAGGGCGGAATTTTGGGAATTGTTCATGGAATCGGAGCTGTCCCGGTCCCTGGAGAGCTCCTCCTCCTCCTCCTCCTCCTCCTCTTCTTCCTCCTCCTCCTCATCCTCATCACAGGGAATGGTCAGGGAGCTCAGGTCTGCCGGGAAACAGGGAAAAAGGGATGGAAAAGTGGGAATTCTCCTGATTCCAGAGGGGTGGGATCGAGATCCAATCCTGTGCATGAGAAGGGGCAAAAATCCAAGGAAAAATGAAAAAAACCCAAGGAAAGATGGAAAATCCCAAGGAAAGATGGAAAATCCCAAGGAAAGATGGAATATCCCAAGGAATGACCCCAAATTCAGGGATGAATCCTGAAAGGATGGAGCTGGGAGGTTCCGGAGGTTCTGGAAAGTTCCAGAGGGTTCCTGGAATTTTCTCTGTTTCCAATTGAAGCTCCACACAAACCCAGCTGGGAGAGAGGGAAAATGGGATGAAAAGCGGGAATTCTCCCAAATTCCAGAGGGGTGGGATTGGAGCTCCAAACCCTGCACCAGAGACCTGGAAAAACCAAGGAAAAACCCAAGGAAAGGTGGAAAATCCCAGGGAATGACTCCAAACTCCACATGGGACTGAAGGGATGGGGCCTGGGAAGGGAATTCCAGAGAATTTCTGGAATTTTCTCTGACTCTGCAGCTGGAGCAGCTCCCCACAGCCCCGGGTGTGGATGGCTGGAAAAGCGCAGATCCAGGTGGGAAAACTCTTCCCAAAGATCCCAAAAAAGCGGGAGCGGCTCCGGGCACTCACCCTTGAGGAGGAACTGGATCTGCTCCACCCAATCCTGAGCCTCGGCCGCGCTCGGGGCTGTGAACTGCAGGGAGAATCCGTGAGCCCGGAATTTTGGGAGTTGGGAGTTGGGATTTGGGATCTGGGATTTGGGAGTTGGGATTTGGGATGAGGGGACAGCGATCCATCGTTTCCAATCCCAGGAAAAGCCATTCCCGGGGTTTATCCCCCAGCTCCGAGTGGGAGCGGAGCACAGGCAGGATATCCCAGGAAATCCGGCAGGCCTAATCCATGGAAATCTATGGAAACCCATGGAAACCCATGGAAACCCATGGAAATACATAGAAACCACGGAAATCCATGGAAATCCATGGAAATACATGGAAATCCATGGAAATCCATGGAAATACATAAAAACCCACGGAAATCCATGGAAGCCCACGGAAACTCATGGAAACTCATGAAAATCCATGGAAACCCATAAAAATCCATGGAAACCCAAGGAAATCCATGAAAATCAAAGGAAATCCATGAAAACCCATGGAAATCCATGAAAATCAAAGGAAATCCATGGAAACTCATGAAAATCCATAGAAATCTATGGAAACGCATGGAAATCCATGGAAATCTATAGAAATCCATGAAAATCCATAGAAACCCACAAAAAATCCATGAAAATTCATGGAAACCCACAAAAATCCATGGAAACCCTGGCCAGGCTATCCCAGGAAAGCTCTCTGGCCTAATCCATGGAACTCCATGGAAACCCTGGGTAATCCATTCCCATTTTTCCCCTGAAATTCCCATTTCCCACCCCAAATTCCCATTTCCCCCCCAAAATTCCCATTTTTCTCCTCTGAATTTCCCATTTCCCCCCCAAAATTCCCATTTTTCTCCCCTGAAGTTCCCATTTTCCCCCCAGAATTCCCATTTTCCCACCTCGTAGGAGCGTTTTCCGGGGCAGAGCAGCTGGAAGCAGCATTTTTTCCGGGAATCTTTCCGGAGCTGGGAATCCAGGCGGGCCTGGTAGCGCTCGATGGGAAAGGAACCTTTGGGCTGCTTGCCTGGGAAAAGGGAATTGGGCAAAATTTGGGATTTTCCAGCTTTTTTCCACCCCCGGCTGCAGCACAGGGGTGTTTATCCATGGAGGGAAACTGAGGCACGCGGCTGGAAAATTCTGGGAAAGGGGAATGTCCCGGAAATTCTGGGAAATTGAGATGGATGGGAAATTCTAGGAAAGGAAAATGGGCCACAAAATTCTGGGAAAGGGCAAATGGCTGGGAAAAATCTGGAAAAGGGGAAAAATCTGGGAAAAATCTGGGAAAAATCTGGGAAAAATCTGGGAAAGGGAAATGGCTGAAGAATTCTGGGAAAAGGAAATGGAAGGAAAATTCTGGGAAAGGGGAATGGGTGGAAAATTCTGGGAAAGGAGAATGGCTGGAAAATTCCAGGAAAAAGAAATGGCTGGGAAAAATCTGGGAAAGGAAAATGGCCGAAGAATTCTGGGAAAGGGAAATGGCTCCAAAATTCCGGGAAAGGAGAAGGGCTGGAAAATTCTGGAAAAGGGGAAATGGCTGGGAAATTCCAGGAAAGGGAAATGACTGGAAAATTCCCTTTGCCAATGGAAAAAATCCCAAATCCAGCTGGAATTTCCCCTTCCAGGAGCCGGGAATTGCGGTTTTCCGTGGATTTTCCCTCTTTTCCACCCGGAAGTTGGGAATTCTTTTCCCACTCACTTTTCTCGTTGGCGTAGTAGAGGAAATCCCGCTGGGTGAGGACGCACCAGCGCTTGTGCCACTCGGAGCCGAAAAAGCTGGGCTCTGGAAAACGGGAAAAAATGGGAAAAAAATGGGAAAAAATGGGAAAAATCAGGAAAAGCAGGAAAAATCCTCCATTTTATTCCTTTGGGATGCGTTTCTCACGGATTCGATGCGGCCAGGGAACGCGTTTGGGGTTAAATCCCTGGAAAACGTCGCTCAGGCGGAGATCAGCGGGAGCAAAGCCAGGCCCAACTCCGAGCTGGGCTCAGGGAAAATCCAGGAGCTGTTTCTGCCTCTTCCCATCGATAATTCCCGAGCAAATCCCATTAGGGAAGGGAATAATTTGTGGCTTTCACGGGAAAAGGGAGATAAGGGCGCGGATGATTCCGAGCCCGGCTCTTATCTCCGCATTAAATGTGGGATGATCCCGAATCCCTGGAGCTTCTCCCGGCTTTTTCTCCTCATTAGTTTTGCCCCCCAGGCCTGGGCCGGGCTTAATTTAATTCCAGGATTTAATTTGGATGCTCTGGAAAAGGGAATGAGCCCAGCGAGGCATCGGAAAAACCCGGAAGCTCCTGCCGGTGGAAATCCGTGGATTTCCTGGGTTTTCCTGAGGTTTTTAGGCCGGGAATTTGGGATATTCCCAAATTTTGAGTGGCAGCCCCTGGATCTTCTCCTGGAATTCCAGGTTTTACCTCGGGATCTCTTCTCCAGGTATCCTTGCTTCAAAATATTCCCGGAATCCTGGAAGGGCCTTGGGATCTCCTCGAGACCTGCAGGGAGCAAAGCAAAGGGAAATCTTGGAATTCCCATTCCCACATTCCAAAGTTTCCAGCCCCCTCCTTTGGGGGAGCAGGGCTGGGGCTGGAAGTCCCGGTTTATCCCGATCCTGGTGATATTCCCAGGATTGGGAATTGGGAACAAGGTTTGGAATTCCAGGATTCAGTGGGATGAGGCTGGAGCTGCCCTTTTTCCCTGGAATCTGGTTGGGTTATGGACATGGAAACCTCAATTCCCATGGAAACCTCAATTCCCATGGAAAACTCCATTCCCATGGAAAATCCAATTCCCATTGTGGATCACGGCTCTGCCCCTGGAATCTCATCCCAGAGGCTGGACGGGCTCTGCCATTCCCAGCTCATCCCAAAACCCTGGGAATCCTGGGATAGTGGGAGGTGACCCTGGAGGAGCTTTAGGATCCCTTCCATCCCGAATGATCCCATAATAAATCCATATAAAAGTGAAAAACATGGAAATAAAAATATAAAAAAATATATAAAAATACGGATCCATAACTTGAAAATCCCTGGAATTCTTTCCCTGTTCCCTCTCTTCCCCAATCCCAACATTCCGAGCCCTCCCTGATCCACACGGAGCTGGCGAATCCTAAATCACTCCCTAATGGAGCGTCCGTCCCATCCATCAGCGGGCGGGAATCCATCCCCATTAATTCCCTAATCCATGATAAACTTCCCGTCCTTTCCTGTCGGCGCGGGGACTCCGTAAATCCCGACTTTGGCTCCGGCTCCACCGGAGCGTTCAGGTGTGCTCCGACCATTCCTCGTTAGCCCGACGGCCTCATTTTCCCGGGAATGGCCTTGGAGGCCTCGTTTTGTGGGAATGGCCTTGGAGGCCCCATTCCTGAAGCGGCAAACTTGGGAATTTCAGAGGTGGCAAACTCAGGAATTCCAGAGGCAACAAATTTGGGAATTCCGGAGGCAGCAAAGTTGGGAATTTCAGAAGCAGCAAACTCAGGAATTCTAGAGGCAACAAATTTGGGAATTCCGGAGGCAGCAAAGTTGGGAATTTCAGAAGCAGCAAACTCAGGAATTCTAGAGGCAACAAATTTGGGAGTTCTGGAGGCAACAAATTTGGGAGTTCTGGAGGCAGCAAATTTGGGAATTCCAGAGGTGGCAAACTCAGGAATTCCAGAGGTGGCACACTTGGGAATTCCTGATGTGGCAAACTCAGGAATTCCAAAGGCAACAAATTTGGGAATTCCAGTGGCAACAAATTTGGGAATTCCGGAGGCAACAAATTTGGGAATTGCAAAGGCAACAAACTTGGGCTGACTCCCCGCAGTGGGACAAATCCAGGGGGATCCAACATTTCCTGGAATTCTGTCCCAGACGAGGTCCATTGGAGCCGGGGAGCGGCTCCCATCAATCCCGGCCCATCCCGGGAATTCGCGGAGCGCCGGGATCGCCCCCCTGGCCCCGCATCCGGCGCTCGGCCGCGGCTTCCCCGTCTCCCTGATAAGGAGCTCATCCATCAGGGGGCAGGGCGGGCCGGGGGTTGGATTTCTGGGGATTTATCGGGAATGTGTCATTCCCTCCACACGCCCCGCGGGATAAACGGCTCCTCCATCATTCCCGGCCGCTCCGCACCTGCGGCCGCGCGCGCTCCGGGACAAGCGGGGCCGGGACTTTGATGGATTTTCCCCCCGGCTTTAATGAACGTAAACAAACAAAGGAGAGAGGGAAACATCAAATAATTCCCGTGACAGCTGCCCAAAGGAGCCGGGAGAGCGGGAAGCGCTTCCCGAAGGGAGCCGCGTTTGATGTGGGATCGGGATTTGTAAACAGCGGCGGCTCCGGATCGCGCCTTATCCAAATATTTCCCTTTCCCAGCGCCGGCTGCGGGTCGGGATTGACGCTTTGGACTCTTCAACTTTCAGCTTTCACCTCGGCAGGGAGGGAGAGGGGAGAGCCCTCCCCATTCCCGCTGGGATTTGTTCCTGAATTTCCCCTTGGAAAAGTTGATGTGGGGCAGCTGGAGATCAAACTCCCGGTGCTGCTTCCCTCCCAGCATTCCCCGTTTTCCAGAGGATCCCCCTCAGCATTCCCGGTTTTCCAGAGGGTCCCCCTCAGCATTCCCCGTTTTCCAGAGGATCCCCCTCAGCATTCCCCATTTTCCAGAGGGTCCCAAACCCCTCCAAGGACCCCACGGCCTCAAAGGAGGAGGGAGGGGGGAGTGACCCCAATTCCCGCCGGGATTTGTTCCCGAATTTCCCCTTGGAAAAGCTGTTATGGGGCACCTGGAGATCCAACTGGTCCCACCCTTCCTGCTCATTCCCAGTTTTTCCAGAGGGTCCCGAGCCCCTCCAAGGACCCCACGGCCCCAAACGGAGCGAGTGGAGGAGGCACAGAGGGAATGGGAAGGATGAGCCCCATTCCCGCTGGGATTTATTCCCAATTTCCCCATGGAAAAGCTGATATGGGGCACCCGGAGATCAAAGTGGAGCTGCTCATTCCCAGAGTTTTTCCAGAGGGTCCTGAGCCCCTCCAGGGACCCCTCGGGTCACAGCCCTTGTCCATCCCATTATTCCATCCCATGGATCCCATCCCATGGATCCCATCCCATCCCGTTATCCCACCCTATCCTATCCCATTATTCCATCCCATCCCATCCCATTGATCCCACTGATCCCATCCCATCCCATTGATCCCATCCCATCAATCCCATTGATTCGAACCCGTTGATCCCACTGATCCCATCCCACTGATCCCACTGATCCCATTGATCCCATTGATCCCATTGATCCCATTGATCCCACTGATCCCATCCCATGGATCCCATCCCTTTCTCCAGGCTCAGGAGCTGTCCATGGATCAATCCCAGAGGGATGAAGCTCCCCCAGCCATGGATAAACTGGATTTGGGATCCCGAGCCAGGGGAGCAAATCCCAAATCCCAGTGGGATCCACCCAGTCACCTCATTCCTTCATTAATTAAGGAATTAAGTTCCTTAATTCCCAACAGGGGCAGCGATCCCAGGGAAAATCCCAAATTTGGGGAGCTGAGGGTGTCACAGAGCGGGAATTCCACATTTAACCCCGAGTGGCGACGGCGCTGAAATTCGGGAATAAAAGGAATGGAATGAAAAAACCTCCCGGCCATAAATATCCCGGGAATTCCCACCCGGAGCCCGGGGTTACCTCCCGGCTCTTTAAAAACTCATCCCAAGAAAATCAAGCGCTTCCATCGCCTTCCCGGGAATATTTACGGCCCCCGGGAAGGGCCGGCCAGCAGAATTCCCACTTGGAATTATCAAGGAGCCGGCAAAGGTCAGCGCAGGGACGGAGGCGGCTGAAGGATTTCCCTCCCGAGATTCCAGGGCCGGGAGATCCCAACCCCGGAGCTGCTCCCAAGGGATTCTCCCGAGGGTTGGGGTCGAGTCCCGAGGCCGGAATTCCGGGAAGGGCCGTGTCATTCCAAGATTTTGCCACAAGGAAGCAGCAGAAGCTCAGGATTGGAGCCGAGAGCGGGAGCGGCCCCGGCGGGAGCGGCAGCGGGGGCTGGGATCCCAATTCCCAAATTTCCCACCCCAAAAAGGGGCTGGGAACCCCGGCTGGGATCCCAATTCCCAAATTTCCCATCCCAAAAAGGGGCTGGGAACCCTGGTTGGGATCCCAATTCCCAAATTTCCCACCCAAAAAGGGGCTGGGAACCCCGGCTGGGATCCCAATTCCCAAATTCCCACCCCAAAAAGGGGCTGGGAAGCCCTGCTGGGATCCCAATTCCCAAATTTCTCATCCTAAAAAGGGGTTGGGAATCCCAGCCGGGATCCCAATTCCCAAATTCCCATCCCAAAAGGGCTGTGCTGTCCCTGTCCCCCCAAACCCTTTTCCCCGCCATTTTAGGATGTCAGCTCTGTGCCTCATTCCCATTTGGAATTTCATGGGATGGGGATTGGCAGGTCCCTGTCCTTGCCACCATTTCTGTCCCCATCCCTGTCCCTGTCCCATCCCTGTCCCTCCAAACCCCATTTTCCCCCCAATTTTAGGACAGCAGCTCCGTGCCCCATTCCCACAGGGAATTCCATAGGATGGGGACTGGCAGGTCCCTGTCCCCATCCCTTTTCCTGTCCCTTTGCCTGTCCCCATCCCCATTCATGTCCCTGTCCCTCCAAACCCTTTTCCCCCATTTCAGGCTGGCAGCTCCGTGCCCCATTCCCACTGGGAATTCTGAGGGAAGCAGAGACAGGGTTGGCAGGTCCTTGTCCCCATCCTTGTCCCTTTTCCTGTCCCCATCCCTGTCCCATCCCTGTCCCCCCAAACCCTTTTCCCCCCTATTTTAAGATGGCAGCTCCGTGCCCCATTCCCACCGGGAATTCCATGGGATAGGGGTTGGCAGGTCCCTTTCCATGTCCCAATCCCTGTCCCAGTCCCTGTCCCCATCCCCATCCCTGTTCCCATCCTTGTCCCCCCAATCCCTTTCCCCCATTTCAGGCTGGCAGCTCCGTGCCCCATTCCCGCCGGGAATTCCAAGGGAAGGGGGTTGACAGGTCCCTGTCCGTTTTCCTGTCCCCATCCCTGTCCCTGTTCCCATCCTTGTCCCCCCAATCCCTTTCCCCCATTTCAGGCTGACAGCTCCGTGCCCCATTCCCCCTGGGAATTCTGAGGGAAGCAGATGGGGATTGGCAGGTCCCTGTCCCTTTTCCTGTCCCCATCCCTGTCCCTGTCCCCCCAATCCCTTTCCCCCATTTCAGGCTGGCAGCTCCGTGCCCCATTCCCGCCGGGAATTCCGAGGGAAGCTCCAGCTCCGCTCCCTCCCTTCCCCTCTCCTGACCTCATCACTTTTTCCCCCTCTCCGAAAGTGCTGAAGCGCAGCTTTCCCGGGAATTATTTATCCGCGGGAGAAATGATTAAAAAAATTATTGGGAAAAAAAGGGAGATAAAACAAAACATCGATCGCTGCGGCCGCATCCGCCTCTGGAAAAGGCCGGGAAGTGACAGCGGATAAAGGATGGCGGGGCCGGAAAAACAGGGAGCAGCTTTTTATGGCAGCTCGGATTCCCACAAAGTCGTAAATCCGGGAGCTTACGGAGCGGGAGCTGCTCGGGGAAAGCTCCAAATGCGGCGGGGTTGGGGGGAATTTTGGATGGAAATCCAGGTGGGATCAGGGCTCCGGAGCTCAAAATCCAGGTGGGATCAGGGGTTGGGATCCAGGGGAACGTTCAGCCCCCATCCCAAAATCCTGGTTGGATCCAGGGTTGGATCAAAGCATCCAGATTGCATCCAGGGGGCCACTGGGACCTTCTCCCTAAATCCAGGTGGGATCAGAGCTCCAGGAGCCCAAAATCCAGGTGGGATCAGGGGTTGGGATGCAGGGGAACGTTCAGCCCCATCCCAAAATCCCACTTGGATCAGAGCTCCAGGATTCAAAATCCAGGTGGCATCAGGGGTTCGGATTGAGGGGTGAAATTGAGGCTTCATCCCAAAATCCCAGTTGGATCAGGGTTTTGGGATCCCAAAATCCCGGGTGGATCAGAGCTCCGGATCCCAAAATCCAGGTGGGATCAAGGTTGGGATGCAGGGGAACGTTCAGCCCCCATCCCAAATCCCGGTTGGATCAGAGCTCCAGGATTCAAAATCCAGGTGGGATCAGGGGTTCGGATTGAGGGGTGACATTGAGGCTTCATCCCAAAATCCCAGTCGGATCAGGGTTTTGGGATCCCAAAATCCAGGTGGGATCAGGGGTTGGGATCCAGGGGAACATTCAGCCCTCATCCCAAAATCCTGTTGGATCCAGGGTTGGATCAAAGCTCCAGGATCTGAAATCCAGATTGGATCCAGGGGGCCACTGGGACCTTCTCCCTAAATCCAGGTGGGATCAGGGATCTAGGACCTAAAATCCAGGTGGGATCAGGGTTCCAGGACCCCAAAATCCCAGCTGGATCAGGGTTTTGGGATCCTGAAATCCAGATGGGATCAGAGCTCCAGGATCCCCAAATCCCAGTAGGATCAGGATTTTAGGATCCAGGGGGGACATTGGGACCTTATCCCTAAATCCAGGTGGGATCAGGGATGTAGGACCCAAAATCCAGCTGGGATCAGGACTCCAGGACCCAAAATCCAGGTGGGACCAAGGGTCCACATCCCAAAATCCCAGCTGGATCAGGGTTTTGGGATCCCAAATCCAGGTGGGATCAGGGCTCCAGGATCCCAAATCCCAGCCGGATCAGGATTTTGGGATCCCAAATCCCGGTGGGATCAGGGTTTTGTGATCCCAAATCCCGGCGGGATCAGAGCTCCAGGATCCAGGGCGGACATTGGGCCCTTACCCCAAAATCCAGGGATTTGGGATCAAACAAAACCCCGGGACGTTTCTCCCATGGGATTGGAGCCCTTCCCATCCCGGATTTGAGTTTTGATCCCAAATTTTCCCTCCGGGGCCGTTCCCTCCTCCCCTCATCCCCCGGGATGGGAGCAGCGGGGATTTGTAACCGCTGACGTTTATGGGGCCCTGAATGGGAGCAGGGAGATTTTATTGCCCCGTCAAAATCCCCGGGAACGCGGGATCGATATCCCGGCCTTTAATCTCATCCCAGAAAACAACCCAAAAATCATTATCCCGTTATTTTTATGATGGAATTACGGCTGACAAATGGAGCCGCGGGCGCTCTCCGTTCCCATGGCTGAGGAGATTTTCCCTCCCCTCTGGATCAGATCCCGCCAGGATTGGGGCGGGATGTGGGATTTGGGTGGGGATGGGAAGGGCCTGGCTCTGCTCCGGGATGGGATTTTGGGAATCCCAGAGATCCTCAAAGCTCTGGGATGGGGATTTGGGAGTCCCAGAGATTCCCAAAGCTCTGAGATGGGGATTTGGAAGTCCTGCAAGTCCAGGATGGGAATTTTGGGAGTCCCAGAGATCTCCAAAGCTCCAGGATGGGGATTTGGGAGTCCCACAGTTCCAGGATGAGATTTTGGGAATCTCAGAGATTCCCAAAGCTCCGGGATGGGGATTTGGGACGTCCAGAGCTCTGGGATGGGATTTTGAGAGCCCCAAAGCTCCGGGATGGGAATTTTGGGAATTTTGGGAATTTTGGGAATCCCAGAGATCACCAAAGCTCTGAGATGGGGTTTTGGGAGCCTCGCAATTCTGGGATGGGGATTTGAGAGCCCCAAAACTCTGGGATGGGATTTTGGGAGCCCCAAATCTCCAGGGTGGGAATTTTGGGAGTCCCACAGTGCCAGGATGGGATTTTGGGGGTCCCAGAGATCCCCACAGCTCTCGGATCGGAATTTTGAGTACCCCACAGATTCCCAAAGCTCCAGGATGGGAATTTTGGGAATTCCAGAGATCCCCCAAGGCTCTGGGACAGAAATTTGGGAGCCCCAGATCTCTGGGATGGGGATTTTGGGAGTCCCAATAGCTCTGGGATGGGATTTTGGGAATTCCAGAGATCCCCAAAGCTCCAGGATAGGAATTTTGGGAGCCCCAAAGCTCAGGGATGGGAATTTTGGGAGTCTCAGATATCCCCAGAGCACTGAGATGGGGATTTGGGAGCCCCAACGTTCTGGGATGGGACTTTTGGGAAATCTCACAGATCCAGGATGGGGATTTGGGAGCCTCAGACCCCTCCTGACCCTCGGGAACACAAACTCATCCCCACAAATTCCCAGACTGGGAGCGGATTCCCAGGATTTATGGGATGGGGGAAGACGGAGCCAAAACCTCGACCTCAACTTTGGAACCAGGAATGAGACGGATCCAGGATGGATCCTGGGATCCATCCCATAATCCCACCTCCCATTCCAGCTGCTGGGAGGCCGGGACTGGGAAATCCCAGCCTGGAGCACAGCAGCTTCCCGGGATTTATGGGATAGGAGAACACAAGGAAAGTCAAATCCTCAACATCACTTTGGAACCAAGGATGAGACGGATCCCGGATGGTTCCTTGGGAATTCATCCCATTGTCCCATCTCCCATTCCAGCTGCTGGGATGCCGGGATTGGGACAGGAAATCCCATCCAGGGACATCCCGGCACATCTGGATTCCCGGGATTTAATGGGATGGGGGAACACAAGGAAAGCCAAATCCTCAACCTCACTCCAGAACCAGGAACGAGATGGATCCAGGATGGTTCCTGGGATCCATCCCATCATCCCACCTCCCATTCCAGGTGCTGCAGGGCCGGGATTGGGAAATCCCAGCCTGGAGCACAGCAGCAGATCTGGATTTCCAGGATTTATGGAACAGGGGACGACGGAGCCAAATCCTCAACCTCACTTCGGAACCAAGGATGAGACGGATCCGGGATGGATCCTGGGATCCATCCCATTATCCCACCTCCCATTCCAGCTGCTGGGAGCACATCAGCACATCTGGATTCGGGGATTTATGGGATGGGAGAACACAAAGCCAAATCCTCAACCTCACTTCGGAACCAAGGATGAGACAAATTTGGGATGGTTCCTTGGGATCCATCCCATCATCCCACCTCCCATTCCAGGTGCTGCAGGGCCGGGATTGAGAAATCCCAGCCTGGAGCACATCTGGATTCCTGGGATTTATGGGATGGGAGAACATGGAGCCAAATCCTCAACCTCACTCCAGAACCAGGAACGAGATGGACCCAGGACGGTTCCTGGGATCCATCCCATTATCCCACCTCCCATTCCAGCTGCTGGGAGCACACCAGCACATCTGGATTCCTGGGATTTATGGGATGGAGGAACACAAGGAAAGCCAAATCCTCCACCTCACTCCAGAACCAGGAACAAGACAGATCCAGGACGGTTCCTGGGATCCATCCCGTTATCCCACCTTTCTCCAGCCTCCCCGGGGGTCGCCCCGGCGCGCGGAACGCCGGGATGGGGGCGATAAATCCCAGCCTGGAGCAGCATCCCGGCAATCCCCGGGAATCCTCCCCGTGCCCTCTTCATTATCCAGTTCCCAGCGGGAAGTTGGGAGCTCCTTCCCGGCTCCCGCTATAAAGCAGTGATGGATGGGCGGGAAAGCTCCGGGAGTTCATCCATTCTCCCATTAAATTTTCCTTTAATTGGTCTCCGAGTCAATCAGGAACTCGCCGGGCAGTGAATTAAGGAAAAGAAAAAGAGGGAAAAATGCACGGAGCCGGAGGGAGGGGGATTTGTGCTGCTGGAGGATTAAAAAATGCTGGATTTGATTCCAGAGGGGCTGGAATTCCACACCGGGAATGGACTGAGGGATGTCCAGGAGAGGGGAACCAGCCAAGTGACCAAAAATCCTTGGAAAACCCCAGGAAATTGACGAGGGAGAGAGGAATCCATGGAATTGCCTCGCTGGAATCCATGGTATCCATGGATTTTTCCTGGCATTGGGACAGCATTCCCAAGGCATGGAAAGCTCTGGGAATACCCGGCAGGAATTCCTGGATTCATGGCCGGCTGGGAATGAGTCGGGGCAAGGCCAAGAGCAGAACTTGGACCTGGAAACCCATCCCGAGTTTTCTGGGAATACTCAAGGATGAATTTACCACGGAGAATTCCTAAAATTCCTAAAATTCCATTGGAAACCTGGAGAGGGAAAAGCCAGGATGGTCAAGGGGATGTGGGGACAGCAAGGACATTCCAGGAATATTCCATGGATGTTCCATGGACATTCCAGGGATATTCCAGGGATGTTCCATGGACATTCCAGGGCCATTCCAGGTCCATTCCAGGGATATTCCATGGACATTCCAAGGCCATTCCAGGCTCCTGGAATCCAACTCCTTCATCCCTTTGGATGGGTCCAAAGTTTGGGATTGACGCATCCCAACCTCACCAAGCCAGGGCAGGATCTTCCCTCATGGAATGTTCTTCTCTTCCCACTTTCCCCATTTTTAATGGAATTTCAAGGAGCAGAATTAATCCGTGTTTTTCTTTTCCCCATTTCCTCCACTTCTTGCGGAATTCCAAGGAGCAGAGTCAAACCACGTTCCCTTTCCCATTTCCCCCATTTTTAAATGGAATTTCAAGGAGTAGAATCTTCTCTTCCCCATTTTCCTCCTTTTTGATGGGATTCTAAGGAGCAGAATCAAACCACGTTCCATTCCCCATTTTCCCTGTTTTTGATGGAATTCCAAGGAGCGGGATCCGACCTCTCCCTGCCCCACATCTGGTGCCTCTCGGGAACGGCTCCATCCCTCGGGAACACCAGGGGTGAGCGGCTCCATCCCTCGGGAATACCAGGAACGAGTGGCTCCATCCCTCAGGAATGGCTCCATCCCTGGGGAACACCGGGAACGGCTCCATCCCTGGGGAACGGCTCCATCCCTCAGGAACCCCGGGAGCGGCTCCATCCCTCAGGAACACTGGAAGTGGCTCCATTCCCCCTTCCCAGGAGCTCCGGGAATGGCCCCATCCCTCAGGAACACCGGGAACAGCTCCATCCCTGGGAAACACCGGGAACAGCTCCATTCCCTCTTCCCAGGAGCCCCAGGAATGGCTCCATCCCTGGGGAGCACCGGGAGTGGCTCCATCCCTGGGGAACACCGGGAATGGCCCCATCCCTCAGGAACACCGGGAATGGCTCCATCCCTCAGGAACACTGGAAGTGGCTCCATTCCCCCTTCCCAGGAGCTCCGGGAACAGCTCCATCCCTGGGGAGCACCAGGAATGGCTCCATCCCTGGCGAATGGCTCCATCCCTGGGGAACACCGGGAATGGTCCCATCCCTCAGGAACCCTGGGAGCAGCTCCATCCCTGGGGAACACCGGGAGCAGCTCCTTCCCTGGCGAACGGCTCCATCCCTGGGGAACACCGGAACGCTGGAACGCTCAGGAATGCTGGAAGTGGCTCCATTCCCCCTTCCCGGGAGCCCCAGGAACGGCTCCATCCCTGGGGAACCCTGGGAGAGGCTCCATCCCTGGGGAACACCGGGAGCAGCTCCATCCCTGGGGAACACCGGGAGCAGCTCCATCCCTCGGGAACCCCGGGAGCAGCTCCATCCCTGGGGAACACCAGGAACGGCTCCATCCCTCAGGAACGCTGGAAGTGGCTCCATTCCCCCTTCCCAGGAGCCCTAAATCTCCCAGCCAGCGGGAGATTTACGATTCCCATTCCCGTCCTTTACTGCAAATCCAATCGGGCAGTAATGGTGGAACACGGGAGCGCCGTCACCCGGGGCTGATGGCTCCCATAAAAGCGATGTCATTCCGAACGGATGAGTTTATAAACGGGAACAAACCCTCGGCGCTGACAGGAACATGAAACCCATTCACCATTTAAACGCTTCCCATTTTTTATCCCCCCGCGCCTCAGCCTCGTTCCCGGCATCCGCGGCTGCCGGGGAAGGCGGCGGGCGGCTGGGTGGAGGGATGGGATTGGAATCCTAAAACTGGGATTGGAACCCTAAAACTGGCCTTGGAATCCTAAAACTGGGATTGGAATCCTAAAACTGGGATTGGAATCCTAAAACTGGGATTGGAACCCTAAAACTGAGATTGGAATCCTAAAACTGGGATTGGAACCCTAAAACCGGGATTGGAATCCTAAAACTGGGATTGGAATCTTAAAACTGGGATTGGAACCCTAAAACCGGGATTGGAATCCTAAAACTGGTCTTGGAATCCTAAAACCGGGATTGGAATCCTAAGACTGGGATTGGAATCCTAAAACTGGGATTGGAATCCTAAAACTGGGATTGGAATCCTAAGACCGGGCTTAAAATCAGCCTGGATGTGCTCAGTACCCAGCAGGATTTATCCCTTTGTCACTTTGGAAAAGCTTCCAGGAACGCCAAGGTTCCCAAAATCCCAAAACCCGCCCTAAAATCAGCCCTAAAACTCCCTGGATCTGCTCAGCACCCAGCAGGATTTATCCATTTCCCAGTTTGGAAAATCTTCCAGCCATCCCAAATTATCGGAAGATTCCCAAATTCCCAAAAGCAGCCCTAAAACCAGCCTGGATCCCAATATCCAGCAGGATTTATCCCTTTGCCAGTTTGGAAAAGCTTCCAGGATCCCAAAGATTCCCTAAAATCCTAAAACCAGCCTGGATTTCAGCATCCTGCAGGATTGATCCCTTTCCAACTTTGGAAAAGCTCCCAGCCATCCCAAATTATTGGAAGATTCCCAAATTCCCAAAAGCAGCCCTAAAACCAGCCTGGATCCCAATATCCAGCAGGATTTATCCCTTTGCCAGTTTGGAAAAGCTTCCAGGAACCCAAAGATTCCCTAAAATCCTAAAACCAGCCTGAGTCCCGATACACAGCGGGATTTATCCACTTCCCACTTTGGAAAAGCTTCCAGGAACCCCTAAGATTCCCTAAAACCCTGGATCTCAGAATCCAGCAGGGAGAAATCCAGAGATTTCTCCCTCTCCCACTTTGGGAAGCTCCCAGTGATCCCAAACCCTCCCTGGCTGTCGCCGGGCGCCGGGCGCGGCTCCAGCCGCTCCAGGTGTGTTTGGATTGTTCCTCCCGGAGATTTTCCGGCCTCTCCGGGGCTCTTTCGGCACCTCCTCATTTCCCGGAGCAAATATTTATGGAATATTGTCCTGGAGCTGAGGAGGGGGAAGGGGGAGAGCTCCAGCTGCTCCCAGAAATCCAGGGAGGTTTTTTCCAGTTCTTGCAGGAAAACTGGGGAAAATCCCAAATTGGGAATCCTGGAATGGTTTGGGATGGAAGGGCCGTAAATCCCATTCCCATTTAGCTGGGACTAGGAGGGATCCAGGATAAAAACCTGGGAATTTGGAGGAGGGATTGAGCTGAAATCTGGGATAAAAACCCGGGAATTTGGAGGAGGGATTGAGCTGAAATCCGGGATAAAAACTGGGAATTTGGAGGAGGGATTGAGCTGAAGTCTGGGATAAAAACCCGGGAATTTGGAGGAGGGATTGAGCTGAAATCCGGGATTTGGGAAGCTCCAGCTCCTTCCCAGACTGCAGGAACACGGGAATGGGGAATCATCCCTAAATCCCATTTTGGGGGGATTGGGGCTCAGTTTTCCCACCACAAACCAGGAAAACCCAAAAAAAATCAGGAATCATCCCTAAATCCTTTTTTTTTTCAGGGATTGAGGCGCAGTTTTCCCACTATGATCTGGAAACACCCCAAAAACTCAGAAATCATCCCTAAATCCCATTTTGGGAATCATCCCTAAATCCCTTTTGGAAATCATCCCTAAATCTTTTTTTTAGGGGATTGAGGCCCAGTTTTCCCACCACAAACCAGGAAAACCACAAAAAACTCTGGAATCATCCCTAAATCCCATTTTTGGGAATCATCCCTAAATCCCTTTTGGGAACCACCCCAAAAAATCTATTTAGGAATCATCCTTAAATCCAATTTTTGGGAATCATCCCTAAATCCTTTTTAGGAATCATCCCTAAATCCCTTTTGGGAATCACCCCTAAATCCATTTTTGGAAATAATCCCTAAATCCCTTTTGGGGATCATCCCTAAATCCCATTTTTGGGAATCACCCCTAAATCCCATTTTTGAGAATCCTCCCTAAATAATTTTTTTTCCAGGACTGAGGCCCAATTTTCCCACCACAAACCGGGAACACCCCAAAAAACCTCAGGAATTTTTCCGGGCTCACCCCTTGACCATTCACCCCGTGCCAATTTTTTAGGGAAAATCTCCAACCCCAGGGACGGATTTTTCTCCTTTCCCGACATTTCCCGGGATGAAAACGGCGCCGGCCGGGGCTCTCCGGTTTTTTTTCTTCCCAAGCTTTCAAATCCCACTAAATTTCCCTTTCCCGGGAAGAACTCGGCGGAATCCCATCGGAGATGATTTATCCGCCGGCGGGAGCCGCACGGCACCGCAATTTCCAGGATGAATGCCGGGAGTAAATTGTTGTTTATGTCGGATTCCGACCGGCTTTACGAGTTTTCCCGGGAAAACGGGATCGGCCCGGATTTATTTCTTCCGTTGGAGCCTCTCCCGCTCACCCAGGGATGCTCCGGGTTCGGGGCTTGGCTGGGAATCGCCGTTTTCCCGCTTTTTTTTTTGGAGTGGGAGTTTTGGGATTTGGGATCGGGTTAAATGGGGAGAATTCGTGGGAATGAGGGGCCGTTCCCGGGGTTTGGATTTGTGGGATTCTCTGGGAAATCCTGCTGGGAAAATGCTCGTTCCCAGGCAAGGTTTGGACACAGCAAAGGGAGAATTCCTGGGGAATCAGGGTGGGAAAAATTCCCACTCATTCCCATCCAAAATCTGGTCACAGCCAGCGGAGAATTCCTTGGGAATTTCCCTGGGAAAAATCCTTCATTCCTACCGGAAATCCAATCACAGCCTGTCGAGAATTCCTGGGGAATCAGGGTGGGAAAAATTCCCACTCATTCCCACCCAAAATCCCGTCACAGTCAGTAGAGAATCCTGCGGGAATTTCCCTGGGAAAAAACAATTCCATTCCCACCCCAAATCCGGCCCCAGAGAGAGGAGAATCCCTCAGGAATCTGCACCCGGATATCCCCGAGGATGCTCCAAGGTGCCTCCCGAAATCCAGTCCCAGTGGGGAATCCCTTGGGAATTTCCCTGGGAAAAATCCGTCATTTCCATGGGAAATCCGGTCACAGCCTGCAGAGAATTCCTTGGAAATGTCCCAGGGAAAAATTCCTCATTCCCACCCAAAATCTGGTCACAGCAAGTGGAGAATTCCTTGGGAATTTCCCTGGAAAAGACTCCTCATTCCCATCCTCCTTCCCACTGGAAATCCGGCCTCAGCCGGTGGAGAATCCCTCAGGAATTTCCCTGGGAAAAATCCCTCATTCCCACCCCAAATCCAGCCCCAAAGAGCAGAGAATCCCTTGGGAATCTTCCTGGAATGCCGAGATGGGAAAGGAAATGGGACAAATGCAGAGAAATCCTGGGAAAAGCAAATCCCAAATTCTTCCACACCTCGGGAACGACATCCAGGGAAAGGAAAGGAAACGGGACAAACCCCGAGAAATCCCAGGAAAAGCAAATCCCGAATTTTTCCATGCCTCAGGAACAACGTCCAGGGATGGGAAATGAAACAGAACAAACCCCAAGAAATCCTGGGAAAAGCAAATCCCAAATTCTTCCACCCTCGGGAATCACCCAAACCCTTTCCATGGGACACCAATCCCTCCTTTTCCTGCTTCCCAAGGGAACGGATCCAACCCATCCCCTGGATTCTCCCAAATTTCCCAACCCCCAAACCCACGGCGACTTTTCCTCCAGCGGAAAGCCGGGAAAAGGTCAGGGAGCGGGAAAAATAATAAGATTTTCTAACGGCTTCCTTCGGAGCAAAATATTATCGGTTCTCCCGCTTTTTTTCCGGTTTTTATGGAAGGAGATTCTGCCAATTCCAAAGAAAAAGGAGGATGAAAATGAGCTTCTGCACCTTCGGGGGCCCATTTGGAAGTTTTACTGTACGGAGCTGACAGGAAAAATCGGGAATTAATATCCCGGAGCCGCTTCCGAGCTGCAATAGCAATTATTGGACTCCGTGTCCCTGGATAAATAATGGGGCCATTCCGCTAATTAGCTCCGACGAGCCCGGCCCCGCGGAATCCTCCCCCGCCCGGAAAAACAACGCCGGAGTTTTGGGAATGCTGGCTTTTCCACCTGGGAAAATCGTGGAAAAATTGTGGAAAAATCCAGGAGTTGTTCTGAGATTTGGGTGTACAACAGGAGGTGGTGTTGGAAAAATCGGGAATGTTAATTGGGAATTAAAAATGTTATTTCTAATAAAATGATCCAAATCATTCCCATTCCATGGAAATTCTCCCCCGCCTGGAAAAACAACGCCGGAGTTTTGGGAATGCTGGCTTTTCCACCTGGGAAAATCGTGGAAAAAACCATGGAAAAATCCAGGAGTTGTTCTCAGGTTTGGGTACAGTCAGAAAAACCAGGAATGTTAATTGGCAATTAAAAATGTTATTTCTAATAAAATTATCCCAGTGATTCCCGCTCCATGGAAATCCTCCCCTGCCTGGAAAAACAATGTTGGATTTTTGGGAATGGCGGTTTTTTCCCACCTGGGAAAATCGTGGAAAAATCCAGGAGTTGTTCTGAGATTTGAGTGTAGAACGGGAGGTGTGGTTGGAAAAACTGGGAATGTTAATTGGGAATTAAAAATGTCATTCCTAATGAAATGATTCCAATAATTCCCACTCCATGGAAATCCTCCCCTGCCTGGAAAAACAACGCCGGAGTTTTGGGAATGGCTGCTTTTCCCATCTGGAAAAATTGTAGAAAATCCTGGAAAAATCCTGGAAAAATCCTGGAAAAACCCTGGAAAAACCTGAGTTTTTCCCAGATTTTGCTTTAGAATGGGAGGTGTTGTTGGAATCACCGGGAATGTTAACAGGGAATTAAAAACGTTCTGGATTGCCGATTATTCCTAATGAAATTATCCCGGTGATTCCATTCATTCCGGAGGCGTTCACTGGGACCAGAGCTCGGAGTTAATTAATTAATTAATTAATCAATCAATCAACGTTCCAGGATGGTTTTCCAACTTTAAATCCTGGGTTTTTTTAATTATTCCCTAATTATTTTCGGGCCTTGGGATTCCAGCAGGAGCTGCTGTTCCCCGGCACATCCCGGTTTATTCCAAGGAAAAACGGGAACTCCGTCTCCAGCTCAGTTCAGCCCCCACATTCCCGGGATTTCAGCCTCATCCCGAATATTCCCAAATTCAAATATCAAAAACTGGGATTTTTCCAGATTTTAATTCCCCTTTTCCCACTTTTTTCCCCCCATCCCATCCATCCCAGATTTTCCACAGGATCAGATCCTGCTCCAAATTCTCCTTGGAATTGTTGGGATTGTATCCCAAACCCCCTGAATTCCCAAAAATCCGCTGATCCTAGAGATTATCCCGAATCCTCCTTTTCCAGAGGGTTTGGAGCAGGGAAGAAAAACTTTATCCCAGAAATTTCTCTTTTTTTAAAGCCTTGATGATCCAAGAAATTCCTGAAAAATTCCCGGCTCATTCCATGGAATTCCAGCTCTTCCCTATTCCCTTCCCAGCCCATCCGGATCTGCCAAACCCCAGGGAATTCCGGGAATAATTCCAGGGTTTTTTAAGGTGAAACACGAAAAAAACCTGGAATTCTTCACTGGGATGAAGTTGGGAATTCCCCCTGGATCCCAGGTGTTGTTTTTTTCCCGAACATTTCCACGGATAAAACATTTGGATTTGGAGGAAATTCCATTTCCCACCTGGAAATTCCCGGAGCAAAAAGGCACCGAGGATTTCCAGGAAAAAAAAATGGGATAAGGAAACATCCCAAATCCCACATCCTGCATCCCAAATCCCTTATCCCACATCCCAAATCCCTCATCCCAAATCCTGTATCCCTTATCCCAAATCCCTCATCCAAGATCCCATATCACACATTCCACATCCCTTATCCCAAATCCCACATCCCAAATCCCTTATTCCCAATCTGACATCCCGCATTCCTTATCCCAAACCTCCCATCTCACATCCCAAATCCCACATCCCAAATCCCTAATCCTGTATCCCTCATCCCGCATCCCTTATCCCAAATCTCACATCCCTTATCCTTATCCCTTATCCCAAATCCCATATCCCATATCCCAAATCCCGTGTCCCACATCCCTTGTCCCTTATCCCTTATCCCAAATCCTGAACCCCACATCCCTTATCCCAAATCCTATATCCCGTATCCCAAATCCCTCATCCCAAATCCTTTATTCCACATCCCTTATCCCAAATCCACATCCCATATGCCTCATCCCACATCCCTTATCCCAAATCCCTCATCCCAAATCCCACATCCCACATCCCAAATCCCTCATCCCAAATCCCACATCCCAAATCCCTTATTGCAAATCCCACATCTCTTATCCCAAATCCTGTATCCCACATCCCTTATCCCACATTCCTTAACCCTTATCTCAAATCCTGAACCTCAAATGCCACATCCCACATCCCTTATTCCTTACCACTTATCCCTTATCCCTGATCTCTGATCCCTGATCCCATATCCCGTATCCCACATCCCGGATCCCGTTTCCCGCTCCGGGCCGGCAGGCAGGGGGCAGTGGCGCCATTTCCCGCTGAACATTCCCAGCTGGAATCTCCAGAGCGGGAACGGGAGCAGGGAGAAGGAGCGGGAATGAATCCCAAAAACCCCGGGAATGAATCCCCAAAAACCCTGGGAATGAATCCCCAAAAACCCTGGGAATGAATCCTCAAACCCCTGGGAATGAATCCCCCAAAACTCTGGGAATGAATCCCCAAAAACTCTGGGAATGAATCCCCCAAAAACCCCGGGAATGAATCCCCAAAAACCCCGGGAATGAATCCCCAAAACCCTGGGAATGAATCCCCAAAACCCTGGGAATGAATCCCCCCAAAACCCCGGGAATGAATCCCCAAAACCCTGGGAATGAATCCCCAAAAACCCCGGGAATGAATCCCCAAAAACCCCGGGAATGAATCCCCCAAAAACCCCGGGAATGAATCCCCCAAAACCCCGGGAATGAATCCCAAAAGAACCCCAGGAATGAATCCTCAAACCCCTGGGAATGAATCCCCAAAACCCCGGGAATGAATCCCCAAAAACCCTGGGAATGAATCCCCAAAAACCCTGGGAATGAATCCCCAAAAACCCCGGGAATGAATCCCCAAAAACTCCGGGAATGAATCCCCAAAACCCCGGGAATGAATCCCCAAAAACGCCGGGAATGAATCCCCAAAAACCCCAGGAATGAATCCCCAAAAACCCTGGGAATGAATCCCCAAACCCCTGGGAATTCTCTGCCTCCGTGGATCCGCAGATCCCAAAAAATCCCGGAATGGTTTGGGATGAAGGGACCCCAAAGTTCCCACCCCTCTCCCGTTATCCCAGATTGCTCCGACCCGGCCTTGGGCACCCCCAGGGATTGGGAATTCCCGAATTTCCCTGGGAAATCCCTTCCAGCCCCTCCCCCCCACCAGATTCCCAATCCAATTCCTCCCAAATTCCCAAATGAAATCCTTCTTTTCCAGCCTGAACCTCTTCTCCCATCCCAAAATTTTCCCTGGACCCCATTCCCAGGCTTTGCTCCAAAGGAAGAGATTTTTCCTGAATTCCCATTTTTTCCCTCATTCCCAACCCAAATCCCTCTTTTCTCCCATCCCAAATTTTCCTCGAGCCCCATTCCCGGGTTTTGCTCCGAGGAAAGGGATTTTTCCCAAATTCCCATTTTTTCCCAAATTCCCAACCCAAATCCCTCTTTTCTCCCATCCCAAATTTTCCCTGGCCCCCATTCCGGAGCTTTGCCAGGAATTTGCTCCCGGGCTGGGATTCGGAGCTGGGCCAGGCCTGGAATTCTCTGGAAAAGCCCCAGAATCCCTGAGGAAAAGGAGAAAAATGTGGGAACGCCCCGGGAATGCCAAAGGTCCCGCCCAGATGGGAAAAACTGGCAATAAAATCCTTGGATTTGTCGGGAAAAGCAATTCCAGAGTTCATGGAGGCAGAGGTCCCAAAAAATCGGATTTTTCCCATGGATCCGGGGGCGGGAATGAAGGAATTTCCATGAAGGAATTCCCAGCCCTGCCCTGTGCCCCGGCAGGAAATGAAACCTCCGCCCCATCCCTGTCCGGCTTTTATTCCTGACATTCATCCAGGCTGGGAAAAAATCCATTTTCCCTTTTTTTTTTTTAAAGGGAAAAAAGAGGAAAAAAAGGAAAAAGAAAAAAAAAAAAAGGAGAAGCGAATTTTCCGGCAAAAGGGAAAAATAATGGAATTTTTAAAGGTGGGAATTTTGATTTTAATTAAAAAGTTCTGGGATTTTCAATTAAATTCATTAATAAAACAAAATTCCTGCAAAATTCCTGCCAAATTCCTGCAAAATTCCTACAATGAGCGCAGTTAAAATCTGGGATCATCCCAACAATTCCTTGGAATTTTTTTTTTTTTGGTTGAAATTTGAAAGGAAAAACCTGGATATTTTTGGTGGGAAGAAGATTTTTATGGAAAAAACCAATCCCGGGGGGTTTTCCCCAAATCCCAGAGGTTTGGAAGTCCAAGGTGGGGTTGGGTGTCCATGGATGGATCCCGATCCAAAGTTTTCCCAGGGCTGGGAGATCGGAGCTCCCGCAGGATCCCTGGGCCAATCCAGGGATTGGTCCCTTCCCTTTTCTCTGGGAATTGCACAGAATTCCAAGGAAATTCAACCCCGGTGAAGAAATTCCATGGAATTTATCCGGAATCGGCCAAGAGGTGGAAAACCCAAAGTGACGAAGGCGCCAAAACTGTCAGAAAATCCTGGTAAAAGCCAAAATTATGGAATTTCTCCCAAATTGGAGATGGAAAAACCAACAAAGGCACCAACAGCCTCAGGAAATCCGGATAAAAGCCAAAATTCCAGAACTTCTCCCAAATAGGAAGTGGAAAAAGCAACAAAGGCAGCAACACCCTCAGAAAATCCAGATAAAAGCCAGAATTATGGAATTTCTCCCAAAACCCCTCAGAAAATCCAAGTAAAAGCCAAAATTACGGAATTTCTCCCAAACTAGAGGTGGAAAAAGCAACAAAGGAATCAACACGCTCAGAAAATCCGGATAAAAACCAGAATTCTGGAATTCCTCCTGGAAAAATCAAAGCAACGAAGGCACCAGAACCCTCAGAAAATCTGGACAAAAGCCAGAATTCTGGAATTTCTCCCAAAGTAGAGGTGGACAAAGTGACAAAGGAACCAGAACCCTCAGAAAATCCGGATCAAAGCCAAAATTCTGGAATTCCTCCCAAACTGGAGGCAGAAAAAGCAACAAAGGCACCGACACCCGCAGAAAATCTGGACAAAAGCCAGAATTCTGGAATTTCTCCCAAATATGAGGTGGAAAAAGCGACAAAGGCAGCAACATCCTCAGAAAATCCAGATAAATGCCAAAATTATGGAATTTCTCCCAAAACCTTCAGAAAATCCAGATAAAAGCCAAAATTCTGGAATTTCTCCCAAAGTAGAGGTGGAAAAAACGACAAAGGCGCCAAAACCATCAGAAAATCGGGATAAAAACCAGAATTCTGGAATTTCTCCCAAATTTGAGGCGGAAAAAGCAACAAAGGAACCAACACCCTCAGAAAATCCGGATCAAAGCCAAAATTCCGGAATTCCGGGCAGGAATCCAAGCCGCCGTTTCTCCCGCTGGGATCCCCGCGGGGCCAAAGGAATTCCAGCGGCGCACGGAGCGCGGAGAATCGGGAGCGAGGCCACGGAACGACCCCGGCCGGGCCGGGAACGCCGCCACGGCCCGGCGCTCCCGGTTCCACCTGGGCTGGCGCGGCGCACCTGGAGGAATCCATCAAAATTCCGGACCTGAGGAATGCGGGGAGGGCGTTAATCGTTAACCGGAGCCCCCGGGAAGTGTTGGAAAATTCCCGGGAGCCGTTCCCGGTTTGTTGGGGGTCGGCGCTGCCGGAGCCGTGGGGAAGGAGCCGGAATTCCGCGGCTCCGGCCGGAATTCGCAGCTCCAAGGTCGGCGGGACACAGAAAAAATGGGAAAATCAAGGGAGAAGTTCAGGAGAGGGGCCTGGAAATGTGGGATTTGGTGGGAAAAGGAGGGAAATTGGGAAAACAATCCCGGATTTTGTGTGGGCATGGGGAAGAGGCCTCGGCCTCACCAGGAATTCCATGGCCCCGAATCCCTGGAATCCCTGAATTCCTGAACCTCTGGAATCCCTGAATCCCTGGAATCCCTGAACTCCTGGAACTCCTGAATCTCCAAATCCCTGGAATTCCTGAACCCCTGAATCCCTGGAATCCCCAAAATCCCTGAATCCCTGGAATTTTCAGGCTCCAATCCCAGGAACAATCCCAGGAACAATCCAGGAACAACCTCAGGAATAGCCCTGGAACCACTCTGGAACAATCCCGGAAAAACTCCAGGAACAGCCCCGGGAACAACTCCAGAACAACCCTGGAACAATCTCGGGAAAAACCCGGGAACAGCCCCTGGAACAAAGGCCCTGCCCAGGGTCAAAAATTCAAAAAAATTCCCAAATTCCCAAAAATTCCCAAAATTCTGCCTCCATCCCGAGCCCCTCCCTGCCTCTCTCCAGCTCCAACCCTTTGGAATATCCATGAAATCCAGGGAAAAGGGATGGGAACAAAGAGCTCCCGGTCAGACAGGGACATCAGGATCCTCCATGGATCCGATTCACTGGAAAGCCTCAAAATTCCCATGCCATGAAAATCAAATATTCCATAAAAAGCAAATATTCCATAAAAATCAAATATTCCATAAAAATGAAATATTCCTTAAAAAATCAAATATTCCATAAAAATGAAATATTCCATAGAAATCAAATATTCCATTAAAATGAAATATTCCATAAAACTCAAATATTCCATAAAAAAATCAAATATTCCTTAAAAATCCAATATTCCCACATTCCCAGCCACAGGTGCGCTCTCCTGGAACAGGAGAAGTTTTCCGGCTGTCCCAGAATTCCCTGGCTCGGAGCAGAGCTGCTCCAGGAATTGGAAATTTGTTCATTCCTGGAGTGGGGAATGTGGGAGATGGGAATGGGAATTATTCCGGATACTCGAGATGGGGGAAAAGCAGGGAATTCGTTCTGAGCTCCAAGGAAATGTTTTGGGGTGTGGGAAGAGCAAAGGATAAAATGAAATGAAGTGAAATAAAGTGAAATAAAAATGAAATGAAATGAAATGAAATGAAATGACATAAAACAAAACAAGATAAAATAAATAAAAATAAAAATAAAAATAAAAATAAAAATAAAAATTAAAAAAAAATAAAATTAAATAAAGTAATATAAAATGAAGTGAAAAATAAAATAAAATGAAGTAAAAATAAAATAAAGTCAAAATAAAATAAAATAAAGTCAGAATAAAATAAGGTAAAATAAAGTAAGATAAAATAAGACACAAATGAAACAAAATAAAACAAAATAAAACAAAATAAAACAAAACAAGATAAAATAAAATAAAATAAAATAAAATAAAATAATAAAATAAAATAAAATAAAATAAAATAAAATAAAATAAAATAAAATAAACAACAACTTCCCAATGCTTTCTGTACATCCCTGAGTGTTTTAAAAGCATCCAGGAATATTCACCGACATCCAAGTCCTGATTTAAATTCAGCATCCCTGAATTTCCCATAATTTTCCTGGATTTTTTACAACCCCAGGTTTTAACTTTCGACCTTTTTCACCTCCAGCAAAAAAAAATAAAAGGGAAAAGCCCTCGGCAGCTCCGGGGCTGAAAGGATTTTTTGGGAACATCTGTCACCGTAACGGCGTAAAACCAAACTCCCGATTTCATTCCCAGCTCCGCCACGGCCGCGATTCCCACTCCGAAACTTTGCCTCGGGAGCATCGCCCGGCCCGGATTTCTTTTGGGTTTTATCATTAAAAAATCATTTTGATTAAAAAAAAAAAAGAGAGAGAGTTGAGAAGGGAGGGAAAAGATGAAGCAAAGCAGGAAAAATCAAAATCTGGGGAGAAAGGGAATTTTTCCAGGGCAAAATCAGTTTCTGGGGAGAAAGGGAATTTTTCCATGAGCAAAATCAGTTTCTGGGGAGAAAGGGAATTTTTCCACAGGAAAAATCAGTTTTTGGGGAGAAAGGGAATTTTTCCATGGGCAAAATCAGTTTCTGTGGAGAAAGGGAATTTTTCCATGGGAAAAATCAGTTTCTGGAGAGAAAGGAAAATTTTCCACAGGACAAATCAGTTTTTGGGGAGAAAGGGAATTTTTCCAGGGCAAAATCTATTTCTGGGGAGAAAGGGAATTTTTCCACAGGAAAAATCCATTTCTGTGGAGAAAGGGAATTTTTCCACAGGAAAAATCCATTTCTGTGGAGAAAGGGAATTTTTCCGTGGCCGAGGGAAGGGGATGACGCCGGAGTCGGCGCTGGCTGTTCACACCGGGAGCCATCTGGCAGCGGAGATATCCCAACAATTATCCCGCCGAGATTCCGGCGAGGAATCGCGTCCCCGTAAATCAAAGGAACGCCCCCGCCTCCCCCCCGGCGCCGTTCCCGCTCTTCCCGTTCCTTCCCTGCTCCCGTTTAACCCCGGCGACGCTCCCGAACGCGGCGCCCTCATCGTCCCGAATGGATTTTTGATTTACGGCCGCCGTGCCGGCCGGCGATACCGCGCCGTAATTCCGGAGCGCCGATGTTTACGCCGAGATTTGTGTTCCCCAATCCCATTTTTTTTGTTGTTTTTCCCCCTTCCTCCTCCTCCTCCTCCTCCTCCCCCCGGTGTGGAAATATCCGATATCCTTCATTAGCTCGATTACATCGGATCAGGGTTTATTCCTTTAAATTATTTAACCTTGCGGGAACCCGCTGGGACCCCATAAATTCCGGCCCCGCTAATGAAAATCATCCGTTAGGGCCGTTCCCGAAGACAACGGGAAAAGGGATTAAAATATCTCGGAAAATCAACTCATCTTTTTTTATATTTTATCCTTCGAATTGGATCATTCACCAAAAATCTCCTTTTATTTCCCCCCGCCTCGGTGCTGATCCCAAAACTTATTTTTTGTAGGATATCCAATGTTTTCCCAGATTTTTGGAGTCCTTGGAAAAGCCTCTTTGGAAGGAGAGTCCTGAACTCCCTTTTTAGCTGAATTTGGCAGAATTTTCATTCCTAATTCCAGAAATCAACATCCAGCACTTTTTGTGGCTTTCCCTGAAGCTGGAATTCTGATCCATGGAAATGGGAAGGGACGGAGCTCAACCCCAAAAATTCAACTGAAAACCCGACCCAGGCTCTGCCCAGGGCACAGAGAAAAGGGGGAAAAGCAAAATTCAGGAGTTTTGCTTCGAGTTTCGATCTATTTCATTTATTAATAAATCAAATAAATTTAATTTAAGTTCCATCTCCCTGATGGGGACATTTTTAGGATCCAGGAAATGGATCCTAAATTTTAGGAATTCCCCTCTGATGGGAAGTGTTGTCCCATAAATTAAATTATTTGGCTTTTTTTGATCCTTTTTTTGCTAAAATGGGGTTTTTTACTAATTTTTTTTTGGTGGAGCTCCACACAGGACAAGCACCGAAAAATTTAGGGAAGGTTTGAGGAAAAACAATGGGATTTGGGGTGGATTTTCAAGGAAAAAGGCCAAAAATTTATCATCTTCACTCGTTTCCTCATTGGGGTTTTTTGGTTGGTTTTGGGATTTTAGGGGGGGGGTTAAAGCAGTTGAGAAAAATCAAACAACCCCAAAATTCACCCAACTGACCCTAAAGATGGATTTGGGCACGGAATAAATCCTGAGTTATCTGCAATTCCCTGAATTTCTCACAGGACATTCCGAGCGGGACAAGAATTCACCAGGATCAGCCAAAGATCTCGGGAAGAGCCCCCAGAGCAAGGAGAACCAACGCTCCCCTTCCCTCCCCAACTCCAGAAAGGCACAAAAAATTAAAATAATCCAAGATTTGGAGACGGAAATGTCCCATTTTTTGGTAGTGCCTTGGAAGCGCCGTTGGGAGTTGCCGGATTTGTGGAGCTCCAGAAGTTCCCTGGAGGCCCAGGAAGGACCAGGCCACCCTTGGGCCACTGGTGGCCACCGGGCCGGGCAGCCAAGCCAGGCCCCTCAGGGGTCTCCAAAACATAGATAAACTTGGTTTGAAAGGGATCAGAGCCGGAGCTGCTCTGCTGGGATTTGCCCAAATTTGGGACAGCCCCACCGGGATAAAACCGGAGCCAAGGGAGAAGTTCAGGATGGATTCCAGGTGGGAATCAAAGGCTCTGGATCCTCATTTTTCCCTGGATCCTCATTTTTTCCCCCTGGATCCCATTCCTGGAGTGTGTAGGAACACGAGCACCCTGACCCTGATAAAATCCCAGGTTTAAACCCAGGTTTAAGGACGGCTCCTCAAATTCCCAACTCCAACGGATTCCAGCTCCAACCCTCCTGCTCCAGTCTGGAGCAACTTCACTGGGATAAAACCAGAGCCAAGGGAAGAGTTCAGGATGGGTTCCAGGGAGGGCTCAGAGGCTCTGGATCCTCATTTTTCCCTGGATCCCATTCCCAAAGTGAACACGACCACCCTGACCCCACTACAACCCCACATTCCAAAGGGGATTTACGGGCGGCTCCATTTCCCAGCCCCACCAGATTCCGGTTCCAACCCTCCTGCTCCAGTCTGGGATAAAACCAGAGCCAAGGGAAGGGTTCAGGATGGATTCCAGGGAGGAATTGAGGTCTCTGGATCCTCATTTTTCCCTGGATCCTATTCCCAGTGTGAACTCTGACCACCCTGACCCTGCTAAAATCCCACATTTCAAACGGGATTTACAGGCAGCTCCATTCCCCAGCCCCACCAGATCCCGGTTCCAACGCACCCACTCCAGTCTGGGATAAAACCGGGGCCAAGGGCAGATCCAGGGCGGAACCCGAGGCTCCGGCCCTTCCCCTTTCCCTGGATCCCATTCCCAGGGCGGGCAGGAACCCAACCGACCCCTCCAAAACCCCAAACGTTCCAGGGATGATTTAGGGACGGCTCCTCCATTTCGCAGATTCCCAACGCTCCTGGAAACCGACCCCGATTCCCCGGCTTTAATCAGCGCGCCTCGCTTTGTCTCTGAGCCCTTTCTTTGCCTTTCTCTCCCTTTCTTCTCCATTTATTTTCTTTCTTTTCTCCTTTTTTTTTTTGTGCTAAACCTGTAAAAGGCGCCGGGCTCGGAGTTCATTTGGCCGCGGAGCTGATAAGCCATGAAAAACACGGAGCCGCCAATGGAAGCGCTGACAGCGCCAGCGGAGCCGCGGCTCGGCCGCCGGGCCCAGCTGCAATTTGCCTGGCAGGGCTGTCTCCGAAAACAAAAATGCTCCACACGCAGCATGCAAAGAAGTTCCGAGTGCGTTGGGGGGCTCGGGGAAAAGAGGGGAGGGAGGTGGAGATAATAAAAAAAAAAAAACCCGCATGGAAGAGGAGAAGGGCGGGCGGCGCTGGGAGCGGGGAGAGAGCCGCAGATCAATCATTTATAATTAACAAAAATCCGATTGGGGCTTTAAATAGAGATCAATGAGCGGCGGGCTGAGTGGATTGCGAGGATGTATTCACCTTCTCGTAACTCTCCTCGCGAGCTGTCACACCTCCCGAACCCCCATTTGTTTTGTTAACAAAGCTTCAGGGGGCGCCGGGCTCTCATTGAAATTTCATTAATCTAATGGAGTAAAGTCCTGGAGAGGGGGGAAAAAAAAAAAAAAAAAGAAAAAATCAAATTCTCGTTGGGCGAGATGGTACCTGGGAAAGATAACCTCTGGTTGAACTCCCCGCCTCGGCGGGCTCTGCCATCAGTCTGGGAGCAGACAGCAGCGGGATGATTGCAGCCACCGGCCGCAGATCCTTCTTCTGCTGCTGCTGCTGCTGCTGCTTCTGCCTCTGCCGCCGCTGCCCCCCCGAGCCCGAGCCCGCCGCCCCCCGGGCCGAGAGCCGGCGCCGCCGGCCACGCGCTGGGACAGCGGCGGGGTCACAGCCAGGCCTGGGACGGGGTCAGGGCTAAAATCAGCCTGGGTTTGGGTCTGCAGTGAGGTCATGGATGTGGCTGGGACGAGGTCAGGGCTAAAATCAACCTGGGTTTGCATTTGTACCACAGTGGGGTCACGGCCGGGACTGGGTCAGGGCTAAAATCAGCCCAGATTTGGGTTTGAACCACAGTGGGGTCATGGCCGGGATTGGGACGGGGTCAGGGCTAAAATCAGCCTGGGTTTGGGTTTGGGTCTGCAGTGAGGTCATGGCTGAGACTGCAATGGGGTCAAGCTAAAATCATCCTGGGTTTGGGTCTGGAACTACAGCAGGGTCACAGCTGGGACTGGGACGGGGTCAGGGCTAAAATCAGCCTGGGTTGGGTTTGGAACTGCAGTGATGTCATGGCCAGGATTGGGATGGTGTCAGGGCTAAAATCACCTTGACCTTGGTTCTGGAATGACACCAAGGTCATGGCTGGACCACTGGCTGGTCACTTGGCAAGGGGTTTGGGTCTAAAATGATCCTGGGTTTGGGTCTGGAACCACAGTGGGGTCATGGCTGGAACTGGGACAGAGGTTTGGGTATAAAACCACCCTGGGCTCGGTTCGGAACCACCCCAGGC
>CAJVGK010000021.1:0-234312 GCA_910950805.1 Acrocephalus scirpaceus scirpaceus | reverse complement strand
TTGATTCGTTCTCTGTTGTTTGTTGGGGTGTGAGAAAAAGGGAAAAAAAGGGAAAAGGAGGAAGGGAAGAAGGAAAAAAGGAGGGAAAAAAGGGGAATTTGAGCAGGAGATTTGGGGGACATTTGGGGATCTTTGTGGGGACATTTGGGGGGGCACTTTTGGCGACATTTGGTCCCTCCCCACCCCAAAGCTTCCCTGGGGGAGCTGCTCGACAAAATCCCCCCAAATTTAAGGATTTTCCCCCTCTCCTCACAACTCAGTTGCTTTTTCCCTTTTCCCTCACAAAATTCCAGGGGAAAAAAGTGGGAATTTGCATCTCCCATATTCCCTGATTTCTTTTCCCAAAACCATCTACAGAGTGACAAAATCCTATAAAATCCCCCCAAAATGGAGGATTTCCCCCCACACTCCAAAACCCAAACGCTTTTTCCTCACAAAATTCCTGGGAAAAAAAAGTGGGAATTTCCATCTCCCACACTCCCTGATTTCTTCTCTCAAAGCATCCCCAGAGCGACAAAATCCTACAAAATCCCCTAAAGATGGAGCAGTTCCTCCACTCCTCACAACCCAGCTGCTTTTTCCTCACAAAATCCCTGGAAAAAAAAAGTGGGAATTTCCATCTCTCACACTCCCTGATTTTTTTTCCCAAAACCATCCCCAGAGTGACAAAATCCTATAAAATTCCCCAAAAATGGAGGATTTCCCCCCACACTCCACAACCCAGCTGCTTTTTCCTCACAGAATTCCTTGGAAAAAAAATCAGGAATTTGCATCTCCCCCGCTCCCTGATTTCTTTTCCCAAAAACATTCCCAGGGTGACAAAATCCTACAAAATCCCCTAAAGATGGAGCAGTTTCCCCATTCTTCACAACCCAGCTGCTTTTTCCTCACAGAATCCCTGGAAAAAAAAAATAATCAGGAATTTGCATCTCCCCCGCTCCCTGATTTCCATCCAAGGTGGCAGCTCCGAGGGGAAGAACAAAGTGAGAAAGAAAAAAAAAAAAAAACCTCAACGACAACAACAACAAAAAAAAAATCCCATTACAGGAGGTTTTACCCTTCCACAAAATAAAAAAAAAAAAAAAAAATCCCATTAAGGAGCTGTCAGCGCCTTAATTCCCGTTTTTCCTGCGGGGAATCCGCGGCCGGCTCCAAAAGGAGCTGATGGAATTATGGGCTGGTTTTTGTTGTTGTTGTGAGGAGTGAACAGGAACTGAACCTTGAACTTCAGTTCCCCTTTGAACTCGTTACCTTGAGCGCCTCCTCCCCCCCTGCCCCGGCTCCTCTTTGGTTTTTTTTTTCCCTTTTTCCCTTTTTTCCTCTCTCCCCTCCCGTTCTCCAAACAAATTTCATCCCAATTAACGGCGCTGCCCCTCGGCCCCAGATGGATCATCCGGCCCTGACCCCATTACCTGGACGGGATTGGTGTGAACGGCGCTGACCCCGCTGTTCCCAATCCCAATTTTATCCCAATTATCCCAACGAGCTGCTCCATCTTCCTGCTCCATCCCCCCCTGCCCTGCCCGCGGCTGGGCTGGAAAATCCATCCCGGGGGGAAATGGGATCGGGGAGTTGGTGTCCATTTGGGATTTGTGTTCTGTTTGGGGT
Organism: Acrocephalus scirpaceus scirpaceus; assembly: GCA_910950805.1. Taxonomy (NCBI): domain Eukaryota; kingdom Metazoa; phylum Chordata; class Aves; order Passeriformes; family Sylviidae; genus Acrocephalus; species Acrocephalus scirpaceus. The sequence goes on along the minus strand of CAJVGK010000021.1, from coordinate 232,704 downwards.
TTTGTTCCATTTGGGGTTTTGTTCCATTTGGGGTTTCTGCTCTATTTGGGGTTTGTGTTCTATTTGGGGTTTTGTTCCATTTGGGGTTTTGTTCCATTTGGGGTTTTGTTCCATTTGGGATTTGTGTTCTGTTTGAGGTTTTGTTCCATTTGGGGTTTGTGTTCAATTTGGGGTTTTGTTCCATTTGGGATTTGTGTTCTGTTTGGGGTTTTGTTCCATTTGGGGTTTTGTTCCATTTGGGGTTTCTGCTCTATTTGGGGTTTTGATCCCTTTGGGGTTTGTGTCCTATTTGGGGTTTGTTTTCCTGTGTTCCATTTGGGATTTATTTTCCTTTTGGGATTTATTTCCCATTTGGGATTTGTGTTCTGTTTGGGGTTTTGTTCCATTTGGGGTTTTGTTCCATTTGGGGTTTGTGCTCTATGTGGGATTTGTTTTCCATTTGGGGTCTGTGTTCTATTTGGGATTTGTGTTCCGTTTGGGGTTTTGTGTTCTATTTGGGGTTTCTGTTCTATTTGGGATTTATTTTCCATTTGGGATTTGTTTTCCATTTGGGGTTTGTTTTCCATTTGGGGTTTGTTTTCCATTTGGGGTTTGCATTCTATTTGGGATTTGTTTTCCATTCTTTGGGATTTATTTTCCATTTGGTGTTTTTGTTCTATTTGGGGTTTTATTCCCTTTGGGGTTTGTTTTCCATTTGGGAATGAGGAGATTCAGGGAATTGTCTCCCATGGGAGTTTAGGGATGCCCCCCCAAATCCCAATTTCCTTTTAGAAAATGGAAAAAATCCCTTTGGGATTTGTGTTCTATTTGGGATTTGTTTTCCCTTTGGGAATGAGGAGATTCAGCCCCATAAATGGAATTGTGGGAGTTTAGGGACTCCCCCAAATCCCAATTCCCTCCATTCCAGTCTTTGGGAATTCAGATTTGCCCTGGAATGGGAATTCCGAGCTGGGAATTGGGATTTTTCCTGTAATTCCTGACTGAGGCAGGACACAAAGATTTGGGGTCTGGGCGATCCCAAATCCTCCAAATCCAAGGGAAAATTTCCTTTTTTAGGGACCCCCCAAATCCCAGACACCTCCAGGGAACCTGGGCTGAATTTGGGGATTAAAATCCCTCAGGGAATGGGAATTCCGAGCTGTTCCCCAAAATTCCTGAGGGAGGAACCAAAGATTTGGGATTTGGGCGGATTTTGGGATTTGGGGTTTGAGCAGATTTTGGGATTTGGGGTCTGGGAGGATTTTGGGATTTGGGGTTTGAGCAAATTTTGGGATTTGGGGTCTGGGAGGATTTGGGATTTGGGGTTTGAGCAAATTTTGGGATTTGGGGTCTGGGAGGATTTTGGGATTTGGGGTTTGAGCAAATTTTGGGATTTGGGGTCTGGGAGGATTTTGGGATTTGGGGTTTGAGCAAATTTTGGGATTTGGGTGAATTTTGGAATTTGGGGTTTGAGCAAATTTTGGGATTTGGGGGCTGTTGGAATGGGGACCAGGCTGGATTTTCCTCCCCTGCCCTTGGCGTTCCCACTGAACCCAGAATTCCGGAATGCTCCAATCCCAAAGCCCCCACGGCAAATCCAGGGATTCCACCTTGGGAAAGGGGCTGGGAATGGCCCCAGGAATCTGCAGGGAAAGGAAGGAAATTCCAAACCCTCCAAATCCCCAAATCCCAAAATCCCCCGATCCCACAGGACTGTCCTGCTCCTGCTCCTCCTCCCAGAGCTCTTGGATGGGGTTTGGATATCCTGGAAAAGGAGGGAAAGGGAATATTCCAACACCCATTCCAACACCCCTCATTCCCCATCCTGGTGAATTTTCCAGCCAAAAAATTGGAGGAATTTTCAGCTGAATTTTCCTTCTGTTTTGCAAGACCTCAAATATCAAATTTGAAGTGGTTTTGATCCATTTATCCCAACTGGAATTCCAAAAAACTCAAACTGAAGTGGTTTGGATCCATTTATCCCAACTCCAATTGCAAAAACCCTCAAATTTAACTGGTTTGGATCCATTTATCCCAACTGGAATTAAAAAAAAAATCGGATTTAACTGGTTTTGACCCATTTATCCCAACTCCAATCCCAAAAAACCCCAAAATCTTCCACTTGCTTTGGGTTTTTCCCCCAAGATTTCTCCCAGGTTGGGTGGGACAAGGGACGAGGGAATTTGTTTTCCTCGAATCAAACGGAATTTTATGGGAATTGTGATCAAAAATCCCCAAATCTTTGATTTTCCTGGGAATTGTGATCAAGAAATCCCCAAATTTTCCTGGAGAAGAAACTCGGGGATCGGCACAACCCAAAGGGAACAAAACCAAAACGGGCGAAACTTCGAGGCAAAGACAAAAAACCTCAAAAATAACGAAACAAAATTTAAAAAATCGCAAAAAAATCAACGGGAAATGCCCCAAATCCCCTCAGGCCCGGCTGCTGCGGGGAATATCCCGGGATTTTCCTGAGGAGGGATAAAAAATTCCCTCCGGGTTCCCCCTCGGAGGAGCCCCGGACAAAGGCGGGTGATGGATGGGCTCGGTCACCGCGCCGGGGTTAGGCCGGGGTTTAGGCCCGGTTTTATCTGGGCCGGGTAAACAGCCCATTAATCCCGGGAGTCGGGAGAGACTAAATTAGGTGGGAATGCAAATATCGGGAGGAAATAATGGCAGGGGACACCGGGAGGTTAAAATAGGAAAAGAAAAAAAGGTGGAAAAGAGGGGGGAAAATGGGATTTGTTTTATCCGGGATGGAAAAAAAATGGGATTTGGTTTATCCAGGATGGAAAAAAAATGGGATTGGCTTTATCCGGGATGGAAAAAAAATGGGATTTGGTTTTATCTGGGACGGAAAAAAAAATGGGATTTGTTTTATTTGTGAGGGGGGGAAAATAATGGGATTTGTTTTATTGGGGAGGGGGAAAATGGGATTTAATTGGGGAAAGGGAAAAAAGTGGGATTTGTTTTATCCAGGATGGAAAAAAAAAATGGGATTTGGTTTTATCCGGGATGGGAAAAAAAAAGGGATTTGTTTTATATGGGAAGGAGAAAAAAATGGGATTTGTTTTATACAAGAAGGGGAAAAAATGGGATTTGTTTTATTGGGGAAGGGGAAAATGGGATTTAGTTGGGGGAAAGGGGAAAAAGTGGGATTTGTTTTATCCGGGATGGAAAAAAAAAGGGATTGGTTTTATTTGTGAGGGGGAAAAAATAATGGGATTGGTTTTATATGGGAAGGAGAAAAAAATGGGATTTGTTTTATTGGAAAAGGGGAAAATGGGATTTAATTGGGGAAAGAGAAAAAAGTGGGATTTGTTTTATCCAGGAGGGGAAAAATTGGGATTTCTTTTATTCAAGAGGAGAAATAATGGGATTTATTTTATCTGGGAGAGGAAAAAATTGGGATTTCTTTTATTGAGGAGGGGAAATAATGGGATTTATTTTATCTGGGAGAGGAAAAAATTGGGATTTCTTTCACTGAGGAGAGGAAAAAAATTCGAGATTTCTTTCATTGAGGATGGGGAAAAATTGGGATTTTCTGAGGAGGGGGAAAAAAATGGGAATTTTTTTATCCAGGAGGAGGAAAAAAAGTCAAGGAGGAAAAAGGGGAGAAATTCAGGATTTGGAGTTTTGGGATTTCCAAATGAACCGGCTGCAGGGAGCCAGGATTTTTCCAAATGGGATTGGGAATAACAAATGAGACATCCCAAAAATTGGATTATTCCCGACTCCCTGGAATCTTTGGGAATTCGGGAGGATCCAGATGAGGAAGGGTTGGGAATTCGGGTGGATTTGGGGTTTTGGGACACCCCAAACTTTTCCTGGGGTGGCCTTTGGGGTTTTTTGGGGAATTAAAGGTGGGAAAAGCAGGGATTCAACTTTTAGGGATGGGGAGCTCAACCCTACTTGGATTTTTAAGGATTTCAATGGGTTTTGAAGGGTTTTTAAAAAGTTTTAGAAGGTTTTGAAGGAGTTTGAAAGGTTTTTAAAGGGTTTAAAGGGTTTGGAAGGATTTTAAAAGATTTTAAAGGATTTTTAAGGGTTTTAAAAGATTTTAGAGGGTTTTTTAGGGATTTTAAAGGATTTTTAAGGGTTTTAAAAGATTTTAGAGGGTTTTGAAGGATTTTAAAAGCTTTTAGAGGATTTTTAAGGGTTTGGAAGGAATTTTAAAACTTCTGAAAGGTTTTAAGGGTTCTGAAGGATTTTAGAGAGTTTGGAACTATTTTAAAGGATTTTTAAAGGGTTTTTAAGGGTTCTGAAGGATTTTGAAGGATTTTAGAGCATTTGGGACTATCTTAAACTATTTTAAAGGATTTTAAAACATTTTGAAGGATTTTAGAGAGTTTGGAGCCATTTTGAAGGATTTTAAAGGGGTTTTTCAGGGTTTTAAAGGGTTTTCAAGGATTTTAAAATTTTTGAAAGGTTTTAAAGGGTTCTGAAGGATTTTAGAGAGTTTGGAGCTATTTTAAAGGATTTTAAAGGGGTTTTTCAGGGGTTTTAAGGATTTAAAGGGTTTTAATGGGTTTTGAAAGATTTTAGAGTGTTTGGAACTATATTAAAGATATTTAAAGTGTTTTCAAGGATTTTAAAACATTTTGAAACATTTTAAAGGATTTTAAAGGGTTTTTTTAGGGTTTTTAAGGATTTAAAGGGTTTTTAAGGGTTTTGAAGAGTTTTTAAGGGTCCTTTTAAGAGTTTTTAACTGCTCCAACCCTTCCCTCATCCCATCCTTCCCGCACACCTCATGCATCAGGTGTTTTATCGGGAATTCCGGAGCTTTTCCGGCTTTTTTGGAAGGAGTTCAGAGAGCACCGGGAGTTCCCCTCCCTAAATTTGCTCCTCCCGGGGTTCCGGTGCCTCCCGCGCCCTCCGAGGCCTCTCCCGACCCCAAAATCGGGGCTGGAAAAATCCCAAATCCCATCAGTTCCCAGATAAAATAAACTTCCCGTTTCTCCCCCAAATTCCAGGGTTGGGGAATTTTTTTTATGGCTTTGATCCTCTGCCGGAGCATCTCCCTTTAACTGATTAATTAGTGATTAATTAACGATTGCCCAGGAGGTGCTGGGGGATTTGGGATGGTGGCTCTGGTGGGAGATATCCCTGCCCAGGGCACGGGGTTGGAATTGGGGCATTTTTAGGGTTTTTCTCACCCCACAAATCATTCTGGGGTTCCTGAGTCAGAGCACCCGGAGCCCACGGCGGCATCCAAGGAGAAAATTCCTTAAATCCCGGCCAGTCCTTCCCTCCTGCACCTCTGGGATCTGCCAAAAGGTCTTTGGGGTTCTCCAGGCCAGGAAAATCAGGAAAAATCCCAAAAAAAAAGAGCAAACCCAGCGGTTTCCTGGTGAGGAAGGTGCCACAGTGAGGGGAAAACCTGACCCCAAATCAATCCTGATCCCAAATCAGTCCTGACCCCAAATCATCAACCCCGACCCCAAATCAATCCTGATCCCAAATCATCAATCCCGACCCCAAATCAATCCCAACCCCAAATCAATCCCGATCCCAAATCATCAATCCCAACCCCAAATCAATCCTGACCCCAAATCAATCCTGACCCCAAATCAATCCCAAGCCTAAATCATCAATCCCGACCCCAAATCAGTCCTGACCCCAAATCATCAACCCCGACCCCAAATCAATCCTGACCCCAAATCATCAATCCCGACCCCAAATCAATCCCAACCCCAAATCAGTCCTGACCCCAAATCGTCAACCCCGACCCCAAATCAGTCTCAAATCCAAATTAATCCTGACCCCAAATCAATCCCAATCCCAAATCAGTCCCAATCATCAACCCCGACCCCAAATCAATCCTGACCCCAAATCATCAATCCCAACCCCAAATCAATCCTGACCCCAAATCATCAATCCTGACCCCAAATCAGTCCCGACCCCAAATCAGTCCCGACCCCAAATCAGTCCCGACCCCATGCCCAAATCCATCCTGACCCCAAATCATCAACCCCGACCCCAAATCAGTCTCAAATCCAAATTAATCCTGACCCCAAATCAATCCTGACTCCCAAACTGTAATCCAGAGCCCAAATCAATCCCAATGGATGGGATGTTGGGGTTGGTTTGTTTGGGATGTGTCTGTGGGATGAGAATTGTTTGGGATGCATTTGTGGGATTGGTTTGTGTTTGTGGGATGAGTCTGGGGGAGGATTTGGGGTTTGGGGGAGGATTTGGGGTTTGGGGGAGGATTTGGGGTTTGGGGAGGATTTGGGGTTTGGGGGAGGATTTGGGGGCTGGGGGAGGATTTGGGGTTTGGGGGAGGATTTGGGGTTTGGGGGAGGATTTGGGGGCTGGGTTGGGGTTGTTTGATGGGTTTGGGGATCAAGCGAGAGGAAGAAGCGGGGCCTGAACGTGTTCCTGGCGGGCGGGTTCCCAAAGTTCATTCCCGATTCCCGTTCCCGATGCTCGTTCCCGATGCTCGTTCCCGCCCCGCGCGTTCCCGCCCGGCCCCACACGGGGGCGCTGCAGAATTCCGGAGCCGCCGCCGAGCCCGGAGAGACCGCGGGACCCCAAATCCACCGAAATCCCCCAAACAGACCCCAAAAACACAGAAATCATCCCAAACAGAGCCCAAATCCACTGAAATCCCCCCAAACAGAGCCCAAATCCACCGAAATCCCCCAAACAGACCCCAAAACCACCGAAATCATCCCAAACAGAGCCCAAATCCACCGAAATCCCCCAAACAGACCCCAAAACCACCGAAATCCCCCCAAACAGACCCCAAAACCACCGAAATCATCCCAAATAAACCCCAAATACACCAAATCCATCGAAATTCCCCCAAACAGACCCTAAAGCCACCAAAATCCCCCCAAACAGACCCTAAAAACACCGAAATCACCCCAAATAGACACGAAATACACCACCCCCCCTTAACAGACCCTAAAACCACCAAAATCACCCCCAGTATACCCCAAAATCTCAGATACACTAAATAGACCCTGGTGGATCCCAAAAACCCCAAATCCACTCAAACAGACCCCAAAAACTGCAAATAACCCCAAATGGCCCTGAACAGGTACAGAGAGACCCCCCAAGACACACGGACACCCCCAAAAATTCACTGACAGCCCCAAAAATCCCCCAAGACACACGGACACACCCCAATATTCACTGACAGCCCCAAATATCAACTGACAGCCCCAAAATCCCTGAATAAACACAGACAAGCCCTAAAAATTCACTGAGAGCCACAAAAATCCCCCAAGACGCACGGACACACCCCAGTATTCACTGACAACCCCAAATATCAACAGACAGCCCCAAAAATCCATGGACACCCCCCAAAAACCACCCTCAAAACCCACAGACAGCCCCAAAATCCCTGAATAAACACAGACAAGCCCTAAAAATCCACTGAGAGCCCCAAAAATGCCCCAATAAAAATGGACACACCCCAATATTCACTGACAGCCTCAAATATCAACCGACAGCCCCAAAAATCCATGGACACCGCCCCAATATCCACGGACAGCACCAAAAATCCCCCAATAAACATGGACACATCCCAATATTCACTGACAGCCCCAAATATTCATTGACAGCCCCAAATATTCATGGACACCCCCCCAGAATCCCCCAATATCCATGGACAGCCCCCAAAATCCCCCAATAAACCTGGAGAAGCCCCGAATATCCATGGACAGCCCGAAAAATCCACAGAGAGCCCCAAAAATGCCCCAATAAAAATGGACACACCCCAAATATTCACTGAGCAAAGGGAACAGAGGAATCTCCAAGGAGATTGAGCAATATCCAAAGGGATAAAGGAGTATCCAAAGGGATAAAGTGATATCCAAAGGAAATGGAGTGATATCCAAAGGAATAATCAATATCCAAAGGGATCAATCGATATCCAAAGGGATCAATCGATATCCAAAGGGATCAATCGATATCCAAAGGGACTGAGCAATATCCAAGGGATAAATCAATATCCAAGGGATCAATCAATATCTGAAGGAACACAACAATTTCCAAAGGGGTTGAGTGATATCCCAAGGAATAAATCAATATCCAAAGGGATCAATCAATATCCCAAGGGATCAATGGATATCCCAAGGGATCAATCAATATCCAAAGGGACAGAGCAATGCCTGGAGCTGCCATGTCCATAAATCCCTGATTTTTAAAACCCCGGAACGCTCTGGGTTGGGAAGGGACCTTAAATCCCATCCCATTCCCATGGGCAGCGACACTTCCCATTATCCCAGGGATCCGGGAAGCCCCTGGGAATTCCATCCCAGCCCCTCCCCACCCTCCCAGGGAGGAATTCCATCCCAAATCCCACCGAAATCCTCCCTCTGCAGCTCCAAACCTTTCAGTCCTTCCATAAAAATTAACCACCAAAATTAGGGAATCTCCCAATTTTTAAGCCAAAACCAGTTTGGGGAGGTCTCCCAGATCCTGGGACACTCGGGAATTGTCTCCCAGGGAATCCTGAGCATTCCCAGATCCCTCAGGACCTCCCAGCACTTCCCAGGCTGTGCAAACGTTTGCTCCGGAATCTCCCCACAGGGAAAATCCTGCGGAGCTCACGGCTCATTGAGTAAAGTCATTCCCAACCTCCCCGGAGAACTGGGAACGTTCCCGGATCCCCAGGAGGAATCAGAGCCAGGAGAAACCGATCCCAGGGGATTTTATCCAACCCAAACTCCTCCGCCTCCAAAATTCCCATTTTTTCTCGGTGAGCGTCATCCCAAATCCGATCTGCTCCCAGTAAAAGCTGGATTTAATAAAGTTGGGAATTCAGGAAGGTGGGAGAAGCACCGGGATTGTCACAGTTGTGTTGGAGAGTGGGGAAAAAACCACGGGAATGGGAAGGAGATTCCCAAATCCGGACAATTCGTTCAGTTTGGGAACGCGGAAATGTGGGAATTCTGGAATCCAAACTGTGGGAATTCCAGAATCCAAACTGTCAGAATTCTGGAATCCTGACTGTGAGAATTCCGGAATCCAAACTGGGAATTCCAGAATCCAGACACTGGGAATTCCAGAACCCAAACTGTGGGAATTCCAGAACCCAAACTGTGGGAATTCCAGAACCCAAACTGTGGGAATTCCAGAACCCAAACTGTGGGAATTCTGGAATCCAAACTGTGGGAATTCCAGAACCCAAACTTTCCTGAACCTGAAGTGATGGTTTGAACTCTGAAGTGAATCCATATCCATGAAAAAACGGGAATATTGTTGTGCCTCCCAAAAAGGAAGTGAAGAAAATGAGGAGAAGAAAAAATTCCCTCAATGAAATCAAAAAATCTGGGAAAAATCCTCATCCCACACCAATCCTTCAGGAAACACTCTCGGATTCCAGATCCTCCCATCCGGAGCATCCGGAGAAATCCTGAATTCCCAAGCACCAGAATATCCCAAAAAATCCTCTCTGGAGCAAATCCCTGCAGAGAAACCCAAATTCCAAAGGGTTGGAAGACAAAGCCTCCTAAAAGTGGGAATTTGAACTCCCAGGAAGGGAAATTCCCCCAAATCACTCAGGAATTTTGGGAAATTCAGCACTTTTCCATCACAATCAATCCCAAAAAAACCAGCACCAAGAAATATGTGGAATTTCAGGAATATTATCCAGGATTTTCGTATTTAGTGGGAACAGACGACGCACAAAAAACCCCAAAATCCCTCCTGAATTATGGGATGGATGGAAAACCAAAGGATTCCGGGTTTCTCTTTGATCTTCTCCAGAAGATAAAATTCCAAGAATTCCAAGAAACATCAGTGAAATTGCAGAAACATTCCAGAATTCCGAGAAACTTCCCAAAAATTCTCCAAAAAAAAATCAGTGACTCACCCTCATCCTGGAATTCTGCTGGGAACGAGGGCTCAGGAATCCGGGAAGGGCCGAAATTCCAGCTGGGATTTTCATCGGAGCCGTCCTGTCCGTCGTGCTCATCCTCTCCTGGAGGGCAAAGACAAGGAGAGGTCGATTTTAGGGGAAAATTTTAGGAATTTTGGAATTCCTGACCCCAAATATCCCCTCTCATGTCGTGATCCCGTTTCCTTCTGGTTCCCCCCAAAATCCAAACTCGTTTTTGTGGGATTTAAGGGGTTTTAGGGCAAATTCATCCCTCAGGGCCAAGGCAGGGAATTCCTGCTGGAAAAACCTGGGAATGCCAATCCTGAGGGCCAAAATTCCAGAGGCAAATCCAAATCCTTGTCCCTGCCCTCAGCCCAGGCCATAAATCCAGTGTAAAATAAAGAATTGAACTAAAGCAGAGAATTCTCCTGGATTTTAGGGGGAAAAAGCTTGGGAATCCTTCAGGAGAGAGGGAAAAAGGATAAAATCATGAATTCCCTACACAAATTTACAAGGATTGGGATAAAATCATGGATTCCCTACACAAATTTACATGAATTGGGATAAAATCATGGATTAATTGAACAAATTTACAGGAATTGGGATAAAATCATGAATTCCCTACACAAATAACAGGGATAAGGATAAAAACATGGATTAATTGCACAAATTCACAGGAAAAAGGATAAAAACATGGATTCCCCATCCAAATTTACAGGAGAAAGGATAAACCCACAGATTCCCTACACAAATTGGGATAAAATCATGGATTACTGCCACAAATTTCCAGGGATTGGGATAAAAACATGGATTAATTGCACAAATTTAGAAGATAGAGGATAAAAACATGAATTCCCCACACAAATTTACAGGAATTGGGATAAAATCATGGATTAATTGCACAAATTCACGGGAAAAAGGATAAAATCATGGATTCCCTACACATCTCCATGAATAAGGATAAAACCATGGATTAAGTGCACAAATTTCCAGGAAAAAGAATAAAAACATTAATTCCCCACACAAATTTACCAGGATAGGGATAAAAACATGAATTAATTGCACAAATTTCCAGGATAAAGAATAAACCCACGAATTCCCCACACAAATTTACAAGGATTGGGATAAAAACTTGGATTAATTGCACAAAATCACAGGAGAAAGGATAAAATCATGGATTCCCCACACAAATTTACAAGGATTGGGATAAAACCATGGATTAATTGCACAAAACCACAGGAAAAAGAATAAAAACATGGATTCCCCACACAGATTCACAAGGATGGAGATAAAAACATGGATTGATTGCACAAATTCACAGGGATAAGGATAAAATCATGGATTCCCCACACAAATAATAGGGATTGGGATAAAAACTTGGAATAATTGCACAAAATCACAGGAGAAAGGATAAAATCATGGATTCCCCACACAAATTTACAGGATAAGGATAAAACCATGGATTAATTGCACAAATTCACAGGAAAAAGGATAAAAACATGGATTCCCTACACAAATAACAGGGATAAAGATAAAAACATGGATTCCCTGCACAAATTTACAAGGACGGAGATAAAAACACAGATTAATTGCATAAATTCACAGGGATAAGGATAAAATCATGGATTCCCCACACAAGTAACGGGGACTGGGATAAAAAAATGAATTCCCCATATAAATTTACCAGGATAGGGATAAAAACATGGATTAATTGCACAAATTTACAGGAGAAAGGATAAAACCATGGATTAATTGCACAAATTCACAGGGATAAGGATAAAATCATGGATTCCCCACACAAATAACAAGGATAATGATAAAAACATGAATTAATTGCACAAATTTCCAGGAGAAAGAATAAAAACATGAATTCTCCACACGAATTTACAAGGATGGAGATAAAATCATGGATTAATTGCACAAATTCACAGGAAAAAGAATAAAACCATGGATTAATTGCACAAATTTCCAGGGATAAACCCACGAATTCCCCTCACAAATTTGCCAGGATTGGGATAAAAACACGGATTAATTGCACAATTACAGGGAAAAGGATAAAAACATGAATTCTCCACACAGATTCACAAGGATGGAGATAAAAACATGAATTCTCCACACAAATTCCCAGGAAAAAGAATAAAACCATGAATTAATTGCACAAATTTCCAGGAGAAATAATAAAAACATGAATTAATTGCACAAATTCACAGGAGAAATAATAAAACCATGGATTAATTGCACAAATTCCCAGGAAAAAGAATAAACCCACAAATTTCCTCCACACAAATCACCAAAGGCCGGGTGTGGACAGGACCTTTCCTCTCCTCCAATTACCCTTCCATCCAATTTTCCAGGGAAATTCCCCCCACTCTTGGATTTTCTGGAGAGGCCACTCAGCACCAGGTGTTGAGTTGGACTTTGAATGGAAATTGGGCGGCGCTAAAAGATTTTTAATTCAATATTTGTTGGGAACAAAGCGCGCGGGGCCTGCTCGGGCCCGGGCAGCTGCTCCTCACTCAGCGCCCTCCAAACAGCTCCAAAAAACAATTCCCAGCTGCTCCTTCTGCCTTTTCCAGCCCTAATTCCCACTTTTCTCCTGGAAAACACCGGGAGAGAGTTTGGAATAAAATGGGAGAGTTCAGCTTTTCACTGAGCCCTCAGGAAAGGCCTCGGGCCTAGCGGGGAAGGCCCAAATTTTCCCTTTATCCTCAAAATAAAAATGGGATTTTGGGAAGTTCCAGCTGGAATTCCTGACAGGAATTTTGGGTATATTTTTAGCTGCTCAATTGTAGATTTTCCTGAGTATTTCTCACATCTCAAGGCACATTTTTCCCATTTTTCCAGGAAATTTCCAGTTCCTGATGCAAAGGAACAGCCTGGAATAAAATGAGGAATGAAATGTCCAAGGATTTCCCCCCTGGATCAGCTCCAAGGGCAAATCCCAAATGCTGCTGAGATTCCAAGCAAAAAAAATATTTGGGGTTAAAAATACAAAATGAGGGGATAAAAAGAAATTATTTGGTGTTAAAAGGAAAAATTGAGGGGAAAAAATTAAAAATCACGGATTAAAAATGAAAAATTTGAGGTTAAAATAAAGAAATTAACAGGGATAGGGATAAAAACGTGGATTCCTTGCAGGAATTAATAGGGATAAGAATAAAAGTATTGATTCCCTGCAGAAACTTGGGGTTAAAAATAAAAAAATTGGGGGTTAAAACCAGAAAATTTGGGGTTAAAAATAGAAATTTGGGGGTTAAAAATAGAAAATTTGGGGGTTAAAAATAGAAATTTCGGGGTTAAAAATAGAAATTTGGGGTTAAAAATAGAAATTTGGGAGTTAAAAATAGAAATTTGGGAGTTAAAATAGAAATTTGGGGGTTAAAAATAGAAATTTGGGGGTAAAAATAGAAATTTGGGGGTTAAAAATAGAAATTTGGGGTTAAAAATAGAAATTTGGGAGTTAAAAATAGAAATTTGGGAGTTAAAAATAGAAATTGGGAGTTAAAAATAGAAATTTGGGAGTTAAAAATAGAAATTTGGGGGTTAAAAATAGAAATTGGGGGTTAAAAATAGAAAATTTGGGGGTTAAAAATAGAAAATTTGGGGGTTAAAAATAGAAATTTGGGGGTTAAAAATAGAAAATTTGGGGGTTAAAAATAGAAATTTGGGGGTTAAAAATAGAAATTTGGGAGTTAAAAATAGAAATTGGGGGTTAAAAATAGAAATTTGGGGGTAAAAAATAGAAATTTGGGGGTTAAAAATAGAAATTTGGGAGTTAAAAATAGAAAATTTGGGAGTTAAAAATAGAAATTTGGGGTTAAAAATAGAAATTTGAGGGTTAAAAATAGAAATTTGGGAGTTAAAAATAGAAATTTGGGGTTAAAAATAGAAATTTGGGGTTAAAAATAGAAATTTGGGGGTTAAAAATAGAATTTTGGGGGTTAAAAATAGAAATTTGGGAGTTAAAAATAGAAATTTGGGGTTAAAAATAGAAATTTGGGGGTTAAAAATAGAAAATTTTGGGTGAAAACTTCAAAAATGCAAAAGCATGGAGTGAAATTTGAACAAATTTGGGAAGCCGAGCACATCCATGCCCTTGGCCGGGTCCTTCCCGGGATTTTTGGCTCTGCCAGGTGTGACCAGGGGATGTTTCTCCCTCTTTTCCAGCCCCTGAAATCCCTAAAACGCCGCCTCCAGAGGGTGAGTGGGAATTCCCGGAATTCCCAACACTGGGAACATCTCCGTGCCCCCATGGGAATGCCAAAACTCCTTCCTGAGATTCCTTGGAAAGAACAATTCCCTGGAATTGTGGGGTTATCCAGGGCTGGGATTTTTGGGATAACGAGCAGCCTGCTCCCACTTTTCCCAGATTTTTGCCCCAAACTGGGCGAGAATTCATTCTTTTTCCCCAGGCCACGCCAGGATGAGCAGCTCTGGCACCTTGGAGCACTTTGGAACAGGAAATTTTCCAGCTGGGAAAATTCCCCGTGGGATCAGGCAGGGGGAGAAGCTGCTCCACACGGATCCAGCCCCGGATCCGGCAGGAGAATTCCCAAATTTGGAATATCCGAGCGTTTTATCGCCATCAATTGGGGTTTTATTCAGGAAGGGAAATGGAATTCCCCAAATCCCCAAATCCGTCCCAATAAAGCTGGGAGATAAAATGATCCAACATCAATAATTCCCATCTTTAGGGATCGTTCCAGGCACAGCTGCACCGCACAAATCCATGGAAACGGAGCCGCTGCCTTTTCCTTTGGCACCGGGAATGTTCCGGAATGTTCCTGCAGGAGCGACCCCAAAACTCCCCAGCCCTCGCTCCATAAAAACCCAATCCTGTCCCTTTCCCATTTGGATTCCTCGTGCTTTTGATCTGCTTTTTCCATAAAGTTTATGGAGCGGGGAGGAGTCCAAGCAGGAAAAACAATTCCGGGATTGTTGTGATGAAGGAAAAACTCATTAACTCTTAATGAAAACACCGGGAATAAAATCCAAACGGCACAAAACCCTGGGAAATAATTATCCCACACTTGACACGGAGCAAAATTCCGTGAGATCCACAGCAAAATTCCCTGAATCCCACAGTTCAGGGCATGGAAAAGCAGGATTGGAACAAAACCGGGATTTGCCCCTGGAAAAATGGGATTATCCCACCTTGGAGCCGGCCGGGATTCCCTGCAGGAGCAGGAGGAGGGGGAAGGTTTTCTATGGGATTAAAAATGTTGGGATTTACGTGGAGCAAATTCCAGGGGGGGCAGGGGTGTCCCAGGGGTGTCCCCAGCTGGAATGGGAAGAATTCCAGAGGTTTTGGAATATGGAACATTCCCGGCCCCTTGGAGGGAAAAAACTCCGGCACAGGAGGGAAAAAGCCAAGAGGAGAAGGAAAAAATCCGGATTTGGGGAAGGAAAAATCTGGAGTTGGAGAAGGGAAAAATCCTGACCTGGAGAAGGAAAAGATTTGGATCTGGAGAAGGAAAAGATCCGGATTTGGAGGAGGAAAAGCTCTGGATTTGGAGAAGGGAATAATCCAGATTTGGGGAAGGAAAAATCCAGAGTTGAAGAAGGGAAAGATCCTGAACTGGAGAAGGAAAATATTTGGATTTGAAGATGGGAAAACTCTGGATTTTGAGAAGGAAAATATTCAGATTTGGGGAAGGGAAAGATCCTGAACTGGAGAAGGAAAAGATCTGGATTTGGGGAAGGAAAAAATCTGGATTTGGAGGAGGAAAAGATCCAAAGATGGAAAGGAAAAGATCCGGATTTGGAAGAGGAAAAAACTCTGGATTTGGGGAAGGAAAACATCCGGATTTGGGGAAGGAAAAATCTGGAGCTGAAGAAGGGAAAGATCCTGACCTGGGGAAGGAAAAGATTTGGATTTGAAGAAGGAAAGATCTGGATTTGGAGAAGGAAAATATTCACATTTGGAGAAGGGAATAATCTGGATCTGGAGAAGGGAATGATCCAGATTTGGAAAAGGAAAAAAATCTGGATTTGGAGGAAAAAAAAAATCTGGATTTGGGGAAGGAAAAGATCCCGAGTTGGGGAAGGGAAAGGTCCGGATTTGGGGACGGAAAAGAAGCAGGAGAGGGAAAATTCCTCCTCTTTTCCAACTCAAACCTCTCCTCAAAACCTCAAAAATCCCCTCAAAAATCTGTTTAAAATGATTTTTAAACAGAAATTTTTCTTTCTTTCAGCTGCAGCTGCATCCCATGGAGGGAAAAAAAAAGGGAATTAATGAATCCCAACAAAGCCGTGGAAAAAAACCCAATTTCCATGGATGACAGGAACAAACCTGCATTTCCCGCAGCTTTTTATGGGAATTGCAATTAAATTTCCTTGGCTTTAGCAGGTACCCAGAGCTTCATTAAACATCTCTTAAATCCCGGGAAAAATCAATACCAGGAGAGCTCCGGTGGGGATTTTATAAGAGCGGAAGTGAAATCCCAAATTCCTCTTCAAATCCCGGGAAAAAAACCCAAAATTCCTCCTCAAATCCCACCTGGGTCCGTGAATATCCCTGGATTTCCAGAGCTGGGAAAGAATTGGTGATATTGGGGTTTAATATCCTGGGATCATGGAAAAATCCCACAAAAATCCCACAAAAATTGGGAATTGCTGGGATTGGAGCTCCTGGGATTTGATAAAACTCGGTCAGTGCCACTTGTAGAAATTTGGGATGTTTGAAATGCATGGATGGGCTGGGAATTTGAGGAAATTCCCGTTTTTCCAGAGCTTCCAAAGCTCCAGAGTTTGGATTTGCCCTGGGATGAGGCCAGGAAGAGCTGAGGGATTGGTGGGTGCAGCTTTTCCACAGGGATTGGGGATTTCCTTGGAATTCCAGGGCCTGGAAAATTCTGTATTCCCTTAAAATCCCATTTTTTTTATTTACCAACTTCCCTGGAGTTCTGGGGCCTGGAAAATTCTGTATTTCCCTTAAAATCCCACATTTTTTATTTACTGACTTCCTTGGAGTTCCAGGGTCTGAATAATTTTATATTCCCTTAAAATCCCTTTTTTTTTTAATTTACCAACTTCCCTGGAGCTCTGGGGCCTGGAAAATTCTGTATTTCCCTTAAAATCCCACATTTTTTTATTTACTGACTTCCTTGGAGTTCCAGGGTCTGAATAATTTTACATTCCCTTAAAATCCCCTTTTTTTTTAAATTTACTGATTTCCTTGGAGTTCTGGGGTCTGAATAATTTTATATTCCCTAAAAATCTCTTTTTTTTTTTAATTTACTGACTTCCCTGGAGTTCTGGGGCCTGGATGTTTTTATATTCCCTTAAAACCCCAAGTTTTCTGCGTGTTCCCTTCCTAGGAGTCCCGAGGCCTTAAAAATCGTCCTTAAAATCCCATTTTTCCATGTTTTGACTCCCTCAGATTGCCACAGCCCTTAAATTTTCCTTAAAATCCCACATTTTTTAATTTATGGCCTTCCTCAGAGAGCCAGGGCCTGGATAATGTTCTCTTTCCCTAAAATCCCAAGTTTCCTATTTATTGACTTCCTTAGAGTCCCAGTGCCTCAAATTCTGCGTTCAAATTCTCTTTTCCGCCTTAAAATCTGAAGTTTTTGCCTTAAAATCCAAATTTTTCACCTTCAAATCCAAATTTTTTCCCCTTAAAATCCAAATTTTTCACCTTCAAAGCCTATTTTTCGCCTTCAAATCCAATTTTTTCGCCTTAAAATCCAAATTTTTCGCCTTAAAATCCAATTTTTTCACCTTCAAAGCCTATTTTTCGCCTAAAAATCCAAAATTTTCACCTTCAAATTCAAATTTTTCGCCTTCAAATCCAAAATTTTCACCTTCAAATCCAAATTTTTCGCCTTCAAATCCTATTTTTCACCTTCAAATCCAAAATTTTCACCTTCAAATCCAAATTTTTCGCCTTCAGATCCTATTTTTCACCTTCAAATCCAAATTTTTCACCTTAAAATCCTATTTTTCACCTTCAAATCCGATTTTTTGCCTTAAAATCCAAATTTTTCACCTTCAAATCCTATTTTTCACCTTCAAATCTGATTTTTCTATTCCATCCATCCATCCCCAGCTTATCCCAACACAATTCCCCCACCAAAACAAATCCCACGTGGAGCCTCCAAATCTCTCCACCACCTTTTTTTTTTTGGGATGCGAAAATCCCAGAAATTCCTCCCCGATCCGAATCCCTCCAAGCCTCATTTTTCCCCTCATTCCCGATTTTTTGGTGGGGTTTTTTTGCCGATTTCCCCTAAAAACGCCGGGAAAAGGGAAAACCCTCGTGCCGGAGGCTGCAGTGAGCGGCAGCGCCCGGCAGGTCGGGCTGCAAGGCAGCGGCAGCCGGGAAGGAGCCGCGGGAATTTCGCTGCCCTCCCCTCCCCCAGGCACGGAAAATCCACGGAATTCCTTGGGAATATCCAAACCCATTCCCAAGGAATCCCGGGAAAGCACAGGGAGGATCAAACGGCGGATTTGGGGCTTGTAGAGAGGGATTAATTAAAATATTCCAATATTCTGCAGTGGATAAATTAAAATATTCCAAGATTCTGCAGTGGATAAATTAAAATATTCCAAGATTCTGCAGTGGATAAATTAAATATTCCAATATTCTGCAGTGGATAAATTAAATATTCCAATATTCTGCAGTGGATAAATTAAAATATTCCAAGATTCTGCAGTGGATAAATTAAAATATTCCAAGATTCTGCAGTGGATAAATTAAATATTCCAAGATTCTGCAGTGGATAAATTAAAATATTCCAAGATTCTGCAGTGGATAAATTAAAATATTCCAAGATTCTGCAGTGGATAAATTAAATATTCCAATATTCCCGATCCTTCTGAGTTTAGGGAAGAATAAACAGGAAAAGATGGATTTTTGGGGATTTTGGGAATAATCCCAAAGGAACGAACAGGAAAAACTGAATTTGGGGATTTTGTAAATAATCCCAAGGGAATGAACAGGAAAAGCTGAATTTCGAGGATTTTGTGAGTAATCCCAAACAATAAACAGGAAAAACTGAATTTGGGGATTTTGTGAATAATCCCAAAGAAATGAACAGGAAAAGCTGAATTTTGGGGATTTTGTGATTAATCCCAAAGGAACAAACGGGAAAACATGGATTTTGGGGATTTTGGGAATAATCCCAAAGGAACAAATGGGAAAAACTGAATTTGGGGGATTTTGTGATTAATCCCAAAGGAATGAACAGGAAAAGCTGAATTTGGGGATTTTGTGAATAATCCCAAAGGAATAAATGGGAAAAACTGAATTTGGGGATTTTGTGAATAATCTCAAAGGAATAAATGGGAAAAGCTGAATTTTGGGGATTTTGTGGATAATCCCAAAGGAACGAACAGGAAAAACTGAATTTGGCAGATTTTGTGATTAATCCCAAAGGAATGAACAGGAAAAGCTGAATTTGGGGATTTTGTGATTAATCCCAAAGGAATAAACAGGAAAAGCTGAATTTTGGGGATTTTGTGAGTAATCCAAAAGAAATGAACAGGAAAAGATGGATTTGGGGGATTTTGTGATTAATCCCAAAGGAAATTCAGCAGCTCAGGGGTTCAATTATTCCTTATCCCAGGGCAGAGAAATTTCCTGGATACAAAAACCCGGGAATAACCTGGAAATGATTAATCCCTAAATCTTTAACCAGAGGTGCAAATATTCCCATATTTCCCCCAGCTGATTTTGGGGTTGTTTTCAATCAGGGAAAATTCCCAATGGGAGAAATCCCAAACCCTCCCAGAGCCCACAGACGGTGCTGCAGAGATTCCAGCCTGGAGCTCCCCGCTTGGAATTCTCCACTTGCAATTACAACTTGGAATTCTCCCCCTGGAATTCTCTGCCTGGAATTCTCCACTTGGAATTCTCCCCTTGGAATTCTCCCCCTGGAATTCTCCCCCTGGAATTCTCTGCCTGGAATTCCAAGTTTCAACTCAGAGTTCTCCACCTGGAATTCTCAACTGGAGCTCCAACTTGGAGTTCTCCGCCTGGAGTTCTCAGCTTGGAATTTCCAACTTGGAATTCTCAGCTTGGAATTCTCAGCTGGAGTTTCAATTCAGGATTCTCCACCCGGAGTTCTCAAGTTGGGACTCTCAACTTGGAATTCTCCACTTGGAATTACGACTTGGAATTCTCTGCCTGAAGTTCTCCGCCTGGAGCTCTCAACTTGGAATTCTCAGCCTGGAATTCTCCGCTTGGAATTCCCAACTTGGGAGTTCTCAAGTTGGGACTCTCCACTTGGAGTTCTCCACCTGGACTTCCCAACCTGGAATTCTCCACCTGGAGTTCCCTGCTTGGAATTCTGCACCTGGAGTTCCAAATTGGAGTTCCCCACTCGGAGTTCTCCACCTGGAATTCTCAGCTTGGATTCTCCACTTGGAATTCTCCACCTGCACTTCTCAACTTGGAGATTCCCGCTTGGAATTCTCCATTCAGAGTTCTCAACCTGGAATTCTCAGCTTGGAGTTCTCCAGGTGGAGTTCCCAACTTGGAATTCTCCACCTGGAGTTCTCAAGTTGGGGACTCTCAACTTGGAATTCTCTTCCTGGAATTCCCCCTGCTTGGAATTCTCCATTCAGAGTTCTCAACCTGGAATTCTCATCTTGGATTCTCCACTTGGAATTCTCCACTTGGAATTTCCAACTTGGAATTCTCCACTTGGAACCCGAGCCTTTGGCAGGGCTGCTCTGAGCTCGTTCTCCTGCATCCCAATAATCCGGGGCTCCCCAAATCCCCCAAATCCATAAAAACCAGCGGCTCCCACCCTGCCTCTGGATTCTCCAGTCCCCTTGGGTCACCCCTGGATGCTTTTTCCTCCTTTTTTCTCCTTTTTTCTCCCTTTTTCCTCCTTTTTTCTCCTTTTTTCTCCCTTTTTCCTCCTTTTTTCTCCTTTTTTCTCCCTTTTTCCTCCTTTTTTCTCCTTTTTCCTCCTTTTTTCTCCTTTTTCCTCCTTTTTCCTCCTTTTTCCTCCCTTTTTCCTCCTTTTTTCTCCCTTTTTCCTCCTTTTTTCTCCCTTTTTCCTCCTTTTTTCTCCCTTTTTCCTCCTTTTCCCTCCCTTTTCTCCCCTTTTCTCCCCTCCCCTGGGATTTCCCCCTCTCCACTCAACCCTTGGCTCTTTTCCATCCCAATTTTTGCCTCTGGAGCAGCGGCGGCTCCAGGGAAGCGGCGCCGGGCTGGGGCCGAGCCTGGATCCCAGCCCGGGCCGGGATTCCCACGGGATGTAAACAAGTAAACAAGATTTATCCTTTTTTCCCTTTTTATCCTTTTTTTGTGTGTGTGGAACACAAATCCAGCCCGGGGTTTGTTCTGTGGGGTTCATAAATTCTCCCTGCTCAAAGGGGAGGGGCACGGGAAGGATCCCAAATTCCAGCTCAGATCCGGCTCCGAGGCACCGACTTTCCTAAAAAAACTCCCTGGGAAGCTGGGAATTAATTAATTAATAATTCTGCAGGGTGGGCAAGAATTAATTAATAATTCTGCAGGATTGCAGGCAAAACTGGGCAAGAAATAATTAATATTTCTGCAGAATTCCAGGTGAAATTGGGCAAGAATTAATTAAGAATTCTGCAGAATGGGAAATAATTAATTAATAATTCTGCAGAATGGGCAATAATTAATTAATAATTCTATGGAATGGGCAATAATTAATTAATAATTCTGCAGAATTCCAGGCAAAGCTGGGAAATATATAATTAATAATTCTGCAGAATTCCAGGCAGAACTGGGCAAGAATTAATTAAGAATTCTACATAATGGGCAAGAATTAATTAATAATTCTGCAGAATGGGCAATAATTAATTAATAATTCTGCAGAATGGGCAATAAGTATTAAGTAATTCCGCAGAATTCCAGGCAAAGCTGGGCAAGAATGAATTAATAAATCCACACAATGGGTAATAATTAATTAATAATTCTGCAGGATTCCAGGCAAAAGTGGGCAAGAAATAATTAATATTTCTGCATAATTCCAGGTGAAATTGGGCAAGAATTAATTAATAATTCTACAGAATGAGCAATAATTAATTCATAATTCTGCAGAATTCCAGGCAAAGCTGGGCAATAATGAATTAATAATTCTGCAGGATTCCAGGCAGAACTGGGCAAGAATGAATTAATAATTCTACAGAATGGGCAATAATTAATTAATAATTCTGCAGAATGGGCAATAATTAATAAACAATTCTGAATCATTCCAGGCAAAGCTGGGAAATAATTAATTAATAATTCTGCAGAATTCCAGGCAGAACTGGTCAAGAATTAATTAATAATTCTGCAGAATGGGAAATAATTAATTAATAATTCTGCAGGATTCCAGGCAAAACTGGGCAAGAATTAATTAATAATTCTACAGAATGAGCAATAATTAATAATTCTACAGAATGGGCAATAATTAATAAACAATTCTGCAGAATTCCAGGCAAAGCTGGGAAAGAATTAATTAATTAATAATTATACAGAACTCCAAGTGAAGCCAGGCAATAGTTAATAAATAATTCTATAGAATTCCAATTGAAGCTGGTGAATAATTAATTAATAATTCCACAAGAATTCCAGGCAAAACTGAGCAAGAATTAAATAATAATTCTAAAAAACCCCAAGTGATTAATAATTAATAATTAATAATTAATAATTCTATAGAACTCCAAGTGAAGCTGGGCAAGAACAAACTAATAACTCTATAAAAGCTCAATAATTAATTAATAATTCCATAAAACTCCAGGTAAAACTGGGCCAGAATTAATTAATAATCCTATAGAACTGCAAGTGGAGCATTTCCAAAAATCCTTGGAAGTTTTTCCCTAAAAAACCCTGCAGGAATTCCCCACTCCACAGCCAAGCTCAGAACACACCCAGGGCTCATTCCAGCCTCTCCCTCCTCAGTTAATTAAACCAATGGAATAATTAAAATATTCCATGAACTGCCCACAGCCAGAGCAGCAGAACTGGGAATATTTCACCCCCAGAGCTGCACATTCCAACATTTTCATTTTTCCCGAGGTTTTTCCACCTCCTCCTTCCCTCCCAGGCTGGAATCCCACAGGTTGGGCTGAGCTCTGACCTCCCCCGTGCCAAAAGTGACCCAAAAATGACCCCAAAATGACCCCAAAAGTGACCCAAAAGTGGCCCAAAAGTGGCCCAAAAACGACCCAAAAACGACCCAAAAACGACCCAAAAACGACCCAAAAGTGACCCAAAAGTGACCCAAAAGTGACCCCAAAGTGACCCCAAAAGTGACCCAAAAGCGACCCAAAAACGGCCCCAAAGCAGCCCAAAAGTGGCCCAAAAGTGGCCCAAAAGTGGCCCAAAAACGGCCCAAAAACGGCCCCAAAGCGGCCCAAAAGCGGCCCAAAAGTGACCCAAAAGTGACCCAAAAGTGGCCCAAAAACGACCCAAAAACGACCCAAAAGTGGCCCAAAAGTGGCCCAAAAGTGGCCCAAAAGCGACCCAAAAGCGGCCCAAAAGCGGCCCAAAAGTGACCCCAAAGTGACCCCAAAGTGACCCCAAAAGTGACCCCAAAAGTGACCCCAAAAGTGACCCCAAAAGTGACCCCAAAAGCGACCCAAAAACGGCCCCAAAGCGGCCCAAAAGTGGCCCAAAAGTGGCCCAAAAACGGCCCAAAAACGGCCCCAAAGCGGCCCAAAAGCGGCCCAAAAGTGACCCAAAAGCGACCCAAAAATGGCCCAAAAATGGCCCAAAAGTGACCCAAAAGTGGCCCAAAAGTGGCCCAAAAAAGGCAAAACTGAACCCAGGCAGTTCCAATCGGGATGGGTTTCACTGGAAGTGGAAAATTTTGATTAATGAGGCCGAGATCTCCCGGTAACCCAAGCCAGGGAATTTCCCTCCCAGTTTGGAAGTTTGAAATTGAGGTTTTTTTAAAAAAAAAAAAGTTTAAAAAGTTTCCTCATCCTCCCTAATTCCTCCCCACAAAGGAAGTTTGGGTGTTTATTATGGGATAATCCGGCCAAACTGGGATTTGTTCTCACCTGGGCTTTCAATCCCATTAAAAATCCCAAATTTTCTGCCTCTGAGGGAGGATTGATAAAGGTGAAGAGGATTTTTTATTTTAAATCCTGTGGTTATTCCTGGGGGCTTTTCCCTTCTCCTCCCCTTGGTTTGTGCAAGGAACACGCCCAAAATAAAGGGAAAAATTCCAAAATTTTCCAGAATAGCATTTTGGGGTTCATCCTGATCCAGCAACAAGAAATTCCATGGAAAATAAAATAATTCCTGGAATTCTTGCTGCTCCCAACCCACCAAATCCACATTTAAGGGGTCCAGAGACTCATCCCAGTCTCAAACTGGGCCAGGCTGGACGGCAGCAAATCCCAACATTCCATTTTTCCTGCCCCAATTCCCAATTTTTTAAGGATTTCAGAGGTTCCTGATAAGCAGGGGCTCAGTTTGGTGTTTGAACACCTGCAGTGATCTCTAAATTCACATTTTCCCTGATTTTTCTCTGCTATATGGAATTAAAAACGCAGAATTATCCCAATCCAGCAATTCCCAGGGAATTCCATTGGAGCGAGTGGAGATTTTCCCAAACCAAAACTGTTCTGTCCTCTCCTGGAATTCTTCCTTCCCTCCCGAATTTCATCCCAAAATCCAGGAATAATTGATAAACCCCAATAAACAATTGATAAATTGGGAAAACAAAGCGGTGCAGCTGCTCTGATCGTACAAAACTCCAAACCCAGGAGGGATTTCCATGCAAAATAAAAATCCCTAGAGTTTGCCCAGGATTTAATGCACAAAAAGAGATAAAATCCCACTTGGAGCAGCAGGAAACAAAACCCTGACACTGATAAAGGCCCCTGGCACGATGGTAAAATTTGAATTTTTCCAGCTCCATCTCCGCAGGATTTGTGGCAATCGGATTTTTTTATTAATTAAGTAATTAATTAATTAACTGCTGCTCCTCCCTGACACCCCTGGGTGCCTCCTACTAAAAATTGTTTTGTTTTTTTCCCGTTTTGACATCTCCAGAGCTGAAGTTTGGGTGTTTATAAACGGGAATTCCGTGCACGGTGACGGGGCCGGAGATTCCAGCAAATCCTGCCCCAAAAATCCCAAAGTTTTTTTTTTTCTTTTTTCCTGCTCTTCCCAAACACTTCATAAATCCAAGGAGGGTTCGTGGGCCTGAAGCCTCGCTCAGCAAAGCCGGAATGAGCCCAAAAGGAATTTTTTTATAAATAAAACTTCCTAAAATCACCCAGCACTCCATTAATTCCGGGACACTCCGGCTCGGCTTCAAAGGGAATCTTTGCAGGAAAATAAAAAAAAAAAAGGGAGGTTTATTCTATTTTTTTTTTTATGTTTTAATGATTTGCTACTTGTCCTTGTCATAACTACACGGAGCAAAAAAAAAATGCAGGAGCTGGGGAGGGTTGGGAAAGGCTGAGGTGACACCACGGAGCCTTCGGAACAAAACCACAAAACCCCGGAGCTCTCACGGAGCAGGAATTGTCAGAGAAATTCAGGAGTGACAGAAAATCATTCAGGAAATAAATGTTGGTGCTAAAACGTGGCCAGGAAAAGCTCCCCAGGCAAAAATTCCCAGAAAAAAATTTAAAAAAAAAGGGATTTTTGCTGGTTTTTTCTGCCCAGGAGGCAAAAATATCCCGAATTTTGGGAATGCTGGATTTTTTGGGGGATTGGGGGAATGCAGGGATCTCTTAGAGCTGAGGTTTTTCTGCTTAAAGGTTCAATAATTGGAGTTTTCCATGGAAATGTTGGGATTTAAGGATAAAAAATATGGGGGAAAGAAAAGCTGGAGCTGCTTTTCCAGCTGCCCTCACGTGGGGCTGGATTTGGGGATTTAGGGATAAAATGGATAAAATTTTCTCCATGGGAGGGAGAAAAAATTCCTTGTGGAATTTGGGAACCACTCCTGAAATCATCCCAAGAAATTCCCAAGTTTTCCTCCAAAATTTTTGGAGGAAGTTTTTGGAAGTTTTCTTCCCAACCCAGAAATTTTCTCCTTGTGCAAATTTGGGATTTTTCCTGATTTTTTTTGTTTTTTAATCCAAAGAAACAACTCCAAGAAATCCCAGGCCCTTCGTCAGAATTCCAGGGTTGTTTCCCAAGGAACCTGGGGATGTTCCAAAGGTTTTAGAGGGGAAAAAAGAGCTCCCAAGCTCTGGGTTTGGAGATTTTTTTGGGATTTATTCCCTCAGGGAAAGGACAGGGATGGAAATCCTGGGGGCTCTGCCACGGCTCCAACACCATCCAGGAAGGACCTGGAGTTTTATCCTGAGGCAGAACAAAAAAGGGATCTGAAAAATGGATAAAAGGGAGATAAAGTGATTCTAAAAATGATCCCAAAAAATAATCCCAAAAAAATGAGACAAAAATTGATACACAAAAAATAATAAATATTCACCTCAACGGGGCCTACTGAGGCCTAAGGGCCTACTCTGATTTTCTCTTGGTTAATGAATCTTTTAATTACCAAAGCTTCCAATTTTTAAATCCTAATTCATCCCCCCTTTCTCCACATTTCTATGGATTGTTCCTGACTCCAGGAGTTTGGAATTTTCTGGGGTTCAGGCACGGAGCTGGGACAAGCAGCAGTTTTGGGAACCCCTGTGCATCCACATCTTTTTGGCCTCAAATTTTCCCAAAATTTCATTAAAAGGAAGAGCCATCCTCTCTCTCCGGAATGTTTTGATTACTTATGAATATTTTAAGGAATTCTGCTGTTCAGCAGTTCAGGGAAAATCATTTGGGATGAATTTTGGCTGGAAAAAATCAAAGTGTTGTCATCAGCTCCGTGTAAATAATTCCGGATTTATTCACCTGCCTGGGGTTGTTTTGTACAGAATTAAAGGGGAAAGGAGGGAGCTGAAAGCTGATCCAGCACCACCCCTGCCATGGGCAGGGGAAAATTCCACAATCCCAGGGTGCTCCATTCCCAAACCTGATGTGGGACATGGAAAAATCCTGGAGAGGCCTCCAGGAAATGGAAATGGAGCCCAAATCCATGGAGAGTTCAGCTGAGCTCTGCCTGAGCGGGGATTTCTGCACCTCAACATCTTGTGGGGTCACTGGGACACAGCGGTGACATTCCGTGCAAATTCCCATTCCAGCAATGTCTGTGATCCTCAAAATTCCCATTCCAGCAATGTCTGTGTTCATCAAAAATTCCCATTCCAGCAATGCCCATTTTCCTTTCAAAATTCCCATTCCAGCCATGCCTGTTTCCCTCAAAATTCCCATTCCAGCAATGTCTGCTTTCCCCAAAATTCCCATTCCAGCCATGTCCATTTTCCTTTCAAAATTCCCATTCCAGCAATGCCTGTGATCCTCAAAATTCCCATTCCAGCAATGTCTGTGATCCTCAAAATTCCCATCCCAGCAATGCCCATTTTCCTTTCAAAATTCCCATCCCAGCCATGCCTGTTTCCCTCAAAATTCCCATCCCAGCAATGCCTGCTTTCCTTTCAAAATTCCCACTCCAGCAATGCCTGTTTTCCTCAAAATTCCCATTCCAGCAATGCCTGTTTTCCTTCAAAATTCCCATTCCAGCCATGCCTGTTTCCCCTCAAAATTCCCATCCCAGCAATGCCTGTTTTCCTTCAAAATTCCCATTCCAGCAATGCCTGTTTTCCTTCAAAATTCCCATTCCAGCAATGCCTGTTTTCCTCAAAATTCCCATTCCAGCAATGCCTGTTTTCCTTCAAAATTCCCATTCCAGCCATGCCTGTTTCCCCTCAAAATTCTCATCCCAGCAGAGCCTGTTTTCCCTTCAAAATTCCCATCCCAGCAATGCCTGTTTTCCTCAAAATTCCCATTCCAGCAATGTCCATTTTCCTCACAAATTCCTGCTCCAGCAATGCCTGTTTTCCCCAGAATTCCCACTCCAGAAATACCCATTTTCCCCAAAATTCCCACTCCAACAATGCCCTCAAAATTCCCCTCAAAATTCCCATTCCAATTACCCCTTTTCCCCTCCCAAATTCCCATTCCAGCAATTCCCTTTTCCCTTCAAAATTCCCATCCCTCTCTCCCAGTTTCCCTCATGAATTCCCATCCCAGCAATGCCTGTTTCCCCTCAAAATTCCCATTCCAGCCATGTCCATTTCCCTCAAAACTGTCACTCCAGCAATCCTTTTTTCCCTAAATTCCCATTCCAGTAATGCCCATTTTCCTCAAATGAAATGCCCGTTTTCCCTTCAGAATTCCCATTCCAGCAATGTCTGTTTCCCCTCAAAATTCCCATTCCAGTGATCCCTTTTCCCCTCCCAAATTCCCATTCCAGCAATTCCCTTTTCCCTTCAAAATTCCCATCCCTCTCTCCCAGTTTCCCTCGTGAATTCCCATTCCAGCAATGCCAGTTTCCCCTCAAAATTCCCATTCCAGTGATCCCTTTTCCCCTCCCAAACTCCCATTCCAGCAATTCCCATTTCCCTCCCCAGTTCCCATCCCTCTCTCCCAGTTTCCCTCGTGAATTCCCACTCCGGCAATGCCGGAATTCCAGCCCAGCCCCTCAGCTCCCGTTTATCCCCACAGAGATTTTTTCCCTTTTTCCCCCTCCCTTTTCCCAGCTCCGTCTCTCCGTTCCCTTCCCGAATTCCCGGCCCTTTTCCCGGTTTCCTCTCCTCCCCTGCAGTACCCCTGCCCGGCCTCTCGCCGCTCCCTCGGACCGTTCCTTCCTCCCAATCCCGGCTTTTCTGGAATATTTTTCCCTGGAAAACAGCGCCCAGGAGCTCGGGCTGGGGGAAGGGCTCCAACTCCTGATTTTCCACCCCAAATTCCTTCTTTTTTTGAAGAGATTATTAGGAATGAAATCCAGGGGATTGAAAATACGTCACCGTGGCAATTCCCAGCGGGAATTCCTCTCCTGCTGGGGCTCTGTTCCAAGAGCACCCATGGAATAAAGGAAAAATGAGCTGGAGCTCCAGCCTGGGGTGCCGGGGATTTGGGAACAGCAATTCCTGCTCTGTCACATCCGCACTCAAATCCCAAATTTTCCTCAAAAAGGGGGAAAAAATCCCCGTCCTGAAATGAGGGAATAAATCAGGAATATCCAAGAATTCCTTCCTCAAACAAAAAGGAGCAAAACTGGGATGGAAAAACTCCTCACCTGGAACACAGAAAATCCCAAACTCCTGATTTGGATGGATTTTTTAGATCCCAGGATTGGTTCTGTTCATTCCAGCCAATCCTGGGAAGGCACAGGTTGGGAGAACTGGAATTCCTGGGATTTTGCTCTCTGGATTCCCATCACTGCCTTTACCAGCTCTGCCTCAAGCTGTGCTTAAACCCTCCAGAAAATATTCCCTAAATATTCCCAGGGAAATCCTGGCAGGAACCTCTTCCTTTGCCACTCCACCCCATTCCCTCAATCCCTCCTCCTTCATCCCAGGATTTCCCAGCCCTCTCCTCCAGATGTTCAGGCACGGATTGAATTTCACCCTAAAAATCCACCCCAAACTCCAAAATTCCCCGGATTTTTCCATCCAGCACACCCCAATTCCCATTCCCACCTCTCCTCTCTCCACAGGGATCAGGCTGAGCCTGTTTGGACATCAAATCCACCTTTCCTCCCTCCGATTTCCCGGTTCCTGTGGAAGGGCCTGCGGGGCTGAGGGAGTGCAGGAGATAAGGAGCCTTTCCCAAGGCTGTTTCCAAGGAGACCCCGAGAAGGGAGAACAGAGGGAAGATAAGGACAGAAGTTCACAGCTGAGGAAATATTTTTAGAATTCGTTGTTACTTTTCACTGAGGGCGCTGTGTTGGTTTGTGTGGCCGGGAGTTGGGGTGGGAGAAGAGAAAAAAACTGGGAAGGGTGGGAAAGGTTGGAACATTTCCCTGTTCGGGAATGAACCAAATTTTGTGTTTGTGGGTTTAGGGGGTGGGAAAGGTTGGAACATTTCCCTGTTCGGGAATGAACCAAATTCCATTTGTGGGTTTAAGGGTGGGAAAGGTCGGAACATTTCCCTGTTTGGGAATGAACCAAATTTTGTGTTTGTGGGTTTAAGGGTGGGAAAGGTCGGAACATTTCCCTGTTTGGGAATGAACCAAATTCCGTTTGTGGGTTTGTGGTGCTGCTGCCCCCACAGCGACGCTCCTCCTTGGGAGGGATTGTCCCAAAAATGTTCATTCCAAAGGGAGGCGTTAGGGAGGAGCCAGGAATTCCCAGAAGGAGCTCAAAGCCAGGAATTCCCAGTGGGAACTCAAAGCCAAGAATTCCCAGTGGGAACTCAAAGCCAAGAGGTCCCAAAAGGAATTCAAAGCCAAGAATTCCCAGCAGGAATTCAAAGCTGGGAACTCCCAGCGGGAATTCCAAGCCAAGAATTCCCAGCAGGAACTTGAAGCCTTGAATTCTCAGCGGGAAGTTGAAGCCAAGGACTCTCAGCAGGAATTCAAAGCTGGGAACTCCCAGCAGGAATTCCAAGCCAGGAACTCCGAGCGGGAATTCCAAACCAGGAATTCCAAGCCAAGAATTCCCAGTGGGAACTTGAAGCCAAGAGCTCCCAGCAGGAATTCGAAGCCAAGAATTCCCAGCAGGAATTCCAAACCGGGAATTCCAAACCGGGAATTCCAAACCGGGAATTCCAAACCGGGAATTGAAGCCAAGGACTCCCAGTGGGAACTCAAAGCCAAGAATTCCCAGTAGGAATTCCAAGCCAGCAACTCCCATCAGGAATTCCAAACCGGGAATTCCAAGCCAGGAACTCCCAGCAGGAATTCCAAATCAGGAATTCCAAGCCAGCAACTCCCATCAGGAATTCCAAACCGGGAATTCCAAGCCAGGAACTCCCAGCAGGAATTCCAAATCAGGAATTCCAAGCCGGGAACTCCCAGTGGGAATTCCAAGCCACCCAGGCACTCCTTTCCCAATCCCTGCCCAGTTCCACATCCCAATTTCCCTACTTTTCCCTCAGCCTTTATTCCACAAAAAGAATATTCCAAGGAACAAAAGCCTCCCCCCTCCTCCTCCTCCCTTGAAATTCCGTGAACTTTCCCCATTTAAAATCCCCAGTTGGAGCCTTTGATGCGCTCGGATTTTCCCTCCTTCCCAATTTTTGTTTTAATTTTCCGCCCAGCTGTCGGTTGGACTTTTCCAAGTGGTGCCAGATGCTGGAGCCATCGGGAAAACAATGCCTGGGAAGCAATTAAAGCTCCAGGCTCAGATTGGAATGGGATAACGCCGATCCCGATGGGAATTCTCCAGGCTGCCGCACTCCTGGCATTTCCAGCATGGGCTGGAGAGGAGGGAACACGCCTGGAATTTGTTCCTGGGGAAAAGGAAGGATCGGAGGGGTTGGAATGCCAGGAAGGGATTTATTCCCAGAGTAAAGGATGGGATGAGCTGGAATATTGGGAAGGGATTTATTCCTAGAGGAAAGGATTGGATGAGCCGGAATGCCTGGAAGAGATTTATTCCTGGAGTAAAGGATTGGATGAGCTGGAATATCAGGAAAGGATTTATTCCCAGAGTGAAGAATTGGATAAATTGGAATGCTGGGATGGGATTTATTCCCAGAGTAAAGAATTGGATAAATTGGAATGCTGGGAAGAGATTTGTTCCTGGAGGAAAGGAAGGATTGGATGAGCTGGAATATTGGGAAGGGATTTATTCCCAGAGGAAAGAACTGGGTAAATTGGAATGCTGGGATGGGATTTATTCCCAGAGTAAAGGAAGGATTGGAGGAGTTGAAATATTGGGAAGGGATTTATTCCCACAGGAAAGGATTGGATAGACTGGAATACTGGGAAGGGATTTATTCCTGAAGGAAAGGAAGGATTGGATGAGTTGGAATGCCAGGAAGGGATTTATTCTCAAAGACTGGATGAGCTGGAATATTGGGAAGGGATTTGTTCCCAGAGGAAAGGTTTGGAGAAGATGGAAGGTTGGGAAGGGATTTATTCCTGGAATAAAGGATTGGATGAGTTGGAACGTTGGGAAAGGATTTATTCCCAGAGGAAAGAACTGGATAAGTTGGAATACTGGGATGGGATTTATTCCCAGAGGAAAGGAAGGTTTGGAGATGTTGGAATTCTGGGAAAATTTCCTCCTAAGGGAAAGAAAGGATTGGGGAAATTGGAATGCTGGGAAGGGATTTTATTCCTCGGTGGAATTCCAGGAGATCCCCATGGATCCCAACCATTTTTTAAGGAAAAAGGACAAATTCACCAATCCCGGTGCTGTTCCCAACGCTCCGAAGTGGGAATTCCATCCCTTGATCCAAAGCAGCTCCAGCTCAGCTCCGAGCGATCCCACATCCACTGATCATCCCAGAGATCCAGAATTCCCTCCTGGAGACCCTCAGGAATCCCAGGAAGTTCAAATCCTCACACCCACAATGGAGGAAACGAGGAGCAAAGCCAAAAATTCCCGAATTTTTACAAGGAATGGTCATTCCCAGAAAATTCCCATCCTGATCCTGGGCTCTGCTCCCATTCCAAGCTCAGCAAAACTGAGGGAAAACCCCGGAATCTTCACCCCAAATTCTCCAGGGGAACACGCTGCCCTTTCCAAGCTTCCCAAACTTTTCCAGATTTCTGGAGTTTCTGGAAAACTTCCCAGCCCAGGAATCGATGCCAGAGCCACAGAAATTCTGGGATTTGCTCTCCGGGATGAATTTTCCTATCCCAAGAACTGCCCCACACATCCATAAAGATTATTTTTCCTGGGAATTTGGCACAGAGAACATCTCCCAGTCCAACCCTTCCCAACCTTTTCCCAGCTGGACTCACCTCGGGATGGGAATTCCAGGTGGTACCTGAAAAACAATGGAAAAAAAGCCATGAAATCCCAGATTTTCCTCCAGGATTGTTCCAGCCTGAGGAATTCGGGATGGATGGGGGAATCCCAGGGAATGGGAACCACAAGGAATTCCAGGAGGATTTGGGATGTGCCAGCCCTGGAGAGGGCTTGGAACACCCCGGGATGGTGGGAAGGGAAAGGATGGGATTCAAGGCCCTTTCCAACCATAATTCCATGGATTTCCATCCATTGGAGCAGATCCTTCTCCAAACACAAAAATTCCTGCAGCCTTTTCTCCATCAAATCCTTTGGAAGTCACTTCCAACCCCAAAATATTCCAGGATTTTTGGTTCATTCCCAGCAAGTGGAGGGTGATCCATGCTCTGCCCATTCCCAAAAAAAAATAAGGATTTAATATTAAAAAAATCCGGATTCTTTCCTCTCTCCCACTTCAGGCAAATCTTGGGAATCATTTTATTCCTGGCATGGGAAAATCCAATCAATTTGGATCCTCATTAAAAATTTCATGGAAAAAATTATTTCTTAGGAACATCCAAGCTCCCAGCACAGATTCCTTGGGAAAAAAATCCCGGAATTCTGATGAAGGACCTGGGATTTCTTGGAGTTGTTTGCTTTGGATTAAAAACCAAAAAAAATCAGGAAAAATCCCAAATATGCACAGGGAGAAAATTTCCCAGGATATTGGGTTGGGAAGAGCCTTTTGGAGGAAAAAATTGGGAATTTCTTGGGATGATTTCAGGAGTGGTTCCCAAATTCCACAAGGAATTTTTTCTCCATCCTGTGGCTGCTCCATTTTATCCCTAAATCCCCCAAATCCAGCCCCACGTGAGGGCAGCTGGAAAAGCAGCTCCAGCTTTTTTTTCTCCCATATTTTTTATCCAACATATCTCCCATATTTTTTAATCCCAACATTTCCATGGAAAACTCCAATTATTCAACATTTAAGCAGAAAAACCTCAACTCTAAGAGATCCCTGCATTCCCCCAATCCCCCAAAAAAATCCAGCATTCCCAAAATTCAGGATATTTTTGCCTCCTGGACAAAGAATCCAGAAAAAATCCCTTTATTTATTTTTTTCTGGGAATTTTAGCCTGGGGATCTTTTCCTGGCCGCGTTTTAGCGCCGACATTTCCTGAATGATTTTCTGTCACTCGCAATTCCCGCTCCCTGAAAGCACCGGGGCTTTGTTCCCGACCTCTGTCATTTTTAATCCCAGGAAATGGCCTAAAAAAAAATGGGAAAATTGAGTTCCGTTCCCTCCCGGAGCAGCTCTGGGAAAGCAGAGGGAAAATGTAAAAAAAAGCTTGGATTTTCCTGCTTTTTTTTTCATTTTTAGGATAAAAACCAGCAAAAAAAAAAAATCAGATTTCAGCTCAGGGATTTGGTTTTAATTCCATACTTGGATTAATTTTAGTCTGGGGAAATCTGGGATAAAATGGAATTGGGAATGGGGGGAGGAGGAGTTCTTAGGGAATGTGGAAGAGTCAGGAGCTCATTCCTGTCTCTGCCAACAGAAATCTTGGATAAATCCCATAAATGCCAAATCTGGGGAGCGCTCGGATTCCCAGGAAGTTCCCCCATGGAATTTCACTCTTTTCCCAGTATTTTCCCTAAACTTGGTGCTTCCCCCACCCCTTCCTGCAGAAAACTTCACCCCAAACACTCTTTTCCCAATTTTCCTGGATATTCTTGGATTTTTGGGCCTGCAACACCCAAAAATGCAAAATAAATTTGGGCAAACTTGGGTTTAATGGGATTTGAGGAGCTGGAAAATCCCAAATCCAAACCCTCCGAGCCGGATCCATAAAATCCTGGCAGCTCCAATGAAATTCCCGGTTTTTCCTCATTAATGAAGAGCTGATATTCCCAAGGGATGGGGTGGAATGGGATCTTTGGAGCCAGGATTTGAATGTCTGGGAAAAGAAATATTGAAAAAATCGATGCTGGATGAGATTTCCAAAGGGGGAAAAAAAACTGGGAGCCAGGAAAATGGGATTGGGAATTCTCCATTAGGAAAGAAAGGGATTTAAATGAATTTTTCAGCTCAGTTGAGGCTCTCAGGTTTCACGTTAATGATGGATCTGATTGGAAATGGATGGGAAAAGTGGGATAATTCCATCAGCCAGGCTGGGAAAGGATGGAAAATTCCGGAAAGGAACGACCCAGAAGGCTCCAAATGGAATTAGTGGTGGGAGTGAGGCCCAGGGATAAGAGGAGGTGAAAATGGGATTAATTTAATTTGGGTTAATATGAGAAATTCCTTCCTTAAAAGAAAAAAGGGGGGAGAAATTCCCATCCAGAATAAATCAGGAATATTTGAGAATTCTTTCCTCAAAAAAATAGAGAGGCAAAAATCCCCATCCTGAAATTTCAGGATAAATCAGGAATATCCAAGAATTCCTTCCTTAAGAAAAAGTGGGGAAAATGCCTGTCCTGAAGTTAGGGAATCAATCAGGAATATCCCAGAATTCCTTCCTCAAAAATAAAAGGGGAAAAAAATCCCTGTCCTGAAATTATAGAATAAATCCGGAATATCCCAGAATTTCTTCCCCAAAAAAAAAAAAAAAAAAGGAGGAAAAAAAATCCCATCTTGAGCTTGAAGAATAAACCCGGAATATCCCAGAATTCCTTCCTTAAAAAAGTGGGGAAGAATTCCCTGAAAATCCAAACAAAACAACAACTCCCCAGAGTTCTCCCATCATCCCCAGCCTGGATGGGGATAAAATTCCATAAAATTCCACAAAATCATTCCACAAAATCCCAAACCATGGGAGGAACTCCACCAGCAGGAGGAATCCCCAGAATCCGAGGGAATTCCGGAGGGTTTGGATGAGGAATTGAGGGGAATTGAGGAGAACCCACCTGGCCCGGACGCGCTGGAGGCGGCGCAGAATCGCCCGGCGCTGCTGCCGGGCACCGGCACCGAGCGGCTCCTCCTGCAAACCCCGGGACAGGAAATCCTCAGCCTCTGGAAAACAGGGAATGGTCAGGAAATTTGGGATACGGGAGCGTGGAGAGGGAAAGGCGGCGTGGGAAGGGTCAGGAAATCTGGGAATGGGAAAGGGGTTGGGGAAATCTGGACATGGGAAAGGGTTTAAGGAATCTGGGAAAGGGGTTTAGGAAATCTGGGCTTGGAAAAAGGGTTGGAGAAATCTGGGAAGGGTCAGGAAACCTGGGAAGGAATTTAGGGAACCTGGACATGGGAAAGGGTTTAGGAAAGCTGGACCTGGGAGAGAAACCTGGGCCTGGGAAGGGATAAAAACCTGGGAAAGGTCAAGAGAGGTCAGGAAATCTGGATCTGGGAAAGGGTTTAGGAAACTTGGGACAGTGGAAGTGTATCTGGGTGGGATTTAAGGTCCCTTCATCCCAGCCCATTCCAGGATTCCCAGGGTCTCCAACAGCCCTTTGGGAAGCACCGAGGTGCCAAAATTCCCATTAATGCCAAAATTCCCATTTATACCAAATTCCCAGCCAGGAATTTTGGAATTCCCATGAGGCTTTGTAAATCCCAGGCCCAATCCTGGAATCCAAGCCCAAATCTCAAATCCAGTCCTGGAATCCCAATCCTAAATCCATGGCCCAATCCTGCAATCCAGAGCCTGAATTCCCTTTTCCAGCACATTCCCCTTGCAGTTTTCATTGCACACCCACGCTCCAGTTTAGGACAGATCTAATAAAGCCGAGATTACACCACTAACAACTAAAAAAAAATCCAGAGATCCAAACCTAAAAATACCCAAATCCTGCCCTGAGGATCTTGACAAGGACAGAGGGAATAAATTCATTTCCTGGGAACACAAAACCAACACTCCAGCAAGAGAAACCACACAGAAAATTCCAAAAATCCCATTTTTCCACCGGGAAGGAGCAGGCAGGAAAATCAATCCACTCCCAACCCCCCGGGGCAAGCCCGGGGTGATTTTTAAGCACGGATTAACTCCTGAGCTCGAGATTAGCGCTTTAGTGCCGGGGATGTCAGCCCGGGTGAGTTATGGGAGGAGCAGCAGCTTTTCCAGAGGGGCAGGAAAGGGGAAGGAAAAGGGAAACTTGACCATAAAGTCAGGGAGAGCAGGTTGGAAATAAATCACCCCAAAGCCGGGTTTAGGGTTTGTCAGAGCAGTAAATTCCTGCTGGTTACGGAGGGAGAGCCCAGCTCTGCTCAGGAGTTTGGCTGGAGGGACCCTGATCCTTTCCCAGGGAAAAAAAGGAGAAAAAAAAAAGGAGGAAAAGAAAATAAAGGGAGAGAAAAGGAGGGGAAAAAAGGGGTGGGGGGGGAAAGGGGGGAAAAAGCCTGGGAAGAGCTGGGAGCCTCCACAGCCCCTGGAAATGTCCTCAGGATTGTCAAAGTTTGATCCCAAATCCCTGTCCACATTTTTTGCCGGCTCCTTCAAGGACAACGACGAGATCACCCCAAAACCTCATAAAATACAAAATAAATAATAAAAATATTGCATTTGAACTCCTCCATTCCCAGTCTGGAGCCTCCCTGGCCCCTGGAAATCTCCACAGCCCTTGGAAGGCCTCGGGATTGTCAAAGTTTGATCCCAAATCCCTCTCCGTGTTTTTTACCAGCTCCTTCAGGGACCGAAGGCCACAACAACGAGATCACCCCAAAACCTCATAAAATAAAAAATAAATAATAAAGAGAATGAATTTAAACTCCTTCATTCCCAGCCCGGAGCCTCCACAGTCCCTGGAAATCTCCTCAGACCCTGGAAGGCCTCGGGATTGTCAAAGTTTGATCCCAAATCCCTCTCCACTTTTTTTGCCAGCTCCTTCAGGGACAGCAACGAGATCACCCCAAAACCTCATAAAATATTTTTAAAAAATAATAAAAGTAACGCGTTTAAACACCTTCATTCCCAGCCTGGAGCCTCCCCAGCCCCTGGAAATCTCCTCAGACCCTGGAAGGCCTCGGGATTGTCAAAGTTTGATCCGAAATCCCTCTCTGTGTTTTTTACCAGCTCCGTCAGGGACCGAAGGCCACAACAATGAGATCACCCCAAAACCTCATAAAAGACTTTAAAAAACAATAAAAATTACGCGTTTAAACACCTTCATTCCCAGCCCGGAGCCTCCACAGCCCCTGGCAGGCCTGGGGGTTGTCAAAGTTTGATCCCAAATCCCTCTCCATGTTTTTTGCCAGCTCCTTCAGGGACAGAAACGAGATCACCCCAAAACCTCATAAAATACTTTAAAAAACAATAAAAGTAACGCGTTTAAACACCTTCATTCCCAGCCTGGAGCCTCCTCAGCCCCTGGAAATCTCCTCAGACCCTGGAAGGCCTCAGGATCATCAAAGTTTGATCCCAAATCCCCCTCCATGTTTTTTGCCAGCTCCTTCAGGGACAGCAACGAGATCACCCCAAAACCTCATAAAAGACTTTAAAAAACAATAAAAATTACGCGTTTAAACACCTCCATTCCCAGCCCGGAGCCTCCCCAGCCCCTGGCAGGCCTGGGGTTGTCAAGGCGCGGGCAGGTTTGATCCCGAGCTCTGACACACCATTAATCTCCATTCCATCCTGCTCCACCTGTCAGGCGGCACAGGCCGGGCCTGGGGAGCACATCTGAAACCTTCAATTAAAAACCAGCAGCTAACGAGGAAATAATCCCGCGGAAAGGGGGGGAAAGGAGCGGAAAGGAGCCGCTCCCTGAGGCGGCAGCTCGGAACCGCCGCGGGCCGCGCGTCACAAACATCACCCGGGCTGAGCTGAGGGGAAAATTCCCGATTTTTTTTTATTTTTCCCTCAGGGAATTTGTTAAAGAGCCGGGATGGGTTGGGAGAGGCTCGTCCTGAGGGGATGGGTGTGAAAGTTTTGCGGTGTTTTGCAGGGGGAGGGATGAGCTCGGCGCTGCTGCGGCAGGAAATGAGAGATAAAACTCAAAAAAAAAAAACCCAAAAGGGTCCCAGCTGCTTCCTCAGCACCTCCCAAACATTGGGGTTCGGCAGGGAGAGATTGAATCCCTGCTGGGGTTGGATTTAGGGATTTACAGGCAGGTGGGGACCACAGGGCTTCTCTCCCTGTGCTGCACCAGAAAATCCCCACAAGATTTAGGGGTTTGAAAATCAAACACTCAAAAGCAGCAGCTCCAAGCAGCAAAAACTGCAAAAAACCCTCAAAATTTGAGGGTTCTGCAGGCACAGATGGGTTGAACCTCTGCTCCAGCCTGAAATCCCTGCTTGGGTTGGATTTAAGGATTTATAGGCAGGTGGACACCACAAAAGTTCTCTCCCCATGCCACGCTGCAAAAAAAACCCACAAAATTCAGGGGTTTGAGGCCCAAAACATCAAAAACAGCCCCTAAATTCTTCTTGGGGTCAAGGAGGTCCCACAGCCCCCAAATTCTCTTTGAGGTCAGGGACAGGGAGATCCCACAACCCCCAAATTGTTGGGGTCAGGGACAAGGAGGTTCCACAGCCCCCCAAAATTCTTGGGGCTGGTGACAGGGAGGTCCCACAGCCCCCAAGTTCTCTTTGGGGTCACCCCCTAATTTTTCCTTGTGGTCAAGGAGATCCCACAGCCCCCCAAAAATTCTTGGGGTCAGGGAGATCCCACAGCCCCCAAATTTTTTGGGTCAGGAACAAGGAGGTCCCACAGCCCCCCAAAATTCTTGGGGTTGGTGACAGGGAGGTCCTACAGCCTCCAAATTTTTTGGGTCAGGGACAAGGAAGTCCTGCAGCCCCCCAAATTCTTCTTGGGGTCTGGGGGGGTTCCACAGCCCCCAAAAATTCTTGAGGTCAAGGACAGGGAGGTCCTGCAGCCCCCAAATTCTCTTTGAGGTCAGGGATAGCAAGGTCCTGCAGGCCCCAAATTTTTGGGGTCAGGTACAGGCAGGTTCCACAGCCCTCAAAAATTCTTGGGATCAGGGACAAGGAGATCCCACAGCCCCCAAATTCTCCTTGTGGTCAACAAGTTCCCACAGCCCCCCAAAATTCTTGGGATCAGGTACAGGTAGGTCCCGCAGTCCCCAGATTTTTGGGGTCAGGGACAAGCAGGTCCCACAGCCCCCAAATTCTCCTCGGGGTCAGGTACAGGGAGGTCCTGCAGGCCCCAAATTTTTGGGGTCAGGTACAGGCAGGTCCCACAGCCCCCAAATTTTTGGGGTGAGGGATAGGGAGGTCCTGCAGGCCCCAAATTTTTGGGGTCAGGTACAGGTAGGTCCCGCAGCCCCCAAATTCTCCTCGGGGTCAGGGAGGTCCCACAGGCCCCAAAGCCCCCAAACCACCACAGAAAAAGCCGCCCCAAACCTTTCCCAGCTCCACTCCACACGGATTTCCCTCCCGGGGCAGGGAGGAGGATGAGGAAGGGTCGGTACCTGCCAGGAGCCGCTGGATCTCCTCCGGGATCGGGGGATCCATGGGATCCCTTCTCCTGCAGCCGAGCGGGCCCCGATGGCCCCGGGGGCGGTGAGGAGGAAGCGGAGAGGGCGGGGACACCCCAAAAACAGAGGAGGAGGAGGAGGAACCTCTGGGGTTGGGGTTCCTCCTCCTTTTAAACCCTCTGGGATCGTTCCCAGGTGTCCCGGATGATCCCGAAGGTTCCAGGCGGGAACAGCGGAGCTCGAGCCCAGGAGTGACACCTGGGCCTGGGCGGGATTTCCCAGCGGGGATTTCCTCCAGGAGCTCACCTGGGAATGGGATTGGGATTTTTCCAGGTTTTTCCTGCCCCAAATTCCCATAGGACAACGGATGTTCTGGAATGGAATTTCCCCTTTTCCCGTGTCCTGCGTGGAAGGAGGGGTTGGGTTGTGAAAATAAAACCCTGAAGTTGTTTCATGGCTGGGGTGGGGAAAAGATGGAAAAACTCCTGGAAATGTGGAGATTTCCATGTGGAAATGTGGGAAATATTCCTGGAAATGTGGAGATGCTCCTCCATAAGGAAATGTGGAAAATACTCCTGGAAATAGGGAGATTTCTGCATGGAAATGTGGGAAATATTCCTGGAAATGTGGAGATTTCTATATGGAAGTGGAAAATAGAAAATCTCCTGGAAATCTGAAGATGTTCTTCCACATAGAAATGTGGGAAATATTCCTGGAAATGTGGAGGTTTACACATAGAAATGTGGGAAATATTCCTGGAAATACAGAGATTTCCACATGGAAATATGAGAAATATTCTTGGAAATGTGGAGATTTCCATAAGGAAATGTGGGAAATACTCCTGGAAATATGAAAAATTCCATATAGATATATGGGAACTATTCCTGGAAACACAGAAATTTCCACATGGAAATATGGGAAATACTCCTGGAAATCCAGAAATCTCCACACAGAAAATTTCCTGGAAATCCAGCGCTGCTCCTCCAGGTCCTCCCAGGTGTTTTGGGCCCCCTTTTTTCTGAGAAATGAAGGAAAAAAATCCCATTTTTCTTTCAGTTCTCAGCACAACCCAGATGAGCACCAGGTGCCAGGGGGATCCCGAGGGTTTGGGGTCGGGATTTGGGGTCAGGATTTGGGAGAAACCCCAAAGCAGATCCAAAGTCGTTTTGGGGCCATTTGGGGTTAGGATTTGCAGGCCCAGGGCATCAGGGTGCCCCTCATCAACGATATCCCCCAAGGAGAGGGATTTGATGGAGAAAGGACCATAAAAAATCAGATTTCCAGGAAAATTCACCACTGGATTTTTGGGATTTTTGTTTGGGGACAGCAGCAGCACCAGAGAATTCCCCAGATCCGGGTGCAGAAACCTCAGGGCTGTCACTGCCACGTCATTTCCAGACCTGGGAGTTCCACATCCAGCATTTCTCACGCAATTTCTGCCGTTTCTTTTTCGAATTTTAAGCTCAGTTTTCCCCCTCCCCCTTCATCCCTCTTAGGCTCGGCCCAGCTGCAGCTCGAGCTCGGTTTTAGGGCCGAACCAGCCCCAAATTCAGCGTTGGCAGCGGATGCTGAGGCCTCAAAGCACAGGAAACGCCGCAGCTCAGGGGCCCCGGGCAGGAGATGGAAATTAAAAATATCACAGCGGCTGCCACTCAAATCCCCCAGCCAGGTAGGGCCAGGATTTGGGGAATTCTGAGCCTTTTTGGGGACAAAATGTGGATTTTTCCCCATCAGTGCCTCTCCTTAAATCCCAGAGCCAGGTAGGGTCTCCTGAACCAGGATTTAGGGAATTCTGAGTCTTTTCTGGGGAGAAAAAAGTGGATTTTTCCCTGTCAATACCTGCCCCTCAAATCTCCTAGCCAGGTAGGGCTGGGATTTAGGGAATTCTGAGCCTTTTGGGGTGAGAAAATTGTGGATTTCTGTCTGTCAGTGCCTCTCCTTAAATCCCAGAACCAGGTGGGGTCTCCTGAACCAGGATTTAGGGAATTAAAGCCAGAAAATAAAAGTAACAGAAAATAAAAATATCACAGCAGCTGCCCCTCAAATCTCCCAGCCAGGTAGGGCCGGGATTTAGGGAATTCTGAGCCTTTTTTGGGAGAAAATGTGGATTTTTCCCCATCAGTGCCTCTCCTTAAATCCCAGAGCCGGGTAGGATTTCTTGGGTCAGGATTTAGGGAATTCTGAGTCTTTTTTAGGGAGAAAAAAGTGGATTTTTCCCTGTCAATACCTGCCCCTTCAAATCTCCTGGCCAGGTAGGGCTGGGATTTAGGGAATTCTGAGCCTTTTGGGGGACAAAAGGTGGATTTTTCCCTGTCAGTGCCTCTCCTTATATCCCCCAGACAGGTAGGATTTCTTGGGTCAGGATTTAGGGAATTCTGAGCCTTTTTTGGGAGAAAATCATGGATTTTTCCCTGTCAATACCTGTTCCTCCAATCTCCTGGCCAAGTAGGGTCTCCTGAGCTGGGATTTAGGGAATTAAAGCCAGGAAATAAAAATATCACAGGTAGGATCTCAGAAAAGGGATTTTTCCTGATTTCCAGGGAAATTACCTTTTCCTTTTTTCTTTTTTCTTCTTCTCTGTCCCCTTTTTTTCTCACCACTTCAATTTTTGAATGTGTGGGATATCACAAATTCAGATTTGGGATCAGCTGGGAAGGGCAGGGGGGGGATCTGGCACCATCCTCGCCCTGCAGCTTCCCAATTTTTGGGAATTCTGGACTCCAAACCTCCTCCCCGCTGGAATAAAATTCCCACCTGGATCCTCCAGGTGCCATCAGCAGCAGCAGCCGGGCTGAGCCCCGCCGCCTTCCCTTGAAAATCCAATTTCCCGGGAAACGGATGGGGCGTAACCATGGAAACAGAGCCGGGCGGCCTTGGAGGAGCTGGGGGAAAGCGGGAGAGGCAGAGACGTTTTCCAGTCGGGAATATTGGGAATATTGAGGGAAAAATGGGAGAGGCAGAGCCCTTTTCCTGCCGGGAATATTGGGAATATCAGGGGGGAAATGGGGCCCTTTTCCTGCCGGGAATATTGGGAATACTGGGGGGAAAATGGGAGAGGCAGAGCCCTTTTCCTATTGGGAATATTGAGGGAATATTGGAGGGGAAATGGGGCCTTTTTCCTATTGGGAATATTGGGAATATCCAGAATATCATGGGATAACGGGGAGAGGCAGAGCCCTTTTCCAGTCAGGAATATTGGGAATATCGGGGGAAAAATGGGAGAGACAGATTCCTTTTGCTATCAGGAATATTGGGAATATCAGGGGGAAATGGGGCCCTTTTCCTATTGGGAATATCAGGGGAAAACAGGGTCCTTTTCCTATTGGGAATATTGGGAATATCGTGGGGAAATGGGAGAGGCAGAGCCCTTTTCGTATTTGGAATATTGGGAATATCAGGGGAAAATGGGAGAGGCAGAGCCCTTTTCCAGTCGGGAATGTTGGGAATATCGGGGGGAAATTGGAGCTTTTTCCTATGAGGAATATTGGGAATATCAGCGGGAAAATGGGAGAGGAAGAGCCCTTTTCCAATTGGGAATATCAGAGGGGAAACAGGAGATGCAGAGCTCTTTTCCTATCAGGAATATTGGGAATATTGGGGGGAAATGGGAGAGGCAGAGCTCCGGCGGTGTGATCCATCAGGATTACAAGGGTTTAAAATTCCAGGTTTATTTGCAATTCCAGTATTACAAGGGTTTAAAATTCCAGGTTTATTTGCAATTCCAGGATTACAAGGGTTTAAAATTCAGGGTTTGTTTACAATTCCAGGATTTCAAGGGCTACGACTCCAGGATTACAAAATTTACAAATCCAGGATTACAAGGGTTTAAAATTCCAGGTTTATTTACAATTCCGGGATCACAAAGGTTTAAAATTCCAGGATCATTTACAATTCCAGGATTACAAGGAGGCCTAAGAGGGATTTGGGTTCCTGCTTAGGGCAGGGAATAGGACAGGGAATATCAGGGAAATTCCCAGGTT
The DNA here is from genome assembly GCA_910950805.1 of Acrocephalus scirpaceus scirpaceus. Classification (NCBI taxonomy): domain Eukaryota; kingdom Metazoa; phylum Chordata; class Aves; order Passeriformes; family Sylviidae; genus Acrocephalus; species Acrocephalus scirpaceus. The sequence continues at coordinate 188,865 of CAJVGK010000021.1, read as the reverse complement.
GGCTCTGTCGGGATTGGGATCGGGATTCCAGCACGGACGGGGCGATTCCTGCCGGGATCCAACATGGACAGGGCAACCCCTTGGAATCCTGAGGGAATTCTTTGAGGTCATTCCCGGTTCCCAGGCTGTGAGCAGGAGTCCCTCGCCTCCCTCACCGCCGCTCTGCGCTTCCTTTGCCCCGGAGCACATTCCAGCCTTTTCCCATCGCTATCCCAGGTTTTTCCAAGTGCTCCGGAAGGAATTTCCTGCGGGAATTTCACTCCGGAGCTCTCAGAGAGCACAAATCGATGGCTCAGGAGCAGAAATCTCCATCCCCGCCGTCTCTGTTTTCCTTTCCTTCATCCCCCGCCCCGAGCACGGACAGAGCCTGGAAACCCTGCCAGGAATCCGCCGCATCCCAGGAAATTCCAATCCCTGAAATCCCTGGATGGAGGAACCGTGGAATGTTCTGGGCACACCTGGGGAGGGGAATTCCCATTTGGGATAAACCGAACCCCAAAAGGGGCGGTGGGAGCCATGGAGGGATCCGTGCCTGCCTCTCCAAATCCTTCGGGAACAGGAACGGGCCGGGCCGGGCCGGGCCGGGCTGGGCCGGGCTGGGTTAGGCCGGGCTTTTCCCGCTTTGATCCGCGCTCCGCTGAGCGGGACACAAAGCCCGGCTCGGGCGGCGGAGGCAGCGAGCGAGACGGACAGAGTGACACGGGCAGAATGAGCTGTCACCTCCCATTTGTCACCGCGCGGGGACACCGGGGGCGCCCTGGAGCCGCTTCCCGACGGATTCCCGCTGCTTCCAAACCCCCTGGAATTCCCAAGCAAATTTCCAAGTAAATTCCAGGCGGGCGCATCCCGAGTTTATCCATCCTGGAGCTGATTCCGCCTCTCGCCGGGGTTTGTACCGGGAAAAGTCAGGGAATGAATTTCCCGAAGGATCCGGCGGGATTTGGGGAGCCTGGGGAGGGATTAAGGGCGGGGTTGTTCCTAAATGGGGACGGCTCCAAGGGACAGCAAAATCCTGTCCCAAACCTGTCCCAAACCTGGCAGGTTTAATCCCATTCCCTGTTTCTAGAAGGATCCATGGAATTCTGCCATGGCAGCTCCAAGGGACAGCAATTCCTGTCCCAAACCTGTCCCAAACCTGTCCGGTTCAATCCTATTCCCTGTTTCTAGAAGGATCCATGGAATTCTGGCATGGCAGCTCCAAGGACAGCAATTCCTGTCCCAAACCTGTCCCAAACCTGCTCAGTTTAGCCCCATTCCCTGTTTCTAGAAGGATCCATGGAATTCTGCCATGTCAGCTCCAAGGAACAGCAAAATCCTGTCCCAAACCTGCCCGGTTCAGCCCCATTCCCTGTTTCTAGAAGGATCCATGGAATTCTGCCATGTCAGCTCCAAGGACAGCAATTCCTGTCCCCGAGCTCTGAGGGACATTTTTCCCCACCCCAAAAAACCCGGCCCGGGTTTAGTTAAGCCCCCGTCAAGGCCTGATTAGGGAGCCGATGAAAAACCTGATGGAAAACCTGGAACAACTCCCGGGAACAGAACCCCAGGATTGCCCTGAATTCTGAGCCTTAAGTGAGTGAAAAAAACCCACCAAAATTCCACCTCAAACTTGGGCGGGGTCGCTTTCATTCCCGGGATTCGAGGAAATCCTGAAATCCTGAATCCTGAAATCCTCAAATCCTGAATCCTGAAATCATAAAAGCCTGAATCCTGAATCTTGAAATCCTGAATCCTGAAATACTGAAATTCTAAATCCCAATAACCTGAAATCCCAAATCCTAAAATCCTGAAATCCTGAAATCCCCAGATCCTCAAATCATCAAATCCTGAATCCTGAAATCCCAAATCTTGAAATCCTGAAAATCCTGAATCCTCAAATCCCCAAATCCTCAAATCCTGAAAATTCCCATATCCTCAAATCCTGAAAATTCCCAAATGTTCAAATCCCCAAATCCTCAAATCCTCAAATCCTGAAAATCCCCAAATCCTCAAGTCCTGAATCCTGAAATCCCCAAATCCTCAAATCCTGAATCCTGAAATCCCAAGATCCCCAAATCCTCAAATCCTCAAATCCTGAAAATCCCCAAATCCTCAAATCCTGAATCCTGAAATCCCAAGATCCCCAAATCCTGAAATCCCCAAATCCCCAAATCCTGAAATCCTCAAATCCTCAAATCCTCAAATCCTCAAATCCCCGAATCATGAATCCTGAAATCCTCAAATCCCCAAATCCTCAAATCCTGAATCCTGAAATCCCCAAATCCTCAGATCCCCAAATCCTGAATCCTGAAATCCCCAAATCCCCAAATCCTGAAATCCTCAAATCCCCAAATCCTCAAATCCCCAAATCCTCAAATCCTGAAATCCCCAAACCCCCAAACCCTGAATCCCAAGATCGCTGCCCGAGGCAGGCAGGGCGATGTCACCAACCCCGCTGGCAGAGGGGCAGCGCTGATCCCTGGGCACGGTGAAAAACATGGAAAAAACCATGGAAAAAGCCCAGGAAAAAGCGGAATTTGATCAAGGCCTCCCTCGCCCCGCGTGCGGGCGGGATTGAATGAAGTTTGTGACCCCGCGGGCTGCGCTGTCGGCTGCGGTTATGGAATTAATGGGCAGCGCGGGCTGCAGATGGGAGCCTGTCAGCTCCAGGGCGGGATTTTCCTGACGTTTCCAGCGCTTTTCATTAAACCCTCGTGTTCCAATTTGTCACCGGAGCCGGGCGAGGGGGAGGAAAAACTCACCGTGAGCTCGGCTCGGGGCTTGGGATGGAATCCAGCGGGGGAAATCCTAAAGGAGGGAGATTTTGGGATGCTGGAATCGGCATAAAAAGGGATTTTTCATCAGAGATAGGAGCAGCATCCGGATCTGTTGGGATTCTGGAGAGTGAACACCAAAAAAAATTTGGAATTTTCAAATGGAAATAAAGAAAAACACGATAGGAAAAGGTTTGATTTGGATTTTCTCACTTGGATTTGGATGGAAATTGAGATTTTTAATTTCAAGGCTTCCCTTGCCGGCCACTCCTGGGGAAGAATTGATGGGGAAAACAGCCAATAATGGGAATTTTGGGAATTTCGTGGCTTCCCTCGGGTCATTCCCAAGTCCATTGGGATGAGTTTTGCTGCTTTTGGAAAAGCTCATCCAGGGACACCTCCCATGATCCCAGATTCCTCCAGCCTGGCCTGGGATAATTCCAGGGATCCAGGGGAATTCCATCCCGGTCCCTCCCCACCCAAACCCTCCTGGAATTCCAGAATTTTCCAGATCCAGGCATGGCTGCTCCTCTTTTAAAGAGGGAGAAATGGATTCAGGAGGGGATTTTGGGAAAAAAAATCCTCTCTGTGATGGAATTCCGAGGGAATCTGTGGCTGCTCCATCCCTGGAATTATCCCAGGTCAGGTTGGAGCAATCTGGGATCACAGGAAACATCCCTGGATAGAATTCAGGCTCCTTCCCACCCAAACCATTCCACGGCTCTGGAATTCCCCAATTCCAGAAAAAAAAAGCCAAATCAAACATTCCCGGTGGGAACATTCCCAGGGAAAATCTCCCGGAGCGGGCTGGGAGCTCCTTAGGCAAGGAGGAGCCGCAGGTCGGGGCTGTCCCGGCCGGAATTCCGGCCCCGGAGCGGGGATCAGGCAGGAATTCCAGCAGCGTTTATTGGGAATTGTCATCGCCCCAGCGGGAACGGGATCCAGATGTGGGCAGGGAAATGGGGAAGGTGAAGGGGGGAGGTTTTGGGGTGGATGGAGGAGCCATTCCCGGTGATTTATTGGGGTTTAAAATCCACAGGATTTGGGAAGGGAGGGGGAAGAAATTTTATTATTTTATTTTTATGTATTCATTTACTTTAATTATTTTATTTTATTTTATTTCATTTCATTTCATTTCATTTCATTTCATTTCATTTCATTCCCGGGAGAGGATGGGGATGAAGGGAACAGAAGCTTCCAGCTCCATCATCCCTCTCTCCAGCCCCTTTTCCCCCTGCCCCATCCCCAATCCCGAGCACCAGGAGAGGATGAGCCAGGAGAGCTCAGCCCTTTCCCAGAGAGGTTTGGGATGAAGGGAAGAGAAAATTCCAGATCCATCACCCCTCTCCATCCTTTCTCCAGCCACAATCCCAGGGATCTCAGGCCTCTCCCAGAAGATGAGGATGAAGGGAAAATTCCAGATCCATCACCCCTCTCCATCCCTTCTTCCTTATCCCAGCCACAATCCCAAGGATCTCAGCCCTTTCCCAGAAGATGAGGATGAAGGGAAGAGAAAATTCCAGCTCCACCATCCCCTCTCCATCCCCTCTCCCCTGATGCCTCAGCTTTTATATTTTCAGATTTTGTGCTCCCTAGGAATGAAGCCTCGTATTGGGAACTGTACTGAGCTCTCTCTATGGAGCAGTGAGACAAAACAAATCCATTTCTGCTGCACACCAAGGACAACTTTCAGCCCAAAACACAAACAAGGATGGACTGAGGGGTGGGACAAGGATGGGACCTCACGGCCTGGGACTGGAATTGGACAATTGGACCCCAAAATGCAAATAGACCCAAACTTATAAAATAACAAAATCTCGTGACTGCGGGGCCATCTTTGTTAACTCTTGCAGCCCACCCTGGGTGCAGCCTTGCTTGGGCTTCTGTAATGCCCAGGGTGGATTCTGGAGAACTTTTAATAAATCCTGATTTTATTCTCTAGTTTTGCCCAGCCTCTGTTTCAGGTCAGCCTTCCCAAGGCAACACCCTATCCCAGCCACAATCCTGGGGATCTCAGCCCTTTCCCAGGATGGGATGAAGGGAAGGGAAAATTCCAGCTTCATCATTTGCTTTCCATCCCTTCTCCTTTATCCCAGCCACAATCCCGGGGATCTCAGCCCTTTCCCAGGAGAGATTTAAGATGGGAATGAAGGGAAAATTCCAGATTCATCATTCGCTCTCCATCCCTTCTCTCTTATCCCAGCCACAATCCCAGCTCCATCATCCCTTTCTCCAGCCCCTCTTCCCCCTGCCCCATCTGCCATCTGTTTCCAGGGGCAGAGAGCTGGGAGACCTCAGCCCTTTCCCAGAGAAGTTTGGGATGAAGGGAAGAGAAAATTCCAGATCCATCATCCCCTCTCCATCCCTTCTCCTTTATCCCATCCTCAATCCCGGGGATCCCAGCCCTTTCCCAGGACGGGATGCCAGGATTGGGACCCTCCATCTCCATCCCCTCTCCCGCTGCCCCCAGCCCCCCCCTGCTCCCCCCGATCTGTCCCGAGCCTCTGGATGAATTAATTAATTAATCCCTTTGATGAGGATGTTAAAGGTTTCTCTTGGCGCCTAATTAGGGGCTGATTTATGGGGGCGGCCCCGGCAGTGATTTACCCGGGGATGGCTCCGGGCTCTGCCATTCCCGGATTTTCCCTCTTTTCCTGCCTCTGAGGTCCCGGTGAAACATCGTTCCCTCTGCCTGCCATGCTTCCAGGTGGAAAAGCTGGAAAAGCCGGAAAAGCCAGAAAAGCTGGGAAAGCTGGAAAAGCTGGCAGGGAAGGGGGAGCCTCAGGGCACTGAAATTCCCTCAGCCCCGGGCGTTTTCCTTGTGGGAGCAGCTCGGGATTCCTCCGGGGGATGTTCCCCCATCCTTCCTTTTCCTTTTCCTTTTCCTTTTCCTTTTCCTTTTCCTTTTCCTTTTCCTTTTCCTTTTCCTTTTCCTTTTCCTTTTCCTTTTCCTTTTCCTTTTCCTTTTCCTTTCCCTTTCCCTTTTCCTTTTCCTTTCCCTTTCCCTTTCCCTTTCTCTTTCCCTTTTCCTTTCCCTTTTTTCTTTTCTCTATATTCCAGCTCTGAGATTCTTCAAATGAAACCAAAGGAGAGAGAGAAAAAAAAAAACAAAAAGAAGAAAAGAGAAATTACAGCAAAAATGAAAATACTAAAGGAAAAGAGAAATTGTAACTAAAAGGAAAAGGGAACTGATGAAGAAAAGGAGGGAAAGGGAAAGGAAAATGAAAAGGAAAGAAAATAGAGAAAAAGGAAAAAAGGGAAATAAGTTTTGGGATATTTGGAGACAAACCCAAATAAAGATTTTTCCCTTAGGCCATGGAGTGGATCAATGTGGCTTCCCCTGCAATTCCAACCTCTTTTCCCACCTTTTTTTTGTGGCTGGAAATCACCAAATTCCCTTTTTTAGGGGCAGCCCTGTCCCCTTCCTTGGGGGAGCAAAGAGAGCAGGCCCAGGGTGAGGGAATTCAGGGAAGATTTTGGCTTCTAACTCCGAATTCCCAAATTTTGGCCTCTTCCCACTGGAAAAATCCCAATCCTGAGCTGGGGGGGTGTTCCCAAATCTCCAAAATCCTGGGATCAGAGCAATCCCGGGTTTCAGGCTGCTCTGGGATTGTTATTCCCCACAGGAATCTGCAGGTGCCAGGCTCCCCCCTGCCAGATGTGCCCTCCAGCCCAGATGTTCCAGGATCAGCCTCACATCCCCAACCCTGAGGCAAATCCCAGGAATTTCCGGCTCAAAAAAACCCCCCAACGTCGTGGAAGGTGAAATTTTTATCACGACAGAACTCCTGCTCTTGTCTGAATTTTTCCTGCCAGGAGAAGTTTCCAGAGTGGGATTTTGGGGCCAGAAGTGGGGTTTTGATGATCTTTGGGGGTCCCCTCCCAGCTCAGAATATTCCATGATCCATAACAAAAGCCATAAGGATTTTGTTGCTCTGATAAAACCAAAGCCTGGTTCCACTTTCCTCATCAAAATTCAGCTCACACGCCTCGGAATGAGTTCAAAAATGCTGAATTTTGGAGCAGCACCAGGGATAAACTCTGGGAACACAAACCTGGGGATTTGGGATTTTTAGGAATCCAGGCCCAGGCTGTGGAAAAACGGGATCCTAGGCTGGAGCAGCCACAGGTGAGAGGTCAGAATTCCCTCAGAATTCCATAAAATTGATAATTCCCAGATTTTGGAGCTGCATTTTTAGCCAGGGAAGCAGCTGCCTGTCCCTGCTGGAGATGAAAAGCCGTCCCTGGAGCCGAGCGAATTCCATCGGAGCAGGAGCAGATGCTCGGAAGATTCTGAAAGGCAAAAAAAAAGCCAAAAAAAAAAAAAATATTCCTCATGAATAAATATTAGGAAAAGGAGGGGGAAAATTACAAAAAAAAAAAATAAATTAGGCTTCCTGAGAACAAAAGGAAAGGAAGTTCAGGGACAGACGCCGGGAGCTTTCATCTCATGGGGAAAAAATGTAATTAATGCAAAAATGTCCCACAGCAGGGCCCGGCTGGACCCGGGATCAGAGATAAGGAATTTTTGGGGAATAAGGAAAGGCAGAAATTGGAATTCCTGCGGCTGCCGGTGCCGGGGGGGTCGGGATGGGGGAACCCGCAGAGTTCCTGCCTCACTTCCCGGGAATGCTCGGCCGGCTTTGATCTCCGGGATCGGGAGTGCCTGGAATTCCCGGGGGAAAGGGCAGACAGGGGTCTGAGGGGGAAAAGCCTGGTCTGAGGGGAAAATTAAGCTTTGAGGGAAAAAAAAAAAACATTTTTGAGGGGAAACCCCCCATTTTTGAGGGAAAAAAAGCCCGGTTTTGAGGGAAAAAGGCCCATTTTTGAGGGAAAAATGCCCAGTTTTGAAGGAAAAAAGCCCATTTTTGAAGGAAAAGGGTCCATTTTTGAGGGAAAAAAAGCCCATTTTTGAAGGGAAAGAGGCCATTTTTGAGGGGAAAAGTGCCTGGTTTTAGGGAAAAAGAGCCCAGGTTTGAGGGGAGAAAGAGACATTATTGAGGGAAAAGTGCCCATTTTTGAGGAAAAAGACCCATTTTTGAGGGGAAAGGCCCATTTTTGAGGAAAAAAAGCCCATTTTTGAGGGAAAAAAGCCCATTTCTGAGAGTAAAGAGCCATTTTTGAGGGGAAAATGCCCATTTTTGAGGGGGAAAAGCCCATTTTTGAGGGGAAAATGCCCATTTTTGAAGGGAAAGAGCCATTTTTGAGGGGAAAATGCCCATTTTTGAAGGGAAAGAGCCATTTTTGAGGGAAGAAGTGCCTGGTTTTAGGGGAAAAGAGCCTGGTTTTGAGGGGAAAGAGCCCAGTTTTAGGGGAAAGGGCCTGGTTTTGAAGGGAAAAAAGCCCATTTTTGAGGGGAAAATACCCATTTTTGAGGGAAAAAAACATTTTTTGAGGGGAAAGGCCCATTTTTGAGGGAAAAAACCCCAATTTTGAAGGGAAAAAGCCATTTTTGAGGGGAAAAAGTGCCTGGTTTAAGGGGAAAAGATCCTGGTTTGGAGGGGAAAATCCCTTTTCTGAGGGGAAAACTCTTTTGAGGGAAAAAGTGCCCAGGTTTGGGGGAAAAGACATTTTTGAGGGGAAAAGAGCCCATTTTTAGGGGAAAAGGCCCTGGTTTTGAGGGAAAACCCCCCATTTTTGAGGGGAAAATGCCCATTTTGGAGGGAAAAAAGCCCAATTTTGAAGGGAAAGAGCCTTTTTGAGGGAAAAAGTGCCTGGTTTTAGGGGAAAAGAGCCCATTTTTGAGGGAAAAGAGCCCATTTTTGAAGGGAAAAAGGCCCATTTTTGAGGGAAAAAGTGCCTGGTTTTAGGGAAAAAGTGCCTGGTTTTGAGGGGAAAAGAGCCCAGGTTTGAGGGGAAAAAAAGACATTATTGAGGGAAAAGTGCCCATTTTTGAGGGAAAAGTGCCCATTTTTGAGGGAAAAGAGCCATTTTTTAGGGGGAAAAGAGCCATTTTTGAAAGGAAAAGTGCCCATATTTTTGAGGGTAAAAAGCCATTTTTGAGGGAAAAAGAGACATTTTTGAGGGAAAAGTGCCCATTTTTGAGGGAAAAAGAGCCTGGTTTTGAGGGGAAAAGCCCTTCTTTGAGGGGAAAAAAGCCCATTTTTGAGGGAAAAAGGCCCATTTTTGAGGGGAAAGAGCCATTTTTGAGGGGAAAAGGGCCTGGTTTTGAGGGGAAAAGAGCCCATTTTTTAGGGGAAAGGAGCCCATTTTTTAGGGGAAAAAAGCCCAGGTTGAGGGGAAAGAGCCATTTTTGAGGGGAAAAGAGCCTGGTTTGGGGGAAAGAGCTCCAGTTTGAGGGTAAAAAGCCATTTTTGAGGGTAGTGAGCCATTTTTGAGGGTAATGAGCCATTTTTTGGGGGGGAAACGCCCATTTATGAAGCAAAAGAGTCCATTTTTGAGGGGAAAAGAGCCATTTTTGAGGGAAAAGAGCCAGTTTTGAGGGGAAAAGTGCCCATATTTTTGAGGGTAAAAAGCCATTTTTGAGGGAAAAGAGCCCATTTTTGAGGGATGCAGTCATTGCTTCTGGTGCAAGCCCATCTGATCTGGGATCTGTGTTTAAAACCCCCAACAATCACCAGGCCCACAGCTCCGATATCTCAGCCAGACCAGGATCCAGATTTCCTCCTGCCTCTGGAATTCCCTGGCCTTATCTCCTCCCTGCTGCATCTGGGCCTTATCTCTGAGATAGGAGGAATTTGGGATTTACAAATTTACAAATTCTGGGGCGGCCAGAAATGGATCAAAGGTTGGGAATGGGTTTGGGAATGCTGAGAGACCCAAAGGAAAATCGGGATCAGGGTGGGATGAGGGTGTGGGGAAAGATTTGGGGGAGAAGAGGCTCCTTGAGAGCCAATCCTTCAGAATTTGTTCCAACAGAACGAAATTTTTGGGAATCTGCAATCCCTCAGCAGGACTGGGATGGTTCTGATCCTTTGGATTTGGTTTTCTCCCTTATCTCTGAGATAGGAGGAATTTTGGATTTACAAATTTACAATTTCTGGAGCCAGAAATGGATCAAAGGTTGGGAATGGGTTTGGGAATGCTGAGAGACCCAAGGGAAAAATTGGGATTGGGGTAGGATGAGGGTGTGGGGAAAGATTTGGAAGGCTCCTTGAGGGCAGATCCTTTGGGGTTTATTCCAACAGGATGAAATTTTTGGGAATCTGCAATCCCTTGGCAGGACAAGGATGGTTCTGATCCTTCAGATTTGGGTTTTTTGGAATTTTTGATGTAATTTTCCCCTTCAGAAAGGGAAATGAGGACCCAGGAAGGGCTGGAAGATCCACTAGGGAGCACCTGTGGGCCGGGATATCTGCAGGGGGTTTCCAGTGCCAACTCCGAGGCTTTGGAATGGTTTCCACTGGAAACATAATCAGGGAAAGGGGGCTCTTTGTTTATTTAGGCTGAGAGCTCCGAGATAAATGACAGCTCCGAAGATGCTTTTCAGCACTTCATAAATCAACCGCCAGCTGGGCAGCTTCACCTCGGAAACATCTCCTGCTTTTTGCTTTCCTCCTTTTTCTCTTTCCTCTTTTTTCTCTTTCCTCCTTTATTTCTTTCTTCCTTTTGTCTTTCCTCCTTTTCTCTTCCCCTTTATTTCTTCTTCTTCTCTTTCCTCCTTTTTCTCTTTCCTCCTAATTTTCTTTCCTCCTTTTTCCCTTTCCTCCTTTTTTTCTTTCCTGCTTTTTGCCTTTCCTCCTTTTTCCCTTTCCTCCTTTCTTTCCTCATTTTATTCTTTCCTCCTTTTTTTTTTCCTCCTTTTTCTCTTTCTTCCTTTATTTCTTTCCTCCTTTTTTCTTCCCCCTTTTTTCTTCTTTTTCTCTTTCCTCCTTCTTCTCTTTCCTCCTTTTTCTCTCTCCTCCTTTTTCTCTCTCCTCCTTTTTCTCTCTCCTCCTTTATTTCCTTCTTCCTTTTATTCTTTCCTCCTTTTTATCTTCCCCCTTTTTTCTTCTTTTATTCTTTCCTCCTTCTTCTCTTTCCTCCTTCTTCTCTTTCCTCTTTCCTCCTTTTTTTGTGCCTCCTTCTTTTTTTTTCCTCCTTACACAACTTGAGAAAGATATTCAGAAATCCAAAAAGGAAAAGAAAAGGAAATAAATATTCCAGAGGAATGACTCTGCTGAGGAATATTGTGCATTTTTGGGAGGGAAATGACTCCATCCTTGGAAAGCTCGAGTTGGTGGAGCTCCCTGGGCGCTGCCTGGCTGCAATTCCTGGATTCGGAGCCTTTGGAAGGTCGGGAATTTCCAGGGACACCCATTGGCACCTCCTCAGGCGCTCTCCTGGCCTCACCCCGTGCCTCTGTTCGCTGCCTCCCTCAGCACTTCCAGCATTCCCTGGGGTTCCCCCTCCTCGGATTCCCGGGAATGTTGGTGTCCCTTCCCTGCCCGGGGGTTGTTGACAGCCTGGAGGTTCCCTTGGAAGAATCTGGAATCCAATGGGCTCGGGAAGGCTCCGGGATCGGCTCCAGGCTCTTGCCAGGCCTGGGGTTGCATTCTGGGCCTGGGATTCTGTCCCTGGATAAGGGAGGCGGTGCAGAAATGGTGCCAAGGGCTTCGGATTCTCAGGGAATAGGGATGGGATCAATGGGATCAATGGGATGGGATGGGCCCAGTGCTGTGGTTTGGGGAAAAAATGCCTTCAAATGGTGTGAAAATGGAATTTATGGAACAGGGGCTGAAAATCAGGCTGGCAGGGCAGGCAGATGGGGACTGGGAATGTGGGAATACAGAAATGGAGAAATGGAGAAATGGAATGGGATGGGATGGGATGGAATGGAATGGAATGGAATGGAATGGAATGGGTTAAGCTGGAAGGGACCTCAAAGCTCATCTCCCATTATGCTCCAGACCCTTCCCACTCTCCCGGGTCGCTCTAACGTGGCTTGGGATATCCCAGGGATCCAGGGACAGCCACAGCTCCCCTGGGAATTCCAGCCCAGCCCCTCCCCGCCCTCACAGGGAAAATTTTCTTCCCAAAGTCCCGTCCAAATCCCCCCCTCTTTCAGTTTTAACCCGTTACTCCTTGTCCTGTAACTCCAGTTCCTAATGGAAAAAAATGGCTCTGGATCCTAAATTGGATAAAACAGGCTCTGGATCCTAAATAGGCTCTGGATCCTAAACAGGCCAAAACAGGCTCTGGATTTTTTCCTGGATGGATAAACCTCCTGTGAATGTGGGGTAAAATGTGGATTTTTTTGGGGCATCTGATTTTCCCCATGGATGGAGCAGCTCTGGAGACACAGGAACTCGGCAGAGACAAAAGGAAGGAGTGGAGGGGGAAGGAAATGCGATAAAAAGGAGCTAAAAAATGAGGTTTAAAAGGTGCAGATTTTACACAGATCCTCAGGGACTGGAAAATCTGGAATCTCAAGTGTGGCTCCCAACATTGCCAAGAAAACTGCCCCAAACCAGGCCCAGACCTCGTGTAAAGCACGGAGAGAAAATTCCTGTTCAAAGCAGGAGAGGGGAGGGCGAGATGTTCAACAAAGGGGCCTGGAACCGCTCCAAGGCCCCACCTGGGAGCTTTTCCCAGCATTTTTCCGGCTCCAGCCCCGCTTTAATCCCGGCTCCAGCTCCCAATTCCCCGGGATGGTGTCCAGAGGATGCACAGAGCAGAGCAGGACCTTGATGTGGCTTTTAAAACAGCCCAGGCCTCCAATCTGCTGAGGCTCAGGGAATTTTTTTGGCTCCTCGGCAGATGTTGAAGGGGTTCTGGGGCTTGGCAAATGTTTGCAGGCGTGGAAAATGTTCCTGCATGGAAAATGTCGTTCCTGCACGGAAAATGTTCCTGCTGAGGGGCTGAGCCTCGTTCAGGGGAGGCTGCAGTGCTGTGGTTTGGGGAAAAAATGCCTTCAAATGGTGTGAAAATGGAATTTATGGAACAGAGGTGAAAATCAGGCTGGCAGGGCAGGCAGATGGGGACTGGGAACCTGGGAATAGAGAAATGGAGAAATGGAGATGTGGAGAAATGGAGAAATAGAGACATGGAGAAATACAGAAAAGGAGAAATAAAGAAATGTAGGAATATAGAAACAGAGAAATAGAGAAATGTAGAAATCTAAAAATCAAGGAATATAAAAATAAAGGAAGATAGAAATAGAAAAATGTAGAAATAGAGAAAATAGAAAAATGTAGAAATGTAGAAATATAGCAATACAGGAAAATAAGAATGGAGAAATAGAGGAATATAAAAATATAGGAATATAGAAATGGAAAAATGTAGAAATAGACGAATATAAATAGAGAAATAGAATAGAGGAATATAAAATTATAGGAATATAGGAACAGAGAAATGGAGAAATGGGGAAAATGAGGAACAGTAAAATACATTTGATATTCAAGATTCCCACCAGGAATCTGAAACTCCGTGCTGGATCTTGGAACCAGAAATCCAAAAATCCAGAATAATTCACAACTTTCTGCACCCTGATCCTTCCAGGGAGGATTAAGCAGAAGCCACCTCATCTCTGCTTTGTCCAGAGAATTATTTCCATGATTTTTAACTTGAGGAAGAGGAGGGGAAGAGGGGGATGTGTTTTTCCAGGCTTTGAGACATTTCCTCACGGACTGGGCACGCCACAAGTGGTGACAGATTATCTGGGGATGCCGCCGTGCTCGTTAGGAGGAGCTGCTGCCGTTTATCTGCCTCAGGTGCTCAAATCCCAAATCCTCAGCTTTTATCTGCCTCATGTCTGCAGAATCAGGTGCCCCAAACCCCAAATCCTCGGCTTTTATCTGCCTCACGTCTGCAGAATCAGGTGCCCAAACCCCAAATCCTCGGCGCTGTCAGCGAGCTGAGGTGTCAGAGGAGCTCACCCAACCCCTGAAACCATTTCTGGGAGATGCTGCTCCAGCAAAAAGGTTTGGTGGTGGAAGGGAAACCAACAGAATTCTGGAAAAAACTCATTTTTCACCTAAACCATCACAACTCTGAAAAAGAAATCTTATTTTCCATCTAAAGTTTTAGAGGCCCTCACCCAACCCCTGAAGCCATTTCTGCTCCTGCAAAAGATCTGGTGGTGGAAGAGAAAACAACAGAATGCTAAGGAAAAATTAAAAAACAAACTCCTTTTCCACCCAAAACTGCACCAGGAAGTGATAGGAAAATGTTTAAAGCCTTGGAGCAACTTTTAAAATATGAATTTCGACAAATTGGTGCATCCACATGGGGAGCGAAATTAACACTGCCACAGGTGAGCTCTCTGAGCTGGGCTTTTATGAATTTTTTTAATAACAACTCCAGGGAAAAACGCACTTTTAAAGATCAGCCGAGTCCTGCTGAGCCAAAGTTCAGCTCAGCTGTGCTCTACCCGGAGCCTGCCTGGCTGGACTGGATAAAAACCTCATTTAAAGCTTCTAAAGATAGCAGAGATGAGTCCCCCAGGTGAAATCTGCCGCTCCATTTGCTCTGGCTGCTTGTCCTTAGGTAAAAAGCTTCCAGTTATTCCAGGGACAGGCAACGATTTAAATCCTAACCCCAAGCCCTGTTGCTTTTCCCTCTTTAATTCTCTCTCAGAAGTGGTTGGCACTAAAAATAGAGCAGCAGGTGGATGAGAGAGCCCCAGGGCTGAACGAGTTCCTTTCAGTCTTTGAAATTGTGTTGTTTACTCAGAGAAATGAGCTCGGGGTAGAAATAGGGATGAGATTTAACCTCCACAAAACTCTGATTTTTAGGGTTTGGGATTCTGGAGCTGTGTGAGGACATGGTGCTGCTGCGGTTCCCAGGTTTTCCTTGCATAAATTTGGAATTCCAGACATTCCCAGTCCCATATGTGACAGTGACAAAGATTTTCCTGCAGAAATCCCAAAATTCCGGACATTTCCAGCCCCATATATGACAGTGACAATGATTTTCCTGCAGAAATCTTAGAATTCCAGACATTCCCAGTCCCATATGTGACAGTGACAAGGATTTTCCTGCAGAAATCCCAAAATTCCGGACATTCATGACCCCATATGTGACAGCGATAAGGATTTCCCTGCAGAAATCCTGGAATTCCAGGCAGTCATGACCCCATATATGACAGTGATAAGGATTTTCCTGCAGAAATCCCAAAATTCTGGACATTCCCAGCCCCACCTGTGACAGTGACAATGATTCTCCTGCAGAAATCCCAAAATTCTGGACATTCCCAGCTTCACCTGTGACAGTGACAACGATTTTCCTGCAGAAATCCCAGAATTCCAGGCATTCATGACCTCATATATGACAGTGACCATGATTTTCCTGCAGAAATCCCAAAATTCCAGATATTCCCAGTCCCATATGTGACACTGACAATGATTTTCCTGCAGAAATCCCCAAATTCCAGACATTTCCAGCTCCATTTATGACAGTGACAATGATTTTCCTGCAGAAATCCTGGAATTCCAGACATTCATGACCCCATATGTGACAGTGACAATGATTTTCCTGCAGAAATCCCCACAACCTCCAGATAATTTGGATTTTTTTCCTCACACCAGGAATTTTTCCCTGATCCCTCCTTTCTCCTACCCAACCCCAAATCCTTCCCTGCCTCTTCATCCAACTGCTCAGAGCCTTGTGAAATGACCCAGCAGCTGCTCAAAACCATAAAATTCATCTTTTTGAGGCTGTGTTTTTGGGGTAGAAATGTCCCTTTTTGTCACCGTTGTTTTTTCCCAATGTAAACAAACACCGCGGCCTGCTCTGTGGATTCACCATTTCTCTCCCCAGAAAACACCACAAAATGACAAAATAAATGAATTCCTCAGAGCTTTCAGAGCTCCTCCAGCAGCCAAGAGCACTTGTGGAGAAAAGGGGAAATCGATTTGATGACAGAAGTGATGTGGGATGAAAATAAAATATTTTAAAAGTGCCCGGCCCAGGCCTCAGCAGGGCCCAGGCCTCAGCAGGGCCCAGGCCTCAGCAGGGCCCAGGCCTCAGCAGGGCCCAGGCCTCAGTGGGGCCCAGGCCTCAGCGGCCTGGTCCCTCCTGATCTTGTTTTTCCTGAGGGAAAAGATAATTTCCCAGATTAAAAACGCGGTCAGAGAGGGAAGAGACAGCAGAGGGCTGAGTCCTCAAGGTGTTTGTGGATGTTTTGTGTTGTTGGAAAAATATCCCAGCCTTTCCAGAATATTCCATGTGCAGGTTTGGGATAATTGTCCATCACCTTGTCCAGGTGCTGCTGCTGTCCCACAGCAGTGAACTCCAAGTAATTCAAAATAAATGGATCTAAAGGCTGGCCTGGCTGCAAATTCTGCAAAATCCTACAGAAAAACCCTTTAATTGAGCTTTTCCACCCCCATCCCTATAAGATCTCATGACAGAGCCCAGAAAAAAGGAAATGGGGTAAAACCCTAGCATTTATAACATCCTAAAAACTGGAATTGCATCAAATTCTCATTTCTCCTGCTCTGAGACTGCCCAGGAGAGGCAGCAGCAGCTGCTGGGCTGGAAGGTGCAAAAACCCCTGTACAAATGCAATTATCAGGTCATTTACCCCACAAAGAAACTCCTTCCCTGACCCCCATTAGTTAAAGGGGAGTTTAAAGCCTTTCAGCCTGAGGGTTTGTAAACTTCCCAAACCTCTGGGTGTGAATATTTCCTTTCCCTCTCCCTCCTCTCCTGGGTTATCAGAAGTGGATGGTGGGGTTTACTTTTTCTTAAAATTTATTTATTTAATTTTATTTCATTTGGTTGTTTTTTTTTTTCCTAACAGCAATCGCTTTAAAATTCCATATTCAAGGTCGAGCCGGGTTTACCCAACTTTGTAAAGCCTGGAATAAGTAAAAGGAGTTAAAATCAGTGTTGAGGCACAATTTCTTTCCATTCTCACCAACGTTTTTGCCAGGGTGGGAGGGGAAAAAAGGGGGAAATGAGGGGAAAAGAGAGGAAAAAAAAAGGGGAGAAAGGGAAAAAAGGGGGGAAAAAGGAAAAAAGGGGGAAAGGAAAAAAAGGGGGAAAAGAGGGGGAAAGAAAAAAAGGGGGAAAAGAGGGGGAAAGGGATAAAAAGGGAAAGAAAAGGAAGAAAGAGGGGTAAGGGCAAAAGGGGGGAAAGGGAAAAAAAGGGGTAAAGAAGGAAAATAAGGGGAGCATAAGGGAAAAACAGGGGAAAGAAGGGGGAAAAAAGAAGGGAGAAAAGAAGGGAGAAAAGAGAAAAGGAGGAGAAGGGGGGGAAAGTGGGAAAAAGGAGAATAAAAGGGGGAAAAATGGGAAAAAAAAACGGGGAGGAAAGGAAAAAAATCCTCGGCTCTTGGTTATCTCTCGCTGCCTGGAACACAAAAACCACTTGACCCTGTGGCACCGAGCGCTGTCAGCCCCGGGCAGCTGCGGCCCGAGGTGCCCTGCCTGCCCCCAGGGGAGGGGGGAAAAATGGGGGAAAATGGGAAAAAAAGGGGGGGAAGGAAAAAATGGGGGGAAAAAAGTAAAAATAAGAAGGAAAAAGGAAGATGAAAAGGCGAAAAAGGGAAAAAAGTAAGGGGAAAAAAGAAGGGGGAAAAGAGGGGAAAAGAGGGGAAGGGGGAAAAAAGGGGGGGAAAGGAGAATAAAATGGGGGAAAAAAAAAAAAGTGGGGAAAAGGAAAAAAAAAATCCCTGGCTATCGGCTATCTCTCGCTGCCTGGAACACAAGAACCACTTGACCCTGTGGCACCGAGCGCTGTCAGCCCCGGGCAGCTGCGGCCCTCGGAGCCGGGCGCAGCCGGGCCCTTATCGGGAGCTGCCCCTGCGGACACCCGGGGCCCGCGGGCGGTGATGGATGGCCCCGAGCGCCGACACAAACCAGGTGGAGAGCTCCGGTAAACAATCCCCGCTCCGGCTGGAGCGGCTCCAGGCCGAGCTCCGCGATCCGGGGAGCGATCGCTGCCCCGGGACGAGCCGAGGGAAAAGGGCAGCGCTGGCCAAAGGTGGCCGGGGGGCCGTGGCCATTACTCAGCGAGCTGGCAGGGGAACATTCGATATCTAAACAGTCCCCGAGCGCTCCGAAGCCTCTACATTAAATATTTGATGGGCTCGTTTGATAATGTTTATTTGGCTTTTTCTCCCCACCTGCGCGAGGGGGCGGGGAGAACACAAATGCCAGAGATAAAAAAATCCCCTCCAGGAGGAGGGGGGGGAATTTTTGGGGACAGAGATTGATGAGGCTGAGCGGGCAGAAAGAGAAGAGGATTTGTTGCAGGCAGCGGCTCTGCCAGGGTTTAAGGGCGGGCAGGGAAAGCCGCAGGTTTGCGGTTTGTAAGAAATCGTGGAAATCACGATACACTCACTAAAATCGTGATTTAATGCCTGGGTTTGATGGGGCTGGTCTGGGCAGCAGCTCCTGCACCTCTGCCGGGATGGGGAGAGGCTGGGTGGGGGTCGGGCTCGCTCCCCCGGCTCGGTCCCGCTCCCTGAGGCAACCAAAGGAGGGGCACGCCCGGAGTCTGGGTGGTCTGAACTCTCTGCTCCCTCCTGGGGTGGGTTTGTGGGGACGGCTGGTCCAGAAACGCTTTGCAGGCAGCTGGGATCTGCTCAGGGAAATCCTGAGGGTCCAGACCTCTGCTCAGTGAAATCCTGGGAGTCATTCCTCTGGACAGACCTCCTCTGGTCAGTGAAATCCTGAGGGTCACTCCTCAGGCCAGACTTCTGCTCAGTGAAATCCTGGGAGTCATTCCTCTGGACAGACCTCTGCTCAGTGAAATCCTGGGAGTCATTCCCCTCTCTGGACAGACCTCTGGTCAGGGAAATCCTGAGGGTCCAGAACTCTGCTCAGTGAAATCCTGGGAGTCATTCCTCGGGCCAGACCTCTGGTCAGGGGAATCCTGAGGGTCATTCCCTTGTCCAGGCCTCATCTGGGCAGTGAAATCCAGAGGGTCACTCCTCAGGCCAGACCTTCTCTGGTCAGTGAAATCTCGAGGGTCATTCCCTTGTCCAGACCTCTGCTCAGTGAAATCCTGGGAGTCATTCCTCCAGCCAGACCTCCTCTGGTCAGTGCAATCCAGAGGGTTATTCCTCTGGACAGACCTCTGGTCAGTGAAATCCTGAGGGTCACTCCTCAGGCCAGACTTCTGCTCAGTGAAATCCTGGGAGTCATTCCTCGGGCCAGACCTCCTCTGGTCAGTGAAATCCTGAGGGTCACTCCCTTGTCCAGACCTCTGCTCAGTGAAATCCTAAGAGTCATTCTTCTGTTCAGACCTTCTCTGCTCAGGGAAATCCTGAGGGTCCAGACCTCTGCTCAGTGAAATCCTGGGAGTCATTCCTCGGGCCAGACCTCCTCTGGTCAGTGCAATCCTGAGGGTCACTCCTCAGGCCAGACCTCTAAACAGTGCAATCCAGGGGGTCATTCATCTGTCCAGACCTTCTCTGGTCTGTGAAATCCTGAGGGTCCTTCCCCGCTCCAGAATTTTCCTCTGGTCAGTGAAATCCAGAGGGTCATTCCCTTGTCCAGACCTCTGGTCAGTGAAATCCCGAGGGTCACTCCTCAGGCCAGATTTTTCCTCTGGTCAGTGAAATCCTGAGGGTCATTCCTCTGTCCAGGTGGAGCTGGACAGGATTTTTCCCCCTGGAATCCCGGAATTCCTCAGGAAAGGCGTTTTTTGGGAGGTTCTGATCTCCTCTGGTCAGTGAAACCCAGAGGATCATTCCTCTGGCCAGGCCTTCTCTGGACAGAGCTGGACAGGATTTTTCCTCCCTGGAATACAAGAATTCCTGAGGAAAGGTATTTTTGGGGAGGTTTCTGATTTTTCCTCTGGTCAGTGAAATCCCAAGGGTCATTCCCTTGTCCAGACCTTCTCCAGACAGAGCTGGACAGGATTTTTTCCCCCCTGGAACACAGGAGTTCCTTAGGGAAGGTGTTTTTTTGGGAGGTTCTGATCTTTTCCTCTGGTCAGTGAAATCCAAAGGGTCATTCCCTTGTCCAGACAGAGCTGGGCAGGATTCTTCCCCCCTGGAATCCTGGAATTCCTCAGGAAAGAGGTTTTTTTGGGAGGTTCTGATCTTCTCTTCTGGTCAGTGAAATCCCAAGGGTCATTCCCTTGTCCAGACCTTCTCTGCTCAGTGAGGGTCATTCCTCTGGCCAGATCTCCTCTGAACAGAGCTGGACAGGATTTTTCCCCCTTGGAATATGGGAATTCCTCAGGAAAGAGGTTTTTTGGGAGGTTCTGATCTTTTCCTCTGGTCAGCGAAATCCCGAGGGTCATTTCCCTGTCCAGACCTTCTCCAGACAGAGCTGGACAGGATTTTTCCCCCTGGAATCCCGGAATTCCTCAGGAAAGGCGTTTTTGGGCCATTCTGATCATTCCACCTGACCAGAACCGGGATCTCTGTCACCTCCCGGGCTCTGCTCCCTCTCCACACCGCAATTCCAGGATTTGGGAAGTGAAACCAGCCCGGGCAGAGCGGACACTGCTCCAAAATCCACCTTGAACGCAGCGAGTCCTGCCCGGGAGCCAAATCCATCCAAATTATCTCCATTTGAACCCAAAAAGCGTTTATGGATCAATTCCCGCAGGTTCCGTGACCCTGCCAGCCCAAAAATCGGTTGGAAAAACTCCTCCAGTCCCCCCCGAGCTCTCCAGAACCTTCCATGGCCCTTCCAACACTTAAATAAGAAATAAAATTTTACTTTTTGTGTCTTTTCCAAACCCAGCCCCTCCCCGGCAGTTTTTGGGAGCCGCTTTCTCTCCCTGCCCTACCTGAAAATATTTTTTTATTATTTTTTAGCTGTCGTTCACCTGTTCTGGACAGGAAATCTGGGCTGAGGCATTTCCTTCCCAAACAGAAATCCTGACAATTGTCATTATCTAAAACTCAAAAACCCACAAATCCTCGGGTTTTAGTATCATTTCCACCCCCCAGTGCTGAAAATTCACGGATTTCACCTCAATTCCCTCTCTGGAAAATCCCAGCACCGCCCTGGCCATTTCCAACACCCAAATTCACTTTTAAAACCTCTTTTTTTAGGGAAAAAAAAAACCCAAATCGCTTCTTATCGCTCTTTAACCAAAATTAAAAGCGAATAAGAGGCGATCCGGGCGCTCTCGACCCGAGATAAACCCGGGTTTATCTGCGGGCGGTTAGGAGCGCAGCTCGGCTCGCCTAAGCCCGGGTGAACCCGGGATAAAAGCGGCGAGGACGGGGCCGGGAGCGCGGTTTGAAGGTTTGAACCTTATCTGCTCCTTCTCAGAGTTCTTGACACCGCGATAACCTCTGGGGCCCGAAAAGAGAGGAGCTGTGCGAGCCTCGGAGTGCAAAATCCGATAAAGAGCCCGGAGATGTGGGGCCTGCGAGAGAATGGGACGGGGAAAAAATCCCAATCTTTTTTTTTTTAAATTTATTTTTATTTTTATTTTTTAAATTTTTATTTTTATTTTTTAAATTTTTATTTTTATTTTTATTTTTATTTTTATTTTTATTTTTATTTTTATTTTTACTATATTTTTATTATTTTTATTTTATTTTTAATATATATTTTTAATGTATTATTTATATTTGTAATATATTTTTAATATTTTTAAAATTTAAAATATATTTTCAATATAGTTTTAATTTTTATTTTAGTTTTATTTTTATTTTTAATATATTTTAATATATTTTTAATTTTTTATTATAATTTTATTTTTAATTTATATTTTAATATATTTTTTATTTTTTAATATTCAAAATATATTTTCAATATAGTTTTAATTTTTATTTTAGTTTTATTTTAATATATTTTAATATATTTTTAATTTTTTATTATAATTTTATTTTTAATTTATATTTTAATATATTTTTTATTTTTTAATATTCAAAATATATTTTCAATATAGTTTTAATTTTTATTTTAGTTTTATTTTAATATATTTTAATATATTATTATTTAATTATTTTTAATATATTTTAATATATTATATATTTTTAATATTTAAAATATATTTTCAATATAATTTTTATTTTTATTTTTATTTTTAACATATTTTAATATATTTTATATATTTATTTATATATATTTTAATATATATTTTTACATATTTAATATTTTAAATATATTTTCAATATAGTTTTAAATTTTTTAATTTTTATTTTAAATATATTTTAATACATTTTTAATATATTTTATTGTTACTCTTATTTTTATTTTTAATATATTTTAAATACATTTTAAATACATTTTTTATTTTTATTTTTTTTCCACACACACAAAAGACAGGTCATGGCTCAACGGGAAATTCTATTTTTTGTGTGGTTTTTTGGCCCCGGAGAAGGTGATGAAAATTCGAGGGTGGAGAAGAGGAGAAGAAAAGAATTCACTCCAAAATTTGAGTGTTTGGGGGTTTTTGGTGCCTTTGATCTCCACTGGTGGATTCCTCCCTCTCAGCAGATCAAGGAGAGTTTTTATCTCGCTGGCCGCTGTTATTTTATTTATTTTTTTATTATTAAAATCCCCTTTTTGCGCTAACAGCGGGAGGAGTTTCTCTGGCTGCCTGGTGGCACGGAGAGCAAAAATTCCGATTTTTTTTTGATGTTGCGGATGAGGAAATGTCCTCGGAATGTTCCTCCCCTCCCCGGCCCTCTGAAGTGGCCACATCACAGGAGAGGATTTACAAAAAGCAGAATTATTCAGGAATGCGCAGGAAAGCAGAAAGAGGGGGGAAAAAAAAATAAAATCTCTTTTTTTTCTGCTGGATTTTTGGCCCAGCTGGCGGAAATCGGGAGGGAATTTCTCTGATCTTGTGCAAAACGAGCTCGGCGGGGCAGGAGAGGGGAAAACGAACAAATAAATGGGGAAAAAATTAATAAATGAATGAAAAAATAACTGAAAAAAAAAGAAATAAATAAGAATAAAAAGAAGTTTTAATAATAAATAAATCTGAAAATAAAGAATAAATTATAGAAGTTTTATTTATTTATTATTATTAAAAGAAGTTTTAATAATAAATAAATCTGATAATAAAGAATAAATCTGAGTTTTAAAACTCAGAATTGCGGGATTCCCGTTCCTGGAGAGGAGGAAAAAATTCCCTGGAAAAATTTTCCCGCAGGGAATCCTCCTCCCATTGCTGCTCCCGGAATTTGTCCCAAAATCCGCATTTTAGGGGGAAAAATGAGAAAATCTGAGAGGTTTGCACAGATCTGGGTGTGAAATTTGGGGGAAGGAAAAATAAAGGGAAAGGAAAAATGGGAAAATGAAGAAAAGGAAAAGGGAAGGGAAAAGGAAAAGGGAAAGGGAAAAGGGAAAAGGGAAAAAGGAAAAGGGAAAAGGAAAGATAAAAATAACATAAAATATAATATATAATAAAATATAAAATAAAATATGAATTTAGAAAATAAAATCAAATACAAGATGAAAATGAAAGGGTAAAATATAACGTAAAATAAAGCAAGATGTAAAGTGAAAACAGAATTTAATGTAATGTCACTTTAAAAAATAAAATGTGATGTAAAAGAAAAGGAAATTAAATTTAGAACGTAAAATAAAATAACAAAATAAAAATGAAATGAAATTAAGAAAATAAATTGGATTAATAAAATAAAGTAACACAAAATAAAACAACACATAAAAATAAAATAAAATAAAATAAAATAAAATAAAATAAAATAAAATAAAATAAAATAAAATAAAATAAAATAAAAACATGAAATGAAGCGAAATAAAATAAAATAATGAAATAAAATGAAATAAAAATTAAAATAAAATAAAATAAAAACATGAAATGAAGCGAAATAAAATAAAATAATGAAATAAAATGAAATAAAATTAAAATAAAATAAAATAAAATAAAATAAAATAAAAACATGAAATGAAGCGAAATAAAATAATGAAATAAAATGAAATAAAAATTAAAATAAAATAAAATAAAAATAAAAAAAGAATACAATAAAATAAAGTAAAATAAAAATAAAAAAATAAAATAAAATAAAAATAAAAATAAAATAAAATAAAATAAAGTAAAGTAAAAATAAAATAAAATAAAATAAAAAATAAAATCAATTTCCATCCCTCACGGAGCTGCTCCCATTCCTACCGAATCCACCAAAACCCGGGAGAAGGAGCCCCTGGACGGAGAGAAAAGCCGAAATTCGGCCCCAAAATTCGCTTTTCCTGCCAAAAAATCCTCCCCGAAAATTCCCGGGAGGGGAATTGCATTGGGGAATAATTGGGGGGAAATGGAATGTGCGGAAATTAAATTTTATTGGAGTTTTTTGGTGGGTTTTTAAATAATAATAATAATAGTAGTAGTAGTAGTAGTAGTAGTAGATTTATTTATTTAAACATATATAAAATATGTTTTAAATGATATAAAAAGCGTGAAAAATATAAAATTATTATTACTATTACTATTACTATTATTACTAATATTATTATTATCTAGTTCTGCTTTTCCAGAAGGGATAAAACCTTAAAGGAGGGAGCAGTTGGGGGAAAAATAATTTTTAAAAAATAAAAGTGGGATGGTGAAAACCGGAATTTTTCCACCAGGGAATGATTTATCCTTTGGGAAACCGCTGAAGGTGGTGATGCTCAGGGGGAAAATTCAAATTTTTCCCCATTTTTCCCAACTTTTTCCCCAATTTTTCCATCTTTTTCCCCATTTTCCCATTTTTTCAGACCGGGATCTGCAGGAAGGGAGGTCCGGGGTGTCCCAGCTCCATCAACATCGCCCCAAATCCATTTTAAACCCCAAAAAATTCACATTTCCCTGGAATTTGGGGAGTTTTAAACCCCCCGGGCTGCTGGGAGCGGCTTTTCCTTTCCGTGGGGTTTAAATGGGAATTTTCTGCCATCCAAACGCAATTAAAAACTCATTTTAAAAAACTTTTTTTTTTTTCTCCCATCCTCGCCCGCAATCAAGTCCGCGGTAAATGAAATTTGAGACCCGAATTGGGGCGAAAAAGGTGGAAAATCCAAATCCCGCCTGGAATTCCAAGATTTCCAGGTGTGGCAGGTGAGACTCGAGGGAATAACAGCCCAAAAATTTAAATTTTCCCCTCATTTTTCGAGGCGGGGAGAAATAAAACCGAGTTTTAAAGCGATTTATTTCTATTTATTTATATAATTTATATTTTTGGAGGATTTTTTCATACAGGAATTCCTTAGGAAATGTCATTTTTGGGTGGGGCTGATTTTCCAGCCTGGCAAGAAATGGGAATTCTGAATTTTTAATGAAAGTGGCGAGGGCAGGGATGGATTTTTGCAGCATTTTTTGCCTTTTTTTCCCCTTTTTTGGGTGCCAACCTCTCGATTTGAGATAAAAATTTGATTTCTTTCTCTCTGGAAAAAGCCGCTCCTCGCTGTCCTCCTGCTTTTCCTGCTTTTCCTGCTTTTCCCAATTAAAAATTTTGGGAAATCTGGACAAAAAACCCACGGGGAGTTCCAAGCAGCTGCTGGAAAATCAAAATTTTCGGGTGGAATTGATGAAAAAAGAAAAGGAGAAAATAAATAAAGGCAGAGCGGGGTGAGATTTTCCTAAAATAAAATTCCTAAATTTCCTTGGATTCACTTCAGAGGAAAAACCGGGAGAATCCGGGGAGATTCCCAACCTTTTTTATTTTTTAATTTTAATTTTTATTTTGTTTTTTTGTTTTTAATCCCCTGAGACCAAAACTTCCGAGTTTTCCCTCAAAAGCTCAGCGGATTTGTGGGAGCTCCCGCCTCGATTTGGGGGGATTTTTTTGGGGGAATTTTTTGGGAATTCTGCCAGAAATTCCCGGCCCCAAAACCTCCCCCAGAGGTGTCCCAAAGGTGGGAATTCCCTGGAGACTCCCGAATATTTTTTTGGGACAAATCCTGCTTTTCCTGGGGATTTTCGGCTCTCAGGGAGGAGCTCCCGATCCCAAAATTTCTGGAATTTAATTTCTTTTTTTTTTTCCAGGAGGGAAAATTTTTCCTCCCCGAGCCCCTCCCGGGTGACGTTTCCACCTCTCCGCCCAATTTTTTGCCTCATTTTGAGCAATTTTGGTTTTTTTCTTGTGGTTCTGATTTCATTTTTGGGAATTTTGCAACGATATTTCCAATTTCCGTCAAATTTCGGTCCTTTCCTTTGATAAAAACCTCTCAGGAAATGTTTTTTTGCTGTCGCTGGTTCCTAAATCCCTTCCCTTGACATAATTTCCTTCATTTTGAGTTGGAATCTCTTGTCCTCAGCTCATTTTTTATATAAATTATATTTTAATAGATTAAAATATATAGTGAAGTTATAGTAAAAATCATAATAAAGTAAAAAGTTATAGTAAAAATCATAATATGGTAAGAATTATATTAAATGATATTAAATTAAATCTATAGTTAGTTATGTTAATAATTAATTATTAATAACATAATTAATTATATCAAATTATATTAAAGTTACAGTAAAATCATATTAAAGTTATAGTAAAAATCATAATAAAGTAAAAAGTTATAGTAAAAATCATAATATGGTAACAATTATATTAAATTATATTAAATTAAATATATAGTTAGTTATATTAATAATTATTAATAATATAATTATTTATATTAAATTTTATTAAAGTTACAGTAAAATCCTATTAAAGTTATAGTAAAAATCATATTAAAGTTATATTTAAAAATTATTTTAAAATATATAAAAGTTATATTAAAACATGCTTCAAATTGTATAAAATACGTTTTAAATGATATAAGAAACACGAAAATTATAAAAAATGTATTAAAACACATTTAAGATTATATAAAAAGCGTTTAAAACTATATAAAAATTAATGTAAATTATTAAAAATTCTATAAAATATGTTTAGAATTATATTTCAAATTCATGTAAATGATAAATTCTATAAAATATGTTTAGAATTATATTTCAAATTCATGTAAATGAAAACAAATTGTATAAAATCCTGGGATCTGGGGTCTCCATCCTCACCCCTGCCCAGTTCTCCCGGGATTTTCCCGCTCAGGTCCCGTTTTCCATGGAATTCCCGCTGGATTCCCGGATTTGGGGTGTCCCTGGATGGATCCAATCCCTGCTCCAGCCCCGAATCCCTCGCTGGGGGTGTCTCCCCTCACCCCAAAACCCAAAGGGTGACCCCTGACCCGTTTGGGGTGAGACACGAGTTTGGGGGAACCCAAAAGCTCCTTCGGCCTCTCCTCCTCCTCTTCCTCAGAGCTTCAAAGGATTCAGGGCCGGCCCGGGGTCCCTGAAGGGGAGAGTTTGTCCCAAAAAAGGGACCCCGGGAGCTTCACAATTTCACACCAAGAGGCTCAAAAAGGAGTTGAAAGACAGGAGAGATTTCTGGGGGTATTTTAATTTTTTTATTTTTATTTTTATTTTTATTTTTATTATTCTAATGTTAATTTTTATTCTTCTTATGTTTATTCTTATTCTTATTTTTATTCTTATTTTTGTTTCTATTCTTATTCTTACCTTTATTTTTATTCTTATCTTTATTCTTATTCTTATATTATTATTATCCTTTTCCTCATCCTTTTCCTTATCCTTATCCTCATCCTCATCCTCATCCTTTTTTATTTTATTTTATTTTATTTTATTTTATTTTATTTTATTTTATTTTATTTTATTTTATTTTATTTTATTTTATTTTATTTTATTTTATTTTATTTTATTTTATTTTATTTTACTTTTTATTTTATTTTATTATTTCATTTCATTTTATTTTATTTTATTTTACTTTCATTTTTACCCCAACATCCTCTGGGCGAGCTCCAGAGGTGCAAACGAACAAACGCTGTCCCCTGGGTGTCCCCTCAGTGTCCCCTGGGTGTCCCTGGGTGTCCCTGAGTGTCCCTGGGTGTCCCCTCAGTGTCCCCTGGGTGTCCCCTCAATGTCCCCTCAGTGTCCCCTCAGTGTCCCCTGGGTATCCCCTGAGTGTCCCCTGGGTGTCCCCTGGGTGTCCCTTGGGTGTCCCCTGGGTGTCCCTGGGAGTCCCCTGGGTGTCCCTTCAGTGTCCCCTCAGTGTCCCCTGGGTGTCCCCTCAGTGTCCTCTGGGTGCCCCCTGGGTGTCTCCTGCGTGTCCCCTGGGTGTCCTCTCAGTGTCCCTTGGGAGTCCCTTGGGTGTCCCTTCAGTGTCCCCTCACTGTCCCGTCAGTGTCCCCTCAGTGTCCCCTGGGTGTCCCTGGGTGTCCCTGGGAGTCCCCTGGGTGTCCCCTCAGTGTCCCCACAGTGTCCCCTCAATGTCCCCTCAGTGTCCCCTGAGTGTCCCCTCGGTGGGTGGAATGTATGGAATATATAGGGTGTATGTGGGGTATATATGGAATATATGGATTATATGGAATGTGTGGGATAGATGGAATAGATGGGGTATATATGGATTATATGGAAGATACGGGATATGTGGGATTATATGGAGTATGTATGGGATATATGGGATATTTGGGGTATATATGTGACACATGGAATGTGTGGAATATATGGGGTATATATGGGGTGTATATGGGGTATATACTGAATATATGGATTATATGGAATGTATGGGATAGATGGAATATTTGGGGTATATGTGTGATATATGGAATGTGTGGAATATATGGGGTATATATGGGATATTTATGGGGTATATATGGAATATATGAATTATATGGAATGCATGGGATATATGGGATATACGGAATACATGGGGTATATATGGAATACATGGAAAGTGTGGAATATAGGGGGGATATATGGGGTATATATGGGATATATGGATTATATGGAATGTATGGGATATATGGGATATATGGGGTATTTATGGAATACATGGAATGTGTGGAATATATAGGGTATATGTGGGGTATATATGGAATAAATGGATTATATGGAATGCGTGGGATATATGGGATATATGTGGGGGATATATGGAATATATGGATTATATGGAATGCGTGGGATATATGGGATATTTGGGGTATATATGGAATATTTGGATTATAAGGAATGTATGGGATAGATGGGATATATGGAATATATGGATTATATGGAATGTATGGGATAGATGGGATATTTGGGGTATATATGTGATATATGGAATGTGTGGAATATATGGGATATTTATGGGGTATATATGGGATATATATGGGATGTATATGGGATATATACGGGGTGTATATGGGGTATATATGGAATGTATGGATTATATGGAATAGATGGATTATATGGGATATATAGGATATAGGGACTATATGGAGTATATGGATTATATAGAATATGTGGATTATATGGAATATATGGGATATATGGATTAAATGGAATATAAATTATTGCCTATCCTTTCTATAAAACCAATGGCTGTGTGTGAATGTGAGATTGGTGGTAAAACCCACCCACGGCAATGAGGCCACGGCTCATCTTCCCACCCATTCCTGCCCCACATGGATGCACCTGCGCGGGTCCTGAAATCCTGGATCCCAAAATCCCACATCCCGAAATCCCGCATCCCGAAATCCCGCATCCTAGATCCCACAATCCTGGATCCCAAAATCCCCGATCCCAAAATCCCGGATCCCACAATCCCGTGATCCCAGATCCCACAATCCTGGATCCCAAAATCCCGGATCCCAAAACCCCGGATCCCACAATCCCGTGATCCCAGATCCCACAATCCTGGATCCCGAAATCCCAGATCCTGCAATCCCAGATCCCGCAATCCTGGATCCCGAAATCCCAGATCCTGCAATCCCAGATCCCACAATCCTGGATCCCGAAATCCCAGATCCTGCAATCCCAGATCCCGCAATCCCGGATCCCGCTCTCCATGGGCTCTGGAGAGGGCTCGGGTGTCCCTCAGCCCCTCCTGGGTTCTGGTTTGGGGCTCCTGGGACAAAAGGGAGCGTCAGGAATTCGGGATGGGAAAAGGGATGGACTGGGGTGGTTGGAGAAATTCAGTGAGGAAAAATGGGATGAGCTGGGGTTGTTGGAAAAATTCGGTGAGGAAAAATGGGATGAGCTGGGGTTGTTGGAAAAATTCAGTGAGGAAAAATGGGATAGGCTGGGGTTGTGAGAGAAATTCCGGGGGGAAAAGGGATGAGATGGGATTGCTGGAGAAACTCGGGATGGAAAAATGGGTTGGGCTGGGAGCGCTGCTTAGCGAAACTCCAGGATGGGGAAAATAGGGATGAGCCAGAAGAGCTGCTCGTTGTTTGGAGAAATTCTGGGTGGAAAAAGGGATGAGCTGGAGTTGTGAGAGAAATTCAAAAAGGGATGAGCTTGGATGATGAGAGAAACTCGAGGTGAGGAAAAAGGGATGGGCTGGGGTTGTGAGAGAAATTCCGGGATGAAAAAGGCTGAGCTGGGAGCACTGCCCGCTGTGAGGGGAGCTCGGGCCCGGACCGGGCCTGGGGCGGGCCCGGGCGGTGCCGTACCAAGGACGCGGTGGCAGCTGAGCCCCTCCTGTCACATCCGAGCCCCTCATGTCACATCCGAGCCCCTCTTGTCACTCCGGGGGATCTTCCGGAGGCTCCCTTTGAGTTTTAAATGAGATTTTGGGGCCTTTGTAGTGCCCGACTCAGCGTGCGCTGCTCCTCATCCCGGCCTTGCCGCCCTCCTCACCTGGGACCGGGCCTGACCCCGGCCTAACCCCGGCCTAGCCCAGTTCCTGCACAGGGATGTCTGGGCGCGGGGTTTTTGGGTTTGTTTTGGTGTTTTCCTCCTGACCTTTCACAAATCGCGGCTGGAAGAAAATCTCCCTTTTCACCTTTTCCCTTCTATTTTTTCCCCCCTCTTATCTCGGAGCTAATTGGGCTCTCTTAAATCTTTTATTGGGAGGAAATCCCGCAAATCCCGGTCCTATCCCGGTCCTATCCCGGTCCTATCCCACTCCTATCCCGGTCCCACTCCCAGGAATGCTCCGGGGCCTCAAATCTGTGAGAACCCACGAGGTTTCTGACCTTTTTTTTTTAGAGGTAAAGCTTTGTTTCAATGTTTACCTCCTGACCTTTCACAAATCTCGACTGGAAAGAAAATCCCCTTTTCACCTTTTCCCCTCTATTTATTTCCCCTCTCTCCCTCTTATCTCGGAGCTAATTGGGCACTCTAAAAACCTTTTATTTTTTAGGAGAGAAAGGAGTTTATTAGAGCGGGGAGAGATTTTATCTGCGGGCCAGAGCGGTGCAGCCCTGCCGCAGGTACTTCCCTCATCATCCCTCATCCCTCATCCCTCATCCCTCACCCCTCATCCCTCACCCCTCATCCCTCACCCCTCATCCCTCACCCCTCGCCCCCGCCGAGCGGATTTGCAAATTTGCCCAAGGCCGAACAAAAGCTCCTCCCGGCAGCGCCTCTCTTGACTTGTTTAGAAATCCCAGAGGCGTTTCGAGGTAAAAAGGTCAGAGCTGCACCGGGGCCGCTCTTCCTCCCTCCCTGGAGGTAAAACCTGGGAAATTCGGATTTATTCTGTGGAAAATCCCTTTTTTTTTTTTTTTTTAGGGCTGGTCTCGGGGGAGCCACATTTGACGCTTCGGTTTTTTCGGGGGTTGAGTGCATAAATTCCGAATAAATCAGAAATTTTCTCTATCCGCAGCCCCGAGCGCGTCCCGGTTTGTGCGGCAGCTCCAGGGATGAATTTCCCGGGATTCCCGGGATTTCCGGGAGGATTTTCTGCGCTCATCCAAAGCAGGGGAGAATTCCAAGGGGGAAGCGTTTTTGGGAAGCCGGGCGGGGCTGGGGATGCGGGAAAAGGGATCGGCCGCTTTGTTTGGGGTGCTTGGAAGCAGCCGGAGAATTTTCCTTCCTCGTCCTCCCCGCACCCCGCAATTCCCAGGGATTCCCATCGGGTTGAAAAGACGGAAAATTCGGGGGGAAAAAAAAAATCAACTTTATTGGGCTGAGGTAGTTCCATGTGGAGGCGGGGAAAGAGGAGATTCCGAGGGAGGAACCGCTGGGATTTTCTGGACGATTCCAACCATTTTTCACATTTTTTAAACCCGATTTTCAGTCCTGGAGCTCCTGGCTTCAGGGGAAGGGAGGGACGGAGTTTGGCCGCGGTTGAGTCGCGGTTTTATCTGGCTCCGATAAGGCCGAGAGGGTGCGAGGGACGCGCTCCGAGCTTTGAGGCTGCCCGGGAGCTCCCAAAAAAAAAATCGCGGCCTCGTCCCCGTCCACCCCGAGAGCTCCCCCGGGTCAGCCCGGGCTCCTTTCCTCTGATAACGCAACTGATAACGCAAATCCCTCCTCCGCCGGCAGCAGCAAAAATAAAAAATACAAAACCCTGTAAAGCAGAAATAGTGCAAAAGTGGGAGAACTTTTTTTTCTTTTTTTTTTTTAAGGTTTTTTTTTTCTTCTTTTTTTTTCCTCGGGGTTTGGGTCTTTGCAGAGGCCTCGAGAGTCTTGGGGGCCTGGGGTCTCGTTCCAAGATATACAAACAAGAAATAAAAGGGAAAAGGGAGGGGAAAAATGCCCGAAAATTCTATTTTTTCCTATTTTGGGGTATTTTTTTTACAATCTCACAAGGAGGAAAAAACGCATCGGGCAGGGACGGGGGGAAAAAATCATTACACTCGGTTTTTTTTTCTTTCAAAGGGGAGCGAACTAAATTAATTTTAAAGTTTTGGGTGGGGTTTTTGTTTTGTTTTGTTTTTCTTTTTTCTTTTTTTGTTCTGGAGTTGAAAGTGCAGTCCCTAAAGGGGAGGGGGAAAGGCAGAAACGTCCCTGAGACACGGAAATTGCTCCGGACACCGGACACGGCCGCTCCTTGGGGGAGTCCAGGGTTATAAATTAAGAGAGGGAGGGACGCGAGCGGTGCCGCACGCGTGGGGACAGCCGGGGGACGGCTCGGAGGGGCTGGGGATGCTCCGGGGGGGGCTGAGGCTCCTCCGCAGCCCCTCGGGGACAGCCCGGGAGGGTTCAGGAGGAGCTGGAGCTGGGGGAAGCCTCGGGCGAGGTGCAGGTGGATTGATCCGAGGCTTCGGCCGCTTCCTTGGCCGCCCTGCAGGCAGCGGCCGGGGCCAGCCCTTCCTTCTCCCTCTTCTTCTGCTTCATCCTGCGGTTCTGGAACCAAATCTTCACCTGGGTCTCGTTGAGCTCCAGGGTGGCGGCGATCTCCACCCTGCGCGCCCGCGTCAGGTACTTGTTGAAGTGGAATTCCTTCTCCAGCTCCGTCAGCTGCTTGGTGCTGAAGTTGGTGCGGATGGCGTTGGGCGGCCCCAGCAGCCCCAGCTCCGAGGGTTTGCCTGAGAAAAACCCAAAAACACCAGGGCAGGAGCGGCCGGAGGGGTCCGATCCCTGCGGGGTCTGCCCTGCTCCGTCCTCCCGCAGCGCCCCGGGCTCAGCGCTCCGTCCCGGCCTCAGCCCCGGTTCCATCCCGGCTCCCGTCCCGCCCCAGGCTCCACTTTTCACTTTGGAACTATCCAGGGATCCCCCAGGCTCCGCTTTTCCCTTTGGAGAGATCCTCCTCATCCTCCGGGCTCCGCTTTTCCCCGTCAGAACCACCCTGGGATCCTCCTGGCTCCGCTTTTCCCTTTGGAACCATCCAGGGATCCTTTTCCCTTGGGAACCATCCCGGGATCCTCCGGGCTCCGCTTTTCTCTCAGAATCATCCCGGAATCCTTTTCCCCTTTGGAACAATCCCGGGGTCCTCCCGGCTCCGCTTTTCCCCTTCAGAAGGGGAGGGAGAGGGTGACGATGATGATGATGATGATGATGATGATGGGAGGAGGAGGAGGAAGGCCGGGATTTGAGGGAAGATGGTGGGGAAGGAAATGGGACAATGGAGGAAGCTCCGAGCGTTTCCTGCCCCCGGCGGGGCTGAGATCGGGGCTGGGCCTGCGGGAGCTCGGGGACCTCCTCGGGATGCGATGGGAAATCCCTGGGTGGGGTTTGAAAAGCAAGGCCCCAAAACCCAAACAATCCCCACCCGACCCCAAAAAACACCCCAAAACCCAAACAAACCCTAAATAATAAAAACCCAAACCCAAACAGGCCCTCTCCCAAAAAACCCCAAAACCCAAACAAATCCAACTTAAATAAGACCCTAAACCCCAAACAAACTCAAAAAAAGACCCAAAACCCAAACAAACCCCCAGAAAAACCCAAACAACCCCAAAAAAAGCCAACTCCAACCTCCAAAAAACCCAACCCCAAACGCAATCAAACCCAACCTAAATAAGATCTCAAACCCCAAACTAATTAAAAAAAAGATCCCAAACCCAAACAAACCCCCAGAAAAACCCAAACCCCGAAACAACCACCTCGAAAAACCAACCCCAAATCCCCAAAAAACCAACCCAAACCCCAAACAAACCCAATCCAAACAAGACCTCAAAACCATACAACCCCTCCAAAACTCCCCAAAACCCAAACAACTCCCCCCCAAAACCCCAAACCAAATCAAACCCAACCCAAACAAGACCTCAAAACCATATAAACCAAAAAAAACACCCCAAAACCCAAACAACTCCCCCAAAAAACCCCAAAACCCAAATCAAACCCAACCCAAACCCATCCTCCCCTGTAAGACCACCCCAGACCCTCGGGGAATTCCCCATTTCCCAGCCTCGCACCCCAAACTCACCAGTTTTGGGTGGGTTCCTCTTCACCCTCATCCACTCGAAGGTCTGCGCGGCCCCGCTTTTGTGGCACGGCTCGGGGGGGCCCGGCGGCTCCGGCTCCTCGTGGCCACCGTAGAGGCCGGGCAGGTAGCCCGGCTGCTCCTGCCCGAACACGGGCGGCTGCTGGAAGTGCCCGGCGGGCCCGCAGTAGCCCTGGGCCAGCGAGGCCGTGCCCGAGGCGTAGCCGGGCCCCTGGAAGAACAGCCCGTCCGCGTCCTGCTGGCCCAGGTAGAGCTGCTGGTAGCCCGGCTGAGCGGGGTAAGCGGGGCCGGCGAAACGCGAGGAGGAGGAGGGAGGGTGGAAGCTCTGCTGCGGGACGTGCCCCACGGCGGCCGAGGTGGCGGGCAGGCCGAAGGGGCCGTCCCCGCCGGCCGCGTCCCCGCCGGGGCTCCCCGAGCACGGGGGGAAGGAAGGCGAGGCCGGCTCGGCGTGGTGGAAGGCGGCGGTGGAGCCGCGGTTACAAATCGCGAACTCCAAGAAGGAGTTCATGCCGGTATTGTCCATCTGCCCACGGCCGGAGGAGGGTCAGCCCGGGGTTTTTTTTTTTTTTTTTTTTGGGGATTGAATTTTTCTGCCCTACAACCTTTGGGTATTCTGTCAAAAGCTGGGAAACTTCCGGGCGAACCCCGCGGCTCTCGGGGGGACCCCGCGGGCGGAGCGGGCCCAGCCCAATGAGCGCGGGGCTCCCGAATTCGGTGCCCGGGCTCCGGGGCTCATCCATCACGGCCTTGGCATTTGCATGACAAAGGGGCTTCAATCAAACCCGGCCCATCAATCTGATAACAACACGGCCGCGTCAAAATCTCCCCCTCAAAAAGACTTTAAAAGAGAGAGCGGGGCGAGGTGGGGTGCGGGGAGGTGCTGGGGA
Organism: Acrocephalus scirpaceus scirpaceus; assembly: GCA_910950805.1. Taxonomy (NCBI): domain Eukaryota; kingdom Metazoa; phylum Chordata; class Aves; order Passeriformes; family Sylviidae; genus Acrocephalus; species Acrocephalus scirpaceus. The sequence continues at coordinate 153,825 of CAJVGK010000021.1, read as the reverse complement.
AAGGCTCGGAATGACCCGCGAGTGTTTTAAGTGCTAAAAAGGCCCCCCGAGTTCTGAGCCCAGCTCAGGCACAAATTGTGACTTTTAAAAGGTTTTTTTTTTTTTTTCTTTTTTTCCCCCTCCCGATGCCGGCTCGGTGTGAGAAAAAAAGAAAAGAGGACGCGGGGCTGGGGAGGTGTGAGCAGAGACACAAAAGGAGGATTCTCTTTGATTCCTTTGCAAACTTTTCCCCACAAAGTCGCTCGGACTCGCCTTGGCCTTTTCCGGCACGAGAAAACCGCTAAAAGCTCCCGAAGAAAAAAATCCGCTCCATTCTCGCTTCGATTTTACCCGCTCAGCCTTTGTGTCCGGGGCTAAAAGCATTTAATTAAATCAATATTTTAATGAGGAGGCCAAATAAAGTTAGCCAGGGACAGAACGGCTTTTGTTGGAGCCGTGCCCGGCCTGGCAATTCCGGCCTGGGAACCGGCACCGATCCCCGCCCGCACCTGGGGCACCTTCCCCACCCATCCCCGCTAAAATCCCATTTTTAGGGGTCTAACCCAGCCCGGGGCGCTGAGCTCGGCTTGGCCGGGTTAACCCGGGCTCGGCCGGGCTGAGGAGGAGGAGGAGGGCAGCGCTCGGAGAATGGGAACAGAGGTGGGCAACATTTATTTACTTGTCCGCAGAACGGGAGACAAGAGCACCCAACAATCCGACGCCCACAGCCATTTGTTACTTGTCAGGATATTTACTGCCGCAGGGACCGCGCGGGCTCCGCCACCGCTCCCGGCCTCTTTTAGCCCGGGCCAAAAGTTCACCCTGCCAGCCCGACCCGAAAGGAAAATCCTTTTTTGTTGTTGTTGTTTTGATTTTTTTTTTTTTGTTTTTTTCGTTGATGCAACACGTTAGGGAGAAACATTTGGTGAGAAAATTCAGCTCCTCCCTTTATTCCCTCCCTCCTCCTCCAAGGAAAATTTGATTTTTTAGGCAGCTCCAGCTCCCATCTTTCAATAAAAAAATAAAAATTTCCCCACTCGCTCGCCCTTTGATTCATATTGATTCATATTGATTCATATTGATTCATTTTTATTCATATTGATTCTTATTGATTCATATTGATTCATATTGATTCATATTGATTCATATTGATTCATTTTTATTCATTTTTATTCATATTTATTGCGGCTTTGCCGGTGCTGAGAGGCGGAGAAGGGAAATATTTTGGCTCTCCAAAAGTCTCCTTTGATAACTCGAGGATTCAAAGCCTCTCCCGTCACTGCCCCGGCGAGAAAAATCGATTTTTCTGATTCCATCCCTTTTATATTTCCTTGCGTTCGGGTTGGGATGGGTGCGAGGGGATGATTTGTGGCGGTAAAATCAAAAAAAAAACCCCAAAAAACCCCAAAAAACTCCAAAAAAACCCAAAAAAAACCAAAAAAAAGGAAAGGTTGGGTGTTTATCCCGGCCTCGAATCCATCGTTTCGCCTCCTCTGATGGGTTTGTGTCCTAAAATCGGGGAAAATCGGGGAAAATCGGGGAAAATCGAGGAAAATCGGGGAAAATCGGGGGAAAATCGGGGAAAATCCGAGAAAAACGGGGAAAAATCAGGGAAAATCGGGGAAAAATCAAGGAAAATCGGGGCAAAATCAGGGAAAATCAGGGAAAATCGCTGACCCCGAGTTGTGGAGGGGAAAATTTTCCTCTCAGCGAAGCCCAAATTCGAGCTAAATAAACGCCGATTTTTAATTTGTATTTTTTGGTGGATGGAAAGGTTGGATGGGACAAAAAAATTGAGCCAGGATTGCTCAAATTCAGAATTTTTGGGAATAGGATTCCCCGAAATCCCTTTGGGAAAGGAATTTTTTGGGTCCCTCTGCGGTCAGGTGATGCCTGATGGTGGGGATGAGGAATTTTTGGGAATGGATTCCTTGGAATTGCTTTGGGAAAGGAATTTTTTGGGTCATTCCGTGGTCAGGTGATGCCTGACGGGGCTGGGGATGTCTTCAGTTCTTTATTTGAAATCTTGATTTGAAATCTTGATTTTAAAACTATTTTATAACTTGGTTTGGCTCTTGATTTGAAGTTCTGATTTGAAATCTTGATTTTAGAACTATTTGAAATCTTGGTTTTAGGTCTTGATTTGAAGCCTTGATTTGAAATCTTCCTTTGAAATCTTTGTTTGAAATCTTTATTTGAAATCTTTATTTGCAATCTTCATTTGAAATCTATATTTGAAATCTGTATTTTAAAACTGTTTTACACCTTGATTTGAAATCTGTATTTTAAATCTTGAACCCGGGAGGTTTTCATGCAGGTGACAGAGGAGGGACAGAGACATTTCCAAAGGCTCCGAGAGTCTTCAGATGTTTCAGTTTTGGGGTTAAATATAATATTTTTGAGTTAAATATAACTTTTTGAGTGTTAAATATAACATTTGAGGGGTTAAATATAACATTTTTTGCGTTAAATATAAATCTTTGGGGTTAAATATAACTTTTTTTGAGCTAAATATAGCTTTTTAGGGGTTAAATGTAACTTTTGGGGGGTTAAATATAACTTTGACAGTTAAATTTGACATTTGGGAGGTTAAATATAACTTTTTGGGATTTAAATATAACTTTTCAAGGGTTAAATCTCGCTTTCTTGGGATGAAGTTTAACTATTGGGTGTTAAATGTAATTTTTGGGGGTTAAATACAGATTTTTAGGGGTTAAATGTAACTTTTGGGGGGTTAAATATAACATTTTTGGGGTTAAATATAAATTTTGGGGTTATATATAACTTTTTTGGAGTTAAATGTAACTTTTTGGTAGTTAAATATAACTTTCTTTGTGTTAAATGGAACTTTTAGGTGGCTAAATAAAGCTTTCTTGGGGTTAAATATAACTTTTGAGGGTTAAATATAATTTTTGGGGGGTTAAATATAATTTTTGTGGGGTTAAATGTAACTTTTTTGGGGTTAAATATAACTTTTTGGGGGTTAAAAGTGACTTTTGGGGGGTTATATGTAATTTCTGAGGGTTAAATATAACATTGAGGGTTAAATATCATTTTTTGGGGGGTTAAATATAAATTTTGGGAGGTTAAATATAACTTTTTAGGGGTTAAGTGTAACTTTTTTGGGGGTTAAATATAATTTTTGAGGGTTGAATATAATTTTGCGGGTTAAATATAACTTTTTAGGGGTTAAATATAACTTTTTTGGGGGTTAAATATAAATTTTGGGAGGTTAAATATAACTTTTTTGGGTTAAATATAACTTTTTTGGGTTAAATATAACTTTTTTTTGCAGTTAAATTTAACTTTTTTGCAGTTAAATATAACTTTTTTTTGGTTTTTGCACTCCCAGCAGAGCAAGGCGATGTCAGAGCTGCCACCGGCCGGGTGATTTATCAGACTCGGGAATCCCCCGGAGGATTTGGCCGAGGAATTGATGGCCCCGGTTGGGTTTGGGGGGGAAAATTGGAGAGGAGAAACTTAAAAATAAAATAAATCCGCATCAGGAAATGGAGAAAAATCGAGAGATCTGGAAGGGAAAAATTTCCTGGGCATCCTCTGAGTGAAGCCTCGATTGGAGAAAAATCTCAATTTAATTTTTTATTATTATTATTATTATTTATTTAATTTTTTTTTTTTTTTTTTGTGGATGGAAAGGTTGGATGGGACTGGAGAGCAAAAGAGGAACGGGATTTAATGGGTTAAAAACATCGGGATATCCGCAGGGGGGAAAAAAGTCAGATAATTCAAATTAAAAAAAAAAAAAAAAAAAGATATTTCAGATAAAATAGAAAAAGGGGGAAAAAATCACAGGGGAAAAAAACCCATATAATTGAGATAAAATAGGAAAAACAGGGGGGGAAAGAAGAAAATTCAGATAAAATAGGGGGGAAAGGGGAAAAAATCCCAGATAATTCAGATAAAATAGGAGAAAAAGAGGAAAAAACAGATAATTCACATAAAAAAGGGGGGGGAAAAAAGGAAAAAAAATCCCAGATAATTCAGATAAATTAGGAAAAAGGGGAAAAATCAGATTATTCTGATAAAATAGGGGGAAAAAAAGGGAAAAAATCCCAGATAATTCAGATAAAATGGAATAATTTTAGGGGTGGAATTCCTGCTCCTCTGGCTCTGGGAATCCTGCGCTGCTTCCCTGGGAATCCCAGCGCCTTTTCCATGGGCTGGAACCCGCCCGGTCTCATTAATTGGGCTCATTTGCATATTCATTACCGGGCCAGAGTGGGGAGGAGGGGCCCGGACCGGCTGCCCTGGGGAAGGGATTGGGGGATCCCAAATCCTGAGGGATTCCCTCGGATCCCAAATCCAATCAGGGATCCCAAATCCTTTGGGATTCCCGCAGATCCCAAATCCAACCCAAATCCTTTGGGATTCCCTTAGATCTTAAATCCCTCGGGATTCCCTCGGATCCCAAATCCAACCAGGGATGCCAAATCCCGAGGGATTCCCGCAGATCCCAAATCCCTGGAGATTTACTCAGATCCCAAATCCCTCGGAATTGACTCAGATCCCAAATCCAGCCAGGATTCATTCAGATCTCAAATCCAACCAGGAGTCCCAAATCCTTTGGGATTCACTCAGATCCTGAATTCCTCGGGATTCCCTCAGATCCCAAATCCTCTGGGATTCATTCAGATCCCAAATCCAACCGGGGGTCCCAAGTCCCTCGGAATTCTCCCAGATCCCAAATCCCTTGGGACTCTCTCAGATCTCAAATCCCTCTGGATTCATTTAGATCCCGAATCCTTTGGGATTCCCTCAGTTCCCAAATCCTTTGGGATTTCCTCAGATCCCAAATCCCTTGGGATTCATTCAGATCCGGAATCCAACCAGGGATCCCAAATCCTTTGGGGATTCATTCAGATCCCAAATCCAACTGGGATTCCCTCAGATCCCAGATCCCTCGGGATTCCCTCCGACCCCAAATCCAACTGGGGGTCCCAAGTCCCTCGGAATTCTCCCAGATCCCAAATCCCCTGGGACTCCCGCAGATCCCAAATCCCTCTGGATTCATTCAGGTCCCGAATCCAGCCAGGGATCCCAAATCCTTTGGGATTCATTCAGATCCCAAATCAAATCCCCTGGGATTTCCCCAGATCCCAGAACCAACCGGGGGTCCCAAATCCCTTGGGATTCTCTCAGATCCCAAATCCAGGCCCAGCTCCGCCCGCTCCTCACCCTCCCTCCCACAAGCACATTAATTAATTAATTAATTAATTAACATCTTCATCAGCCTCCGTTATCAGCCATCGGGAATTCCCGGTATTGGGGAATCCGGGGAACAGAACCAGCCCAAGCGGGCCGGAAAATTCCCATTTTTCCTCTCCTTTCCCCCGGGACAAACCCCGGGGCGAGCAGGGCCGGGTTGGCACCTCCGCCTCCTCCCTGAGGATGAGAAAAAAAACCGGGAAAGAGGGAAAAATTCCCTAAAAAAACCAGCACAATTCCCAGAAAAACTGAACTCCCTCCATCCAACATCCCCGGCGCTCCCAGGATCTCCCCGGCGAACTCATCCCCCCTCCCGCAGCCGCACAAAATAAATATTTCCTCGGGAGCCGCTCATTTGCATAGCCCGGCCTTTAATTGCCGCCGCTGTTTTGGCAGCAATCAAGGGCTGGATGTGCTTAATTCTCTTAATCCGCTTTAATAAATGCCCCCCGGTTGCGCGGAACAGAAGGGCAGCGCCGCAAATTTTCGCCGCCCGGTTTTTGTTTGACATTTTCGGGGAAGGTAAAGGATGGCCGGGCTAATGGCGGAATCTCGCAGCCATTCAATAATTTAGATTTTTATTGAATATTCCCCCCTTTCTCTCCTCCCGACATTTCAGTCTCGCTAATTAGGACAAATAAGAAGGGCCCTGCTGTTAGCGCGGGTAATAACTGAGAGCTCCCATTTATTAACTCGCTTTTCCGTGCCTGGAGAATTGATCGCTGCCGGTGAGTGGCAGCGCTGCCCCGGAGCTGCGGCGGCTCGGGGAGGTCACAGCGGGGCCCTGGGCAGGGACTGGGATCGATCAGGGGTTGGGGGTCGATTTTGGGGGGGTTTGGAACACCTTTTCTATTTATTGATAGGGATTTGTATCGATCAGGGATTGGGGTTCGATTTGGGGGGGTTATAGGGCCCCTTTTCCATTTATTGACAGGGATTTGTACCGATGAGAGATTGGGGTTCGATTTTGGGGGGGTTTGGGGTCCCTTTTCCATTTATTGATAGGGATTCGGATCGATCAGGGATTGGGGTTCGATTTTGGGGGGGATTTGGGGTCCCTTTCCCATCCCTCGTCAGGGATTTGGATCGATCAAGGATTGGGGTTCGATTTCGGGGGGGATTTGGGACCCCCCTTCCATTTATTGATAGGGATTTGTATCGATCAGGGATTGGGGTTCGATTTGGGGGGTTTAACCTGTGGGGATTTGGGGTCCCTTTCCCATCCCTCGTCAGGGATTTGTATCGATCAGGGATTGGGGTTTGATTTTGGGGGTTTAACCTGGGGGGTTTGGGGTCCCTTTCCCATCCCTCGTTAGGAATTTGGATCGATCATGGATAGGGGTTCGATTTTGGGGGGGCTTTGGGACCCCTTTCCCTGCCCTCGATAAGGATTTGTATCGATCAGGGATTGGGGTTCGATTTTGGGGGTTGGGACCCCTTTTCCATTTATTGATAGGGATTCGGATCGATCAGGGATTGGGGTTCGATTTGGGGGGGTTTGGGGTCCCTTTCCCGTCCCTCATCAGGGATTTGGATCGATGAGCGTTTGGAGGGTTTAACTTGGGGGGTTTTGGGGTCCCTTTCCCATCCCTCGATAGGGATTCAGATCGATCAGGGATTGGGGTTCGATTTCGGGGGGCTTTGGGGTCCCTTTCCCGTCCCTCATCAGGGACTGGGATCGATCAGGGATTGGGGGTCGATTTTGGGGGGGATTTGGGACCCCTTTCCCTGTCCTCGATAAGGATTTGTATGGATGAGGGATTGGGGTTCGATTTTGGGGGGGTTATAGGGCCCCTTTTCCATTTATTGACAGGGATTTGTACCGATGAGAGATTGGGGTTCGATTTTGGGGGGTTTGGGGTCCCTTTCCCTGCCCTCGTTAGGAATTTGTATCGATCAGGGATTGGGGTTCGATTTTGGGGGTTGGGACCCCTTTTCCATTTATTGATAGGGATTCGGATCGATCAGGGGTTGGGGTTCGATTTTGGGGGGGTTTGGGGTCCCTTTCCCGTCCCTCATCAGGGATTTGTATCGATGAGCGTTTGGAGGGTTTAACTTGGGGGGTTTTGGGGTCCCTTTCCCATCCCTCGATAGGGATTCGGATCGATCAGGGATTGGGGTTCGATTTCGGGGGTTGGGGTCCCTTTCCCATTTATCGATAGGAATTTGGATCGATCAGGGATTGGGGTTCGATTTTGGGGGGCTTTGGGACCCCTTTTCCATTTATTGATAGGGATTCGGATCGATCAGGGATTGGGGTTCGATTTTGGGGGGCTTTGGGACCCCTTTTCCATTTATTGATAGGGATTTGTATCGATCAGGGATTGGGGTTCGATTTTGGGGGTGTTGGGGTCCCTTTCCCATCCCTCGATAGGGATTTGTATCGATGAGAGATTGGGGTTCGATTTTGGGGGGTTGGGACCCCTTTCCCATTTCTCGATAGCGATTTGCAGCGATAAAGGATTTGGGTTTCATTTGGGGGAGTTTTGGGACCCCTTTTCCTGTCCTCATTAGGGATTTACAGTGATGAGGGATTGGGAGTTGATTTGGGGGCTTAAATTTGGAGGTTTTGGGGTCCCTTTCCCATCCCTCATTAGGGATTTGTATCGATCAGGGATTGGGGTTTAATTTGGGGGTGTTTGGGGACCCTTTTTCCTGCCCCCATTAGGGATTTGTATCGATGAGGGATTTGGGTTTAGTTTGGGGGGATTTGAGGCCTCTTTCCCATCCCTCGTTGGGGATTTGAAGCGATGAGGGTTGGGGGTTTGATTTGGGGGGGAAGGGGGTTAAATTTGGGCGGGTTTGGGGTCCCTTTCCCATCCCTCTTTAGGGATTTGTATCGTTTTGGGGGTGTTTGGGGTCCCTTTCCCATCCCTCGTCAGGGATTTATATCAATGAGGGATTGGGGTTCACTTTGGGGGTTTTGGGACCCCTTTTCCACCCCTCATTAGGGATTTGTATCGATGAGGGATTTGGGTTTAATTTGGGGGTTTGGGGACCCCCTTCCCACCCCTTTTGCCAGGGGGTCCCTCCTGGCCCCTCCCTCGGCCTCGCCCTTCCCCTCCTCCCTTCCCCAGGGGAAAAGGGCGAAAGTGAGTGTGGAAATCCTCAGATTTGGGGTAATTCCCTCATTTTTAGGCTGAAAGGTCTGTAAATTTGGATATCCACTGATTTGGGGTAATTCCCCTCATTTTTAGGCTGAAAGGTCTGTAAATGTGGAAATCAGCTGATTTGGAGTAATTCCCCTCATTTTTAGGCTGAAGGGCCTGTAAATGTGGAAACACACTGGATTTGGGATATTTTTCCTCATTTTTAGGCTGAAGGGCCTGTAAATGTGGAAATCAGCTGATTTGGGGTAATTCCCCTCATTTTTAGGCTGAAAAGTCTGTAAATGTGGAAACCCACCGGGTTTGAGGTAATTCCCCTCATTTTTAGGTTGAAAGGTCTGTAAAGGTGGAAACCCGCCGGGTTTGGGGATAATTTCCCTCATTTTTAAGTTAAAGGGTCTGTAAATTTGGATATCCACTGATTTGGGGTAATTCCCCTCATTTTTAGGCTGAAGGGCCTTTAAATGTGGAAATCCTCCAATTTGGGGTAATTTCCCCCATTTTTAGACTGAAAGGTCTGTAAATGTGCAAATCCCCCTATTTTGGGATATTTCCCCTCATTTTTAGACTGAAATGTCTGTAAATGTGAAAACTCTCCTATTTTGGGACATTTCCCCTCATTTTTAAGCTGCACAAAGGAGGCGCCGTCCCCAGAGAGGCCAAAAGGACGCGCAGACCCCAAACCCCTCCCGGGGCAGGGCCGGGGCCTCCCGTTCCCGGTTCCAGCGCTCCCAGCGCTCCCAGCACGGCGGGAATGGGGCTGGAGGAGCAGGAGGAGGAGGAGGAGGAGGAGGAGGAGGAGGAGGAGGAGGAGGAGGAGGAGGAGGAGGAGGAGGAGGAGGAGGAGGAGGAGCGGAACCCCCGAGCTCCGGCACAAATGGCGCTTTGATGGACAAGCTCTGGCAGTGCCCGGGCGGCCGCCGAGCAGCCGGGGGGGATGAAATAAACTCCAAAAACCCCAAAATAACCCCAAAAATAATAATTTGCCTTTTCTGCGGGGCTCCGCTTTTCTCCCCCCCGCCCTCGGGGGTTCCCGGAGCGGGGAGGGGAGGGGAGGGCAGCGGTGCCGGGGGCTCCCGGACCCCGGGAAATTCGGGGAAAATTCCGGGAAAATTCGGGGAAAATTCGGCTCCAGCAGCGCCGGGAGCGGCCTTGGATCCCCGGGAAGGTGTTGGAGAGACGCCGTGAATATTTAATGTATTTAATGCCCATCAACTCCCCCCATTCCTTCTCTTCTCCTTTTCCCCTTAGCGAGGTTTTGGTGGTTCCGTGGGAAAAGAGCCTGGCGAGATTTTTGGGGAAAAAAAAAAGATTATTTGGAATTAAAAGGTGGCAGTAAAATCACCGCACCTCCTTCTCTTTGTTAGAGAGAGATCAAGAGATCATCCACAGCAATTCCCAAAACATCTCTGGAGGCTTTGACTTCTTTAGTTCACTTTTATTTCCTTTTTTTTTTTTTTTTAATTTTTTTTTTTAATTTTTAAAAATTTTTTACGGCCCGCAGTGCCAACCCAAGCCCGGCTCTGCTGCCTTTAACCCCAAATTTAAAAATCAAAAGTTTCCCCGCACTCCAAACGTTCCCTGGAGAGGGGGGATGACCCCAGCCAGGCACTGAAAACACCAAATTCCACCCAAAAAAACCCAAATTCCACCCAAAAATCTGTGGGAGGCAGAGGTCGAACGGGAGACCTGGGGGGGTTTGCTGAAGATTTTATTTTTAATTAAAAAATTAAAGGAGTTACTCGGTTGTTCGGAGCATTTTAGGGGTCCCCCCTCACCCCCCGCCCCACATTTCCCATCCCCCAGGGTTCTCCTTCCCCCCCGCCCTTTTTTTCCCCAAAATTGGGACATTTTTCCAAAATTTCCCAAAATTTTTTCCCCAATTTTCCCCAAAATTTGGGAAACCCCAAAGACCCATCCGGGTGATTTATTTGGGGTGACCCCGCCGCCTTCTCGTGCTGAAACCTCCCCCCAAAACCCTCCCCGGGACCAATTTTGGGGTAAAAATAATAATAAAAAACCAGATTTGAAAGGGATCAGCACAAATCCTGGAAGGAGATGGCGGATCCGGGGGGGTTGGGGAATAAAAAAGAAAAAAAAAAGATTTTAAAAGGGTTTGGGGAATAAAAAAGGAAAAAAAAAAGGATTTTTTAAAGGGTTTGGGGAATAAAAAAGGAAAAAAAAAGATTTTAAAAGGGTTTGAAGAATAAAAAAGAAAAAAAAAGGATTTTAAAAGGGTTTGAGGAATAAAAAAGGAGAAAAAAAGAAAGATTTTAAAGGCCCGGCTCTTACCCCTCCTCCTCCTCTCACCTTTATTTGCTCACCCAAAATCCCTCCCCGCGTGGATTTTTTTGATTTTTTTTTGAGCTTTTGCTCCAAATCCTCTTTTTTTTCCTCATTTTTCTGCAGCTCGGGACGTTTCAAACCGCGGCGGGTTCTGTGCTGAGAGAGAAAAGAGGAGGAGGAGGAGGAGGAGGAGGAGGAGGATGGGGATGAAGGGCGGGATGGGGGAGGCCGGGAATGGCCCCGGAATTCGCGTGGGCTCCGCTCGGCCCCGGCGCTGCCTTTGTGTTGATTTTCCACCCTTTTATCCCTTTTTAAAATGTTTATTTTAGAGGTTTTGGGGGATTTTTAGGGGTTTTGGGGGTTTTTTTTGAGGGAGGGTTTTTGGGGTTTTTTTTTGGTTGTTGTTTTGGGGTGTTTGTTTTGTTTTTTCTTAAAGGAGAAAATCTTTCCCATCAGCGAAATAACCCCAAAAATATTAAAATTAGGAAAAAAAAACCAAAACCCAGCCACTCGCCTTTTTGATTTAATAAAACAAATAAATCAATAAATAAATAAACAAACACCAAGCTGGAGAAGAAAAAAAATTAAAGCAGAAGAGAAGGAAGTAAATATTTAAATATTTAAATATTTCCCGGAGCCTCTGGAGATGCCGGTCGGGAGCGATTCCTTTTGTCTCCTCGCAGGCACACGAGGAGATTGTTCAGCCTCATCACAAAGCCGGGGGAAAGCGAATGATTTATGGGGGAAAACAAACAAAAAAAGGAAAAAAAACCGCGAGGTTTCGGAACGAAATCCGCAGCAAACACGCGTTTGTCGGTTTTATAAAGACGTTTATTTACTCTATGAAAATAATGTACAATAAATAATTTGCCCTTTGCTATGAAAGGATTTCAATAAATAATCTACATCTAAAACGTAAAAAGAGGAAGGAAAATTCCCCTGATTTCTTTTTTTTTTTTCCGTTTTTTTTTTCTTTTTTTTTAATTTAAATTTTATTACGAAATCTAAAAGTTCTCGTTCTGATTCCTGAGAAAGTCGCTGGGGAGCATCGACGAATTTTATTTTATTTTAATTTTTTTTTTCTCTCCGCCTTGCATGAGAACTACCGGAAATAAATAAGGGGGGAAATAAAATAAATAAATTAAACTATCCTGAAATTCCCTGCGTTTAACAAAACCGGGGCCGCTCTTTCACCTCCTGAATAAATTTTGGGAGGGCGGGTTGGGTCTCACGGAGCTTTGAGACGGAAATGGGAGGAGGAGATTGGATGAGAAATGGCTTGAGGTGGATTTGGGGGGGCTCCCCTTCTTTTAGGGCAGATTTTGGGGGTCCTCCTTCTTTTAGGACCACTTTTGGGGGTTCTCCCTTCTTTTAGGGCAGATTTTGGGGGGCCCCCCTTATTTCAGGGCAGATTTTGGGGTGGGTCCTTTGTTTTGGGGCAGATTTTGGGGTGGGTCCCCTTCTTTCAGGCCAGATTTTGTGGGTTTCCCCTTCTGTCAGGGCAGATTTTGGGGTGTGGGCCCTCATTTTAGGGCAGATTTTAGGGGGTTCCCCTTCTTTCAGGGCAAATTTTGGGGGTCCTTCTTCTTTTAGGGCAGATTTTGGGGGTCCCCCCTTCTTTTAGGGCAGATTTTAGGGGTTTCCCCTTCTTTTAGGACCACATTTGGGGGTTCTCCTTTGTTTTAGGGCCAATTTTGGGGGTTCTCCCTTCTTTTAGGGCCGATTTTGGGGTGCTGGCAGTGTCCGGACTGGCTGCCCCAAAAGCCCGGGTGGGATGGAGAGGTGACTCCCCTTCTTTTAGGGCCGATTTTGGGGTTTCTCCTTCTTTTAGGATCGCTTTTGGGGTTTCCCCCTTCTTTTAGGGCAGTTTTTGTGGGGTTTCCTCTTCTTTTAGGCTCGCTTTTGGGGTTTCCCCCTTGTTTTAGGGCAGATTTAGGGGTTTCCCTTTCTTTTAGGATCGTTTCTGGGGGTTCCCCCTTCTTTTAGGGCAGATTTAGGGGTTTCCTTTTCTTTTAGGATCGCTTTTGGTGTTTTCCCCTTGTTATCGGGCATATTTAGGGGTTTCGCTTTCTTTTAGGATCACTTTTGGGATTCCCCCTTCTTTTAGGATCGCTTTTGGGGGTTCCCCCTTCTTTTAGGATCGCTTTTGGGATTCCCCCTTCTTTTAGGGCCGTTTTTGTGGGGTTCCCCTTGTTTCAGGGCGGATTTATGGGTTTCCCTTTCTTTTAGGGTTTCGCCCTTGTTTTAGGGCGGTTTTTGTGGGGTTCCCCGTTCTTTCAGGGCGGATTTCGGGGCGCTGTCAGTGTCCCCAGAAGTTCCCCCTACGGAATCCCCAGGTGCTGCAGGTCCATGGTGCAGAGCGCGCTGCTGAAGAATTCCAGCTCCTCCTCGGAGAAGCGCAGGGGGCTCTCCAGGGAGGCGGGAGCAGCGGGGGAGAACCCCGGGCACGGCTCCAGGCACGGCTCGGCCTGGAACAACCCCAGCTCCGGCAGCACCGGGGACTCGCATCCCTCCCCCGGAGCCACCCGGGGCTGCCCCGAGCCGCTCCCCGCTGTCCCCCGGGGCTCCGGGGCTGTCCCCAAAGCGGGGCTGCCCTCGGGCTCGCTGCTCTCATCCAGGCCGGGCACGGCGAACTCCCCGTCCGGGAATTCTCTGTGCTGCGTTTGCCTCTTGTGCTTCATGCGGCGGTTCTGGAACCAAACCTTGACCTGGCGCTCGGTGAGGTCCAGCAGCGCCGCGATCTCCACCCTGCGGGGCCGGCACAGGTATTTGTTAAAGTGGAATTCCTTCTCCAGCTCCAGCAGCTGAGTGTTGGTGTAAGCCGTGCGGAGCCGCCGGGAGCCGCCGCTGTCCGCCAGCCCCGGCTGGTCTGAGACAAAACAAAAATGAAATTGTCACCGAGCGCTCCGAGGTGTCCCCGAGCTCCGACTGGTGCGGGGAAAAAAAATTAATTTAACTCTTTTCACGCTGGAAGAGGAGGATTGAGAATGGCTTTGGCCTCCAGAAGAGAAAAGATTTTGCTCCCCGGTCTCTCCCTTCAGCGCCCTTCCCTCTCTGGAAATTCCAAACCATCCCTTCTTTCCTTTTATTTAATTTTTTTTTTTTTTACCCTTTCCTGGCTTTGATTTCATTTTTTTTTCCATTTTTTTCCCGCCCAGGCCAATGAGCTCCGGTGTCCGCCCTGGCCCTGCCCGGTTTTACCTGAGCCGTGCCACGGAAATCCTGGAAATCCTGGAATTGTTCCTGCAATGTTTTATCCCCAGGGAAGGAGGCTCGGGGGCCGAGCGGAGGGGCCGCTCCTGTTCCTGGGGGGGCTCGGGGGTGCCGCAATTTCCTTTTGTAGGACCAGCCCAGCCCCGGCTCTTTCCCCTCCCCGCCTTCCCCACCCATTTTCCTTCCCCCCTCTCCGCGCATCTTTGGGGATTTTATTGTATTTCCTTTTTCCTTTTTTTTTTTTTAATTTATTTTTTCTTTTTCCCTTTCCTCTGTTAAAAATGCAGCCCCGCCACAAAAACCCGAACAAATTGAGTCGTAACCACCCCCGACTCCCCCATTCCCTCCTCGCTGATATTTTTGGCAGAAGTTGCAGAAATTTTGGGTTTATTTTTTTTATTGTCGGGGGGGGAGGCAGCAGAAACCCCCCGGGGCTGGGGACACCGCTCGGTGAATTTCACCCCGACACAACCCCGGGGGAGCCTCTGGGGGTGCGGGGATGAGATTTTGGGGCGAGCCGAGCAGAATTTGGGGTTTTTTTGGGTAGGGGGGGATGATCCTCTCTGCCCCCATCCCAACCAGCACCAACCTGCGGGAGATCCTGCGGGGCGCAGCGGCAGCGAGGAGGATGAGGAGGATGAGGAGGATGAGGAGGGTGGGGACGAAGAGGCCGGAGCCTGGGGGGGTTTCCTGGCCGATTTCTTCTCCTTCATCCACGGGAATTCCGCCGCCCAGGCCCGCGCTGGCGGCGGCTGCGGCAGCCCATGGGAGGCTCTGTTTTGGCTCCTCGGTCTCGCCTGGCTGCCGGCACAAGGGTTGAGGCTTTGCAGGACGCTTTGCTCAAAAGGAGGAGGAATTAATGTCGAGTCCTTGATTGATGAAGTTTGAAATGTCTCCAGGACAGCGGGGAGAGACGTCAGGCACTCGGCGAGCGAAGGCTGGCTATTTATAAACCCGATCTCCCTCTCAAATTCAAAATTCATGGCTTTGCCAGGGCCCGGCGCTTAAAAAGCGGGAGGGAGGCGGGGGAGAGGGAGGAGGAGGAGGAGGAGGAGGAGGGGGAGAGGAATCGGAGGGGCTCGGGTTTTTGCTGGCGGGGATGATGACGCTCCTCGGATTTTTTTAATTGTTATATTGCCGATATCACGGGCGGAGGGGGGACCCGGCTCGCCCAAACTCGGGGCTGGGGCGAAATTGCGGCCAATTCCTCGTCACGTGGGCGGCCGTGGCCAATGGCAGCCGGGGCCTGGCGGCAAACAGAAAGCGTTATTTGCTTTAATTGATTAAAAATAATTAAAAGGGAGAGATGGGAACCCCAGAAAAGCCAACAGAACCCAGCAGCACCCCGGAATCAGCAACCCTGCTTGGGGTGGGGTGTGGGCAGGGAGGGGCTGCTTTGTCCTTCCTTCCTTCCTTCCTTCCTTCCTTCCTTCCTTCCTTCCTTCCTTCCTTCCTTCCTTCCTTCCTTCCTTCCTTCCTTCCTTCCTTCCTTCCTTCCTTCCTTCCTTCCTTCCTTCCTTCCTTCCTTCCTTCCTTCCTTCCTTCCTTCCTTCCTTCCTTCCTTCCTTCCTTCCTTCCTTCCTTCCTTCCTTCCTTCCTTCCTTCCTTCCTTCCTTCCTTCCTTCCTTCCTTCCTTCCTTCCTTCCTTCCTTCCTTCCTTCCTTCCTTCCTTCCTTCCTTCCTTCCTTCCTTCCTTCCTTCCTTCCTTCCTTCCTTCCTTTCTTCCTTCCTTCCTTCCTTCCTTCCTTCCTTCCTTCCTTCCTTCCTTCCTTTTCCCATCCCTGCTGTTCCCTGTCCTGTCTGTGTTTCCTTCCCGGCCTTCCCTGCCCGCCCTGCCGGTGCTTCCTGCCCTTCCCTGTCCTTCCTGGACATCCTTGTCCTTCCTGATGTTCCCTGTCCTGCTTTCCCTGCCCATCCTGCCTGATGTTCTCTGTCCTTCCCAAAGCTCCCTGTCCCTTCCCAAAGCTCCCTCTCCTGCTTTCCCTGTCCATGTCCCACGCCCCATATCCTGCCTGTCCCTTTCCAGACACTCCCTGTCCCTTCCCAACGTTCTTTGTCCCTTCCCAATGTCCCTTGTCCCTTCCCAGTGTTCCCTGTCCCACTTTCCCTGCCCACCCTGCCCCTGCTCCATGTCCTGCCTGTCCTTCCCGATGCTCCATGTCCCTTCCCAATGCTCCCTGGACCTTTCCAAAGCTCCCTGTCCCTTCCTGATGCTCCCTGTCCTTTCCCAACTTTCCCTCTCCCGCTTTCCCTGCCCATCCTGCCCTGTGCCCCATGCCCTGTCCCTTCCCAATGATTCCTGTGCTCCCCAATGTCCCCTGTCCCTTCCCGGTGTTCCCTGTCCTTCCCGACCTTCCTTCTCCTGCTTTCCCTGCCCACCGTGCCCCTGCTCCATGTCCTGCCTGTCCCTTTCCAAAGCTCCCTGTCCTTTCCAATGTTTCCTGTCCCTTTCCAAAGTTTCCTGTCCCATCCCAATGTCCCCTGCCCTTCCGAACGCTCCTTGTCCCTTCCCGATGTTCCCTCTCCTGCTTTCCCTGTCCACCCTGCCCCTGTCCTGCCTGTCCCTTCTCAACCTTCCTTGTCCCTTTCCAAAGCTCCCTGGCCCTTCCCAATGTTCCTTGTCCCTTCCCAACTCTCCCTTGTCCCTTCCCGAAGTTCCTTGTCCCGCTTTCCCAGCTCTTTCCCTGCCCATTCCCTGCCCATTCCCTGCCCTTTCCCTGCCCATTCCCTGCCCATTCCCTGCCCTTTCCCTGCCCTTTCCCTGCCCCTTCCCTGCCCCATCCCTGCCCTTTCCCTGCCCATTCCCTGCCCTTTCCCTGCCCTTTCCCTGCCCATTCCCTGCCCTTTCCCTGCCCTTTCCCTGCCCATTCCCTGCCCATTCCCTGCCCTTTCCCTGCCCGTTCCCGGCCCGTTCCCGGTGCCTCCAGCCCGGATCTCCCCGGCTCTTCCCGGCTGTGGGAAAAGTGGAATTTCCTTCCCTCCCTGCCGGACATTCCCAGCTGGATCCCGGCTCCTGCTCGCACCTCTCCCATTCATCCCAGCTCGGGTTTTTCCCGGAGTTTGTGTTTGAATCTGGGTGTGAACACTCAGGAAACCGAGCGAGCTTTTAAGTCAAGTTTAGTTAAACCGGCCCCGATTTCCCGGCTTAAATTACATTTGAAGAGCAGCCTAATCCTCCTCCTTCCCGAGCCGGGCTTAATGGGCCCTTTGCACTTTCCTGAAAGGCCAAACACGTTTTAAGGTCACGGATATCTCTGAAATCGCATTTCCTCCTTCCCATCTTTTTTCTTTCCCACCCCATCTCCAACAAGGAGCGCCACTTCCAGAGTTTACAAAATAAATAAATAAAATGAAGTTATTTCCCAAGATTTTTTTTTCTTTCTTTCCCCCCCTCCCTTTCTTTCCCCTCTTTAAAGCGCCCCGGGTCCACCCAACCCGAAAAGAAGAGAGAGAAATCATCAATCTTTTCCTCCTGACAGCTCTGCCCTGACTCACTCAGCAAAGAAATTCAGCTTTTACCACGGAGCTTTTTAACCCAGGCAAGATTTATAAACTCCAACCCGCGGGTTTCAAGGGCAGAAACTCAAAATTTCGTGGAAAGGGAGAGAAATAAAAGAATTATTCTGCCCGGAGGGGATGGAAAAGGAGAATTTTGGGGGTTGGTGGAGCTCCAGTTCTCCCATTTGGCAGCCGGGACTGGGAGGCTCCGATCCCGCAGGGAGAAGCCTGGAAACTTTTGTCACTTCAAAAATCTGCGTGGGTGGGGAGGGCTGGGGAGGGCCACGGAATAAATCCAAAGCTCATTTAGCGAAGGGGGTAGAGGGAATAATTATGATAATTAAAAAAACACCGAGCTCAGAACGAAATTTCCCCGCAGTATTTTTGTGAGTTCGCTTATCAAAATCACTACCAAAAAAAAAAAAATCTGTTTAATCTCGTCAGAATCGATGATTATAAAAGAAAATATTCGGGGTTGGATCATTGCTGGTTTAAAGTGGAAATTTGGGGTTGCTGGGCTTTGTTTGGAGGTGGAAATTCCTCCTTTTTGAGGGATGGAGGGGAAGAATTTGGGATGCAAAACTCTTCCCAAGAGCTGCCAGGGAAAAGGAAAAATAAAAAAGAGGGGGGGAAATGAAAAGAGAGAAAAATGAAAAGTGGGGAAAATGAAAAGTGGGGGAAAGAAAAGAGGGGAAAAATGAAAAGTAGGGGGGAAATTTAAAAAGGGGGAAATGAAAAAAAGGAAAATGAAAAGAGGGAAAAATGAAAAGTGGAGAAAATGAAGAAAGGGGGGAAAATGAAAAGTTGAGGAATGAAAAGAGGGGGAGAAATGAAAAAGGGGGAAAAATGAAAAGGGAAAAATGAGAAGGGGGAATGAAAAGAGGGGAAAATGAAAAACAGGAAAAATGAAAAGAGGGGAGAATGAAAAGAGGAAGGAAAGAAAAGAGGAGGAAAAGTGAAAAATAGGAAAAATGAAAAGAGGGGGGAAAAAATAAAGAGAGGGACAAGAAAAAAGAGAACAAAACCTCTTGGGAAAATGTGGATTTTTTTTTTTCCCCACACATCACAGGGAGGCACAAGGGAGAAAAAAATTTCCCAACCGCAGGGGAAAGCATCGCATCCTTGGGATAAATCCCCGGGGTTCCTGAAGGACAGAAAAACACAAAAAATCTTGGTGGGAGGACAGAAAAACCCCAAAAACCTCGGTGGGAGAAAGAAAAACCCCAAAAACCTCGGTGGGAGGACAGAAAAAAACCCAAAAATCTCGGTGGGAGGACAGAAAACCCCAAAACCTCGGTGAGAGGACAGAAAACCCCAAAAACCTCGGTGGGAGAAAGAAAAACCCCAAAAACCTCGGTGGGAGAAAGAAAACCCAAAAAACCTCGGTGGGAGAAAGAAAACCCAAAAAACCTCGGTGGGAGGACAGAAAAACCCAAAAACCTCGGTGGGAGGACAGAAAAAACCCCAAAAACCTCGGTGGGAGGACAGAAAACCCCAAAACCCTCGGTGGGAGGACAGAAAACCCCAAAACCCTCGGTGGGAGGACAGAAAACCCCAAAAACCTCGGTGGGAGCAGCCCGGCCCTGCCGCTTTAAATCCGCGGCTCCACCGAGCCGGGAATGGGAGGAAACGGAGCCGGCGCCCCGGAATTGGAATTTTTTTCCCTTTTTTTTTTCCGTTTTCCCTGATTTTAACCATTTCCTGGGAATCCCTGGCACAACATGGCGCCCGGGAAAAAAAAATAAATAAAAAATAAATGTGGGAATGGGAAGGGGGAAGGGAAAAATCGCTGCCCTTGTTCTGCCAGCCCAGCCCAGCACGGGTTGGTGGTTTGAAATTAAAAAATAATTGAAATAATTGGAAATATTTCCCAGGCCGGGATGGGAAATTGTTCCTTGCATGGGCGGGCAGGAGCGATCCCGTTATTTATTAGAGCTCCGAGGTTGGGATTATTAACCTGGAACTGCGTTTGTGAGGAGGGATCGGAGCTCGGCCGAGCTTTTCTCCACCAAATTTTTTTTTTTTTTATCCCTCGGAGGGTTTATCCACACAAGTAAATAAAAATGGATGAAATGTAAAATGTGTGAAATATAAAAAATAGGATGTATAAAATCTGCTAGGTAAAAATGTAAGGCATAAGGTGTTTAAAAATATATATTCTATTATATATTATATATTATATATTATATATTATATATTATATATTATATATTATATATTATATATTATATATTATATATTATATATTATATATTATATATTATATAATATATATTATATATTATATATTATATAATTATATATAATTATATAATTATATAATTATAATATTATTATATATTATATTTATAAAATATAAATATACTGTATAAAATATAGGATATAAGCTATAAAGCACAAAATATATATGTTGGATAATATCTATTATGTAATACATAAAATATTATATGTTTAATATATTATATAATATATAATATATTCTATGTTATATATAATATATAAAATATTCTATGTTATATATAATATAATATATAAAATGTTATATATAATATAATATATAAAATGTTATATATTATATAATACATAAAATGTTATATATTATATAATGCATATTATATTTATAAAATATATAAAATACACAAAATATATAAAATATATAAAGTACAAAATATAAAACCCACGAGCTGCTTCTACAGCACCCACCTCCCTTTTTTTTCCCCTTTTTTTCTTTTTTTGGGGTACCTTTTCCAGCTTTTCCACCCTTTTCTCGTGGCTGCAATGAAAATCCCAAATCTTCCTCTCCTTCCCCTCCTCCTCCTCCTCCTCCTCCTCCTCCTCCTCCTCATCCCCAGCCTGACCAGCCCCTTCCCAGCGCCATAAAACTTTTATTGCTGCTTTAACACAAGTTTTCTTAGGGTTTTAGAGCATAAAAAGCAAATTATTCACGGAGTTCTCCCGTCTGCTTTCGCTGCTGGCCCAGGGTTCTTCTCCCTCTTTCACTTTCGCGTTTTTTGGGGTTTTTTTCCCTTTTTTAATGAGGATTTGGGATGCCTGGGGAGGTGCGGGTGGGCGCTGGTGTGCGCCACGCACTCGCGTTTTCCAGATAATCCCATTATTTTAGCCATCACTCAATTATTTTCGCCATAATTCAATTATTTAATTTTCAATTAAATAAGAGAGAAATTATCGATTTCATTCCTCTTCACTTCCCAAGGCCCCGGATGGAAACTCTGGGCCATTTTTACATTTTCATCTCTTTTTTTTTTTTCCTCTCCTTGTTTTTATTTTCTTTTCTTTATTTTTTTTTTGTGATTAATCCCTTTTCCTTTGTTTTCATTCCCTCTCCAATGGCAGCCCAGCCCTGGCGCCACGTGATTTCTCTTTGTGGGCTCCCGAATTCCCAGGATTTCACCCCAAACGGGGACGCCGCTCTCCATCCCTCTCCTTCCTTCCCATCTCCCCTCCCTTGGGCGATTTTTGATTTTTCCCCTTCAAATCCTCATATTTTAATTTTTTATTTTTTTTTCCACCTCCAAATCCGACGGATAGGACGAGATAAAATCGATAACAGAAAGTTTATTCAGGAATTGTTCACCAGACAACCCTTGAAGCGAGGAAAGAAAAGAACTCTACTGTAAGAACAAAGAAAGAGCTCCGGAGAGGAGGGGCGGGAGGGGAGGGATCCGCGATGAAATTCTTCTAATTCAGGACTAAACAATTACAGCCTGGTTCTGCTCTCATGCCTCCAGTAGAACTAATTACATTATTCATAAGTACCAAGGTAACAGAAAACTACTGCTTCTCCCTAAATTACAATAACTAAAATAAACTCGTGGTACAATGACAAGGGGAGCACAACGTCCTTTTTTTTTTTTTTTTAATTATTAATATTATTTTTTGAAACTTTTTTTTCTGCTTTTTTTTTTCTTTTTTTTTTTTTTAGGGGAAGGAAATACTAAAAAAGTACCGTTTCAATCTTATTTTTGTTGTGGGTTTTTTTTTTTTTCCTTGTTTTTTTTCCCTCATATAAATACATCGTTTGGGGGGGGAGGATAAATAATAAAAAAAAAAAAAAAAAAAGGAAAATATTTTCAACTGGCTATAACCAATAAATATATCTGAATGTTCACCAGAACACACACCTAACTGAAGGGCGCCTCGACAGAGCTGAGAGCCCTTCAAAGTTGTTTTTGCTTTTTTTTTTTTAATTATTATTTTTTTTTAATACCCATTATATGTAAACTCTAAGTGCAACAAAGATGTCCAGGCAGGAAAGCATCAGCAAATCCCAGGGATCCGGTGGCTTCTGCTTCCGTGGGAGGACATTCCCTCTGTTCAAATATACCCTGTTTTCACGTAAGCTCAAGAGGAGAGGAGGAAAGAAGCTCAGGACTTCTCCGATTGCTTTTTTTCTGCTTGTGAACCCTAAAAAAAAAAATAACAGCCCCAAAAATCCCCCCCTGAAATGGAGAAATCGAACCTCAGCCTCAGCAGAGGCCGAGGAAGGGAAATATTCAGACCTGTCAACTCTTTCTTCCTCTCTTTGGAGTTTTGGGTGGGGGGAAAAAAGGGGGAATTGAGGCGTTCCCAAAAAATTTCCTCGACCCTTGGTGGTGTTTAGGTCTCTTTCATCCCAATTGTTTTCGGTTTTTTTCCTTGTTGTTGTTTTGGAGAGGGGCAGCAGGGCCTGGAGGGACGAGCGCGGCCCCCAGGCGTTGGCAGGTGTGGATATTTGCAGTTTTGGGGGGATATTTGCAGTTTGGGGGGATATTTGCAGGTTTTGGGGATATTTGCAGTTTTGGGGGATATTCGCAGGTTTTGGGGGGGTCAGTGGGAAGTTACCCTGTGAGAAATCGGATTTCTCCTTTTTCTGGCGGGAAATCAGATTTATCCTTTTCCGGTGGAAAAGGACAACCCTTCCTCGGAAGGCTGGACAGGAAAGCACAGGTGGATCTGGAGAAGGACTCGGAGCTTCCTGGTGGATCTCTTGGGGGTTTTGTGGATGCAGAGACCCCAAAACTTGGCTCTGAACTCTTCTCCTTCCCAGCATCCAGGAATTACCGGTGACAATCCAGACGTGGCTTGGAAATGACAGATTTGGCTGCTTAAACCCTGCAGGATTCCTACAAAAACCACCCCGAGCCCATTTTGGGAGAATTTGCATGGAAACCCAAATGGTTCCCCCTTCCAAAACCACCAAAACCTCCCGGATCTCGCGCTTCACAAACCCCAAAACTCAACAACCCCGCCGGCGAGGCCGGGATGAAAACTCAACACAAACCCTGAAACCCCCAAACCTCTCCCGGTTTTTTTTCCCCCCTTTACCCATCCCAACAGCTTCCCCCCTCTCACAGGTGGGTGAGCTTGGGCGCCTCTTGGATTCTGCCCTGAGAAGTCGCGTGGTGCGACGAGAGCTCCGTGTACGTGGGGTGGCTCTCGCACGGTCCGTGGGGCTGGCCCGGGGCCACCCCGCCGTAGTCCATGGCGGCGCCGGCGGCCTGGTGGTGCTGCAGGTGGTTGAGGCCGTAAAGGGACGGGCCGGAGGCGGGCAGAGAATCCACAAAGTTCCCTCCGACGTAGGCGGGGCTGCCCTGCATGCCGGGGGTCCCGTAGGCCACCCCGTTGGCCTGCAGGACGTGGGGCTCGTAGTCGGCCGGGCCGCTGGCGGCCGTGGCGGCCCCGGCGTATTTCTGCTGGCCGGGGCAAGCCTTGAGGGGCGCTTGGTAGCCGCCGGCGGCCGCGGCGTAGGCGTTTTGGTGGGGTTTGCTGAAGGAAGGCGGCGACGGCGCCTCGTAGGCGCCGCTCATGGGGTGCAAGGCGTTGAGGAACCCCGCCGAGGCCTGCATGGGCTGCGGGGGGCTGCCCGCCGGGGAAGGCCCTCCGGAGGAAGAGCCCATGCCTTTGGATTTCTGATCTTTTTTGTACTTCATCCTCCTGTTCTGGAACCAGATCTTGATCTGGCGCTCGCTGAGGTTCAGCAGGTTGGCCATCTCCACGCGCCGCGGCCGGCACAGGTAGCGGTTGAAGTGGAATTCCTTCTCCAGCTCCACCAGCTGAGCGCTGGTGTAGGCCGTGCGCGCCCTCTTGGAGGCCGAGGAGCCCGGGGGGCTTTTCTCGCCGCTGCTGCAGGTTTCTGCCGGGGCCCCCGGAATGAAATAAAAGAGAATTACTTACACGCAGAAATTGAATGCGTCGGTTCTTAATAAATCCTTGCCCCCCTCCCCCTGGCCCCCTCCGCATTAGCCTGCACTCCATAATCGTGTCATTTATTAAGAGTTCTGTTCTCCAAAGCTGCCCCTGCTTTATGAAAATTTGATCATGTCATGTAGAAGAGGATTCCAGGGCCATTTATT
Organism: Acrocephalus scirpaceus scirpaceus; assembly: GCA_910950805.1. Classification (NCBI taxonomy): domain Eukaryota; kingdom Metazoa; phylum Chordata; class Aves; order Passeriformes; family Sylviidae; genus Acrocephalus; species Acrocephalus scirpaceus. Next base: position 130,163 of record CAJVGK010000021.1, on the reverse strand, counting down.
GAGGAGTCGATTATTTCCAACGGATAATTTTCTGGAAAATAATGTTTGGCATGGGGAGGCGGCCGCCGCTGCAGGGGCCAATTAATGCAGGTTTGGGAGGGGTTGGGTTTGCACACAGGTGTGACCCCAATATTTGCCTCTGCACCTCCCTTTTCCAGAGGTAAACACCATAAATTACCTCAATGGAGGACGAACTGCTCACCACGGAGTTTGTGTGAATGGATTGGTCAGAATTGTGGTAAATCCAAACTGAATTTTGGGGTTTTTATCCAGTCAGACTGGGTGGGATACGTGAGGAAGGTGGATGTGGAGCTGCATCCGCTCTCTCTCAGAGGTGGGAAGGGACCCAACAGAATTTCAGCAGCGGATTGAGCAGCTGGGAGCACATTTTCCCCACATTTGTGTCCGCCCTGGGCTGCATTTCCCATATTTATTATTCTGAAATAAACCAAGGGTGGGTGGGCAGTGCCCGGTGCCAGGATCCTCTCTGGAGTCTCCCAGGATCTTCTCCTCATCCCGCCACCCCAAACAAAACCGCTCTGCCCGGTGACTCCACCACTCCTGAGAGTTCACATCAGCAGGGCTGAAGGGAAATATTCACTCCTTCCTCCTCTCTTTGGAATTCTGGGCAGGAAAAGGGGAATTTGGGCCTTCCCTAAACCAATTCTCCAACCCTTTGTGATTCTTAGACCTCTCTTTGCAATGTTGGGGGAGAAAAGGAGAATTTGGGCCTTCCCTAAACCGATTTCTCCAACTTTTTGTGATTTTTAGACCTCTCTTTGGAATTTTGGGTAGGAAAAGCAGAATTTGGGCCTTCCCGAAACCGATTCCTCTGATTCTTTGGATTCTTAGACCTCTCTTTGGAATTCTGGGTGAGAAAAGCAGAACCTGGGCCTTGCCTAAATCGATTCCTCCGACCCTTTGTGATTCTTGGACCTTTTTCATCAACTTTTTTACTTTTTAGCCTCATCATTTTGGAGAGGGGGAGGACAGCGTGCATCACCAGGGCCTGGCGAGCTACCTGCGCTGGGCGAGCCGTTCTTCTGCTTGGAATTCTGCCTCGACTCCTTCATCCAGGGGAAGATCTGCTTGGAGATGCTGGCCCCGAGATTGGCTTTACCGGGGGCGCTTTTCCCGCCGCCGGCCTGGCCGGTGCCGCCGCCCGCGGCGCCGTTGGCGTTGTTGGCGTTGTTGGGCGAGCCCGGCGGCTCCGGCGGCAAACCGGGCCGCATGCAGCTGCCGTTGAGCTCTTTATTTTTGCCGTGCTGGTTGCCGAGAGACTGCAGGGAGCAGGCGGACCTCTGGAAGTCGTTCTCCACGTGGGACGAGGCCTGGAATGGCTGCTGGGCGCCCTCGTAGCCGAACCCATTGGCGGCGGCGCCGTAGGAGTAACCCCCGAAGAGCGTGGAGCTGTCGTAGTACGAGGCCTTCTGCATCTTCCGCGAGGGTTTGCTCGGCTACCAGGGTCTTGACACCCCTATGGCAGAACATTGGCACCCCGAGGCCACGTGACGGCCCCTCTCCAGCTGGCTGGTGGGAGCTGACCTGAAAGGTTAGCAGAAAACACACAATAATAGTGCCCGGCCCAGGAATCCATCTTGGGGCCTGAAAGGACCCGTGACATGAATAGGGTCCCGCGGAAAGGAGGGGGGGGGAACAGATGCTGCCAGCAGATTTCACCCTCTGGAGCCTCCTCGGATGGGGATGGGTTTGGAGGAGGTTTTGGGGTGGTTGTGATTTTTATTTTCCCCCCTCTCTTGGTTTTGTTCTGTCGTTGTTACGGCAGCTCTGTACGTTTGTTTATTCTGTATTTATCCCCACGCGCAGGGAAATGCACAAACCAACAGTGCACGTCCTTGTGGTGTGTGTCATCTGCACATTTACACACCAGACACACATAAACCCCAAATTTACACACCTAAACCCAGATAAACTTCACATTTACATACCCAGGTCCAAATAAATCTCAAATTTACACACCTAAACCCAGATAAATCCCAAATTCACACACCAGGCCCAGATAAACCCCTTATTTATACACCAGGCCCAAATAAAGCCCAAATTTACACACCAGACCCAGAGAAATCCCAAATTTACACACCCAGGCCCAGATAAATCCCAAATTTACACACCCAGGCCCAGATAAATCCCAAATTTACACACCCAGGCCCAGATAAACACCAAATTCACTCACTCAGGCCCAAATAAACTCCAAATTTACACACCAGATCCAGATAAACTCCAAATTTACACACCAGGCCTAGATAAACTTCACATTTACACACCCAGGCCCAGATAAATCCCAAATTTACACACCAGGCCCAGATAAATCCCAAATTTACACACCAGGTCCAGATAAATCCCAAATTTACACACCCAGGCCCAGATAAATCCCAAATTTACACACCCAGGCCCAGATAAATCCCAAATTTACACACCAGGTCCAGATAAATCCCAAATTCACACACCAGGCCCAGATAAATCCCAAATTTACACACCTAGGCCCAAACAAATCCCAAATTTACGCAAACTCCAAATTCACACACCAGGCCCAAATAAACTTCACATTTACACACCCAGGCCCAGATAAATCCCAAATTTATACACAAGAGCAAAAAAACCCCCAAATTTACACACCCAGGCCCAGATAAACCTCAAATTATCACACCCAGGGTCAAATAAACTCCAAATTTACACATCAGGCCCAGATAAGCTCCAAATTTATACATCCAGGCCCAAAAAACCCCCAAATTTACACACCAGGCCCAGATAAATCCCAAATGTACACACCAGGCCCAAATAAACTTCACATTTACACACCCAGGCCCAGATAAATCCCAAATTTATACACCAGGTCCAGATAAATCCCAAATTCACACACCCAGGCCCAGATAACCCCCAAATTTACACACCAGACCCAGATAAATCCCAAATTTACACACCTAAGCCCAGATAAATCCCAAATTCACACACCCAGGCCCAGATAAATCCCAAATTCACACACCAGGCCCAGATAAATCCCAAATTTACACACCTAGGCCCAAACAAATCCCAAATTTACGCAAACTCCAAATTCACACACCAGGCCCAAATAAACTTCACATTTACACACCCAGGCCCAGATAAATCACAAATTTACACACCAGGCCCAGATAAATCACAAATTTACACACCTAAACCCAGATAAACTCCAAATTTACACACCAGGTCCAGATAAATCCCAAATTTACACACCCAGGCCCAGATAAATCCCAAATTTTACACACCAGGCCCAGATAAACTTCACATTTACACAGCCAGGCCCAGATAAATCCCACATTTACACATCCAGGCCCCAAAAAACCCCAAATTTACACACCCAGGCCCAAAAAACCCCAAACAATCACAAATGTGACAGCACAGAACAGAGAATCCCTGGATTCTCTTATTAAAAATCAACCAAAGCCTCGCTATTTCTATTTAAAACAGCCCCAAAAATCCTTCCAGCAGCAGAAATTCCAAGTTTATCTCCAGGCCTGTGCAGGGTTTGTTTGTTTTTGGGGCTCAAACAGTGAAAATCCGTGTTTTTTCTCCAGGTAACGCTGTCCTGACACACTTGGCTCCTTTTTTTTAATTCTTTTTTTGTTTACACAGGAACTCTGAGCGCCTCTGGAATTCAGGGCAAAGATTTCCAGGATGGGAGCAGGGACGGCAGCAATTCAAGAATGTGCTCGGAGCCTCTCCCCCCCCTCTGACAGCACAGGTTGAATTTAGAAAATAAATCTATTTTTTTTTCTTTTTATCCCTGCACAGTTTTGTGTTTCTCACCCCAAACCCAGAGCTGCCACTGGGAAGGTGCTGGTGTCAAACCCGGTGGATTTTGATGGATTTTAACCCCAATGTTATCATTGTTTTTATTTTTTTCCTTTTTTTTGTCTCTCTCGGAAAACAAACACTTCACGAGGCCATTTGCTCCTCACTTTTCACCCTTTGGATTTTCCAGCGTTCCTCCCTCCATCCATCCAACCTCAAAAAGTCTAAAAAAACCCCAAAACCTTGAAAAGCTTAAAAATCACAAAATGAAACCTTCCTCATTTTTTCTTCCCTCTCTGAGATTTTTCTTATTTTTCTCCACCTCTTTTGCTTTTTTTCCCAGCAAAAACTTTCTCCTCCATAAAACAGAGTAGAAATACTCTGAAAAAAAAGGATGAAAACTCTTTGGAAATGATGAGCACGGGGATTTTTTTAAAAAGGCAGCCCGGATCTCACAAGGAGCCAGCGAGCATTTTGTTTGGGGATTGATATCCATTGTATATTTAATTGTATCTCTTGTATATTCAATTTTATCTGGGCCTTCTTTCATCCCGGGAAACCAAACAAAACAAACCCCGCCGAGATAAAACCCAGCGCGATATTTTTAAGTGCCGGGGCTTTAACAGAAGCCACAGCTCGATAATAAATAACATTTTTTTTCCTTTTTTTCCCTGGCTGCTGTTTTCCTGTCAAGTCACACCAAACCTCGGAGAGTCCAGAACTGCTCGGCTGCTTTTTTATTTTATTATAATTATTATTTAATTTTTTTTTTTTTTTTTTAGCCCTGATTAAATCCTTCCTGCATTCCCAAATCCACATCGGATCCTCCTCGGAGCTGCGTTATTGTCCTCGCCCAGGGCGAGATCCTCGCGGGGAATTTTTTTTTTATTTTCTCCTCCGCCCTCCCCGGCCATGATAAATTTGTCTTATTAAAAAGTAACCTCCGCTTTCCCCGAGCCGTGAATTAATTAATTAACCAACAGCAGCGCCTTTATTATGAAGAGGTTTTGCTGGAAATATCTGCGAGGGGGGCCGGGGTGGGAATTTCTCCAAGGCCTTCCCGTCTGGCTGAGATTTCTTTTTTAAAAAACCCAAAAAACCCCAAAAATAAAAAAAACCCCAAAACAAACCCCAAACCCGGAGCTTTGCGAGGCTGGGAGAAAACAGCTAAAAATAACGGCGATGATTTTTTTTTCTTTCCCTTTCCTCGGTGTTGTTCTTGTTGTTTTAAACGTCCATAAAATAAATTTACAGCCCCCGTTCGCCTCGCTCGTGGCTCGCACAGCTTCGCTTTGTACCTCAGCTCTCAGCGCCTCCCAAATGCCGCTCATTTATCTTCGCAATCCTAATTATTTACTCCAAGGAATTGCTTAGGAAAAAAAAAAAAAAAGGGGGAGGAAAGAAAAAGAAAAAAAAAAAAAAAATCCCGGGCAGAATAATAAATATTCCACGATCTCCTGTTCCAATTAAAGGCGGGCGGGAGCTGCTCCAGCCCCGCTCCAAGTTTTACTTTTTCAGCCTCACGAACTCTTTTGATGCAACTTTGGAGGGTGAAGGTTTGGGGTTGTTTAAATTGAAAAATAAATTAAAATTTAGGGTGGGGAGGGAGGGGAAAGGTGAGGCGGGGAGAGGTGAGGTAGGGAAAGGGTTGTGGGGAGGATGAGGATGCTCCGGAGAGGGGAAGAATAAAAAAAAAAAAAATAGAAATCAGGCGGTCGGAGGAAAGAGATAAAAGGCAGAAGGATTCTGCTGGAAATGCGTCCCCTCCATGTTGGAAAATCCCAAATTCCCAACCTGAGCCCGTTCGTGGGGAAAAGCAGCGCCTCTCCCCTCCCCCGCCCCGTGGCCAGCTCCATTTCCCCGAGCCAGCCTCAGCCCCGGCGTTTAATTCCGATTATTATTAATATTATTAATCCCAAATATTCCGTCCGTGCCCCGCAACAATAGGTCGGGAGCTCGGAGGGAGCTCGGAGCGCAGCGCTGTGGATCCGCCTGGAAAAAGAACCAACCGTGCCCCAAATTTCCCTTCCTCCCTCCCCCCCCAACCCCAACCCAACAACAACAAAAAACCACAAAACGCGGGGAAAGCGAAAAAAACCAAAAAATTAAAAAAAAAAAAAAGAGGGTGGGGGCGGCGGAATTTAAAAAAAAAAATAAATAATAAAAAAAAAAAAAAAAAACCAAGGCGGTGGGTGAGGGCTGCAAAAGAGGCTCTGCGTGGAAGGAAGCTTAAAGCTTGTGAACTCTTCTTGAACCGAGATTGGAGTCATATGGTCATAAATCATTGGGACATATACTCCGCCATTCACAAAGTGATAGCCTATTTGAGTCCGGCTTACCTTAGTCTCTGACGAGCCAAGCACAGGCAGACATAATATATTTTCACATCCAGCATCCACGCAATCAATAAGCGAGGAATGACCCCCCCTCCCTCCCTCTTCCCCTCCCGTTACTCCCCGCTTTTGCTTTTTTTTTTTTTTTTCCTTTTTTTTTTTCCTCCTCTCTGTCTCTCTCCTTTCAAAACCTTACGGGGATAAACGGGCGGGAGAAGCGTTAAAAAAAATATTTAAAAAAAAAAAAAAATTAATAATTAAATCCGGTGTAATGGTGGCTAGCAACGGATTGATAAAAATAAAATAAAAAATTAAAAATAAATAAAAGGTAGAACGGAGGGGGAGGGGGGGGTTCAGCCAGCCGGTTACGGAGGCTCAAATTGTCTCGCTGAAAAGGAAAGGGAAAAAAAAAAAATTAAAAAAAAAAAAAAAAAAATCAGGATGCTTCCCAGCTTTCCCGAGGAAAAAAAAAAAAAGCCGAGGGGGGGATTTTGAATGGCCAAACGCTGAAGGTTTTCACTTGGCCTCTGCTACGCGCTGCTCACTGATAACAATGGCTGAGCAAAGGGGAAGAACGGAGAGGAGAAGGGAGGAAAAAAAAAAAAGGACAGAGAGAGAGAGAGAGAGAGAAAGAGAAAGAAAATCTGAACACAACACAACAACCCCCACCGTCAGCACCGCCAGGAAAATAAAATAAATAAAATAAAATAAAAACCTTTTTAACCCAGCCATGCTGGGATTAAAATCAGGGGTGGCCAGGGGGATTTGGGGGGGTGATGATGAGGAGGAGGGGGTGGGGATGAAGAGCTCGGGGATGGTTTAAGACAAAACAAAAACACAAAAAAATAAATCCGGATTTCTGTGGCTCACGAGTGGGAGCCGCCGCTCATTGCGGCAGCCGGGCCTAAGCGGAGACACGGCCGGGCCGCCCTAGGACGGAACAATTAGGCGTGGAATTATGCAAATGAGGCTCCCCGAGCCCGCCGGGCTCCCCCTTCCCATCCCAGCCTCTCCCCATAATTTTCCTTCTCCTCTCAGCACCCCCCAAAAAAAACCCCAAACCTCATTTTTTTAGGGTTGGTGGGGTTGGAGCAGCGCCGGGTGTTGTTACAACTCGGAGTAACTTCAGCGGAACTTTGAGCGCGGAGGAGTTTGGGGGGGGCCGAAGGGCTCTCCGGGGAGGTGTGGGGGCAATAAAAATGATTATTATTGCTGGGATTAATAATCCACCACGGCCGGGCCGCTGTCGCCACGGGAGATTTACGGTTTGCGCCTCTCCCGGCAGCAAAAAATAATAATAAAAAAATTTTAAAAAGAGAAAGAAAAAAAAAAATTTGGCCAAGAAGCGATTTTAGGGTGGAAAAAAAATGAAAAAAAAAAGTGAGGAGGAGGGGCTGGCGAGTGGGAGGAAGGCAGGGCGAGGAATTTAGGTGTCTGCACTTTCTTTTTTCCCTTTTTTTCCTTCTTTTTTTGTTCCCCATCCCAATTCTCGGCCCTCCTTGAATTGTGGGCGCTCCCTGCTCGGCCCGAAGTGCTGACGAGGAGGGAATTTGGCTCAGAAAAAGGGCGAGAGGAGCCACAAAAAAACTCTTTGGAGCTGCCTGGGGTGGTGGGACCCATCGAGGGGTTCCAAAATATTTTAAATTTTTTATTATTTATTTTTTTTTAACTTTTGTGTGCTGCACCTTCAGGCTGATCACTCTGGAAAGCTTAAAAAAAATTAAATAAATTTTAAAAAAAGGATGCTCAAGGAAACTTTTGGACTTTTGGACTGGCTCAGGCGAGGTTTTCCAGGTGATGGATCGAGTTTTATCCCGAGGATTCCGGGTTTTTATTCTGCCCCCAGATGGGAGCAGGGAACACCACGATTGCCATTTTATCCTGATTTTTTCCTTTTCCTCCTCCCCACCCCTCTCATCTGACTTTTTACGAGCTGCTCCCACATAAATCTCCTGCCACGAGACAGATCCTGCTCGGGAACGGCGGCGTGGAATTCCCAGGGAATTAAAAAAAAAAGGGAAAAAAAGCAAACCCAATCCTGAACTGTTTAAAAACTTCAAACCAGCTGAACTTCCCCTCAAATTCCTGCAGCTCCTCCGACTCCTCAGCAGCTCCTGGACAGCCAAAAGCGCCGGGGATGCTGCGAGTGGCTCCTCTGAAGTGCAAAAATTCTGGTTTTAACCTCAACCAGCTGGACAAAAATCTGCACCGGGGCTGCTGTGAGTAGTTCTTTATTTCAGGCGTCGCAGCTGATTTCTCTTTCTCACGAAATCGGCAGCAAATGTTGCGGTCTGAGATTTTGGGTTGTGCCCCTTCAAAGGGAGCGCAGGAAATTCTCCCATCCCAACCCCGGAGTTCCTCCATAAATCACCGAGCTGGGAGACAAGCCGGGAGTGAAAAAGGAAAATAAAATCAAAAAACCCCAAAACCCGGCTGAGCTGAGCAAGCTTGGCTGATTTCGGGGTGAGGCAGAGGGGAGGGGTTTAAATTTAAAAAAATAAATAAATTAAAATAAAATTGAGCGGGTTTGAGAGGGGGAGCGGCTCCTGGAGAGGAAGGACAGACGGACACGAACTCACCGCTCCGCCGGGGGCTGCAAATCCCGCGGATCCGAGGCCCAGGAGGATTTTGAGAGAGGAGAAGGACTGGAAAAAGGGGGAAAAATATAAAAAAAAATAACAGAGTGAAAGTTGGGTCAGGACAAGGCGGATGAGGGGATCCAGGATCAGCCAGAGGAGGGAATGGCTGGGAATGGGGAGAAAAGGAACAAAATTGGGATTTAATCCTGAAGATTTGCTGGGAATGGGGACAAGAGGAACCAAAATTCCCTCTGGGATTTGCTCCCACTCCAGGAACCTGCAGGGACCATCCCATCAAAATTGGGATTTATTCCTGAAGATTTGGTGGGAATGGGGAAAAGAGGAACCAAAAACTCCTCTGGAGTTTTCTCCCACCTCAGGAACTCTCGGGGATCACCTCAACAAAATTGGGATTCATTCCTGAAGATTTGGTGGAAATGGGAAGAAAAGGAACCAAAAGCTCCTCTGGGATTTTCTCTCGTCCCAGGAACCTGCAGGGACCATCCCAACAAAATTGGGGTTTATTCCTGAAGATTTGGTGGGAATGGGGAGGAAAGGAACAAAAACCCCTCTGGGATTTTCTCCTGCCCCAGGAACCTGCAGGGACCATCCCATCAAAATTGGGATTTATTCCTGAAGATTTGGGAATAGAAAGAAAAGGAACCAAAAGCTCCTCTGGGATTTTCTCCCACTCCAGGAACTCTCAGGGATCACCTCACCAAAATTGGGATTTATTCCTGAAGATTTGGTGGAAATGGGACAAGAGGAACAAAACTGGGATTCATTCCTGAAGATTTGCTGGGAATGGGGACAAGAGGAACCAAAAACCCCTCTGGGATTTGCTCCCACTCCAGGAACCTGCAGGGACCACCCCAGCAAAACTGGGGTTTATTCCTGAAGATTTGGGAATGGAAAGAAAAGGAGCCAAAAGCTCCTCTGGGGTTTTCTCCCACTCCAGGAACTCTCAGGGATCACCTCACCAAAATAGGGATTTATTCCTGAAGATTTGGTGGGAATGGGGAGAAAAGGAACAAAATTGGGATTTGTTCCTGAAGATTTGCTGGGAATGGGGAGAAAAGGAACCAAAACCCCTTCTGGGGTTTGTTACCACCTCAGCAACCTGCAGGGACCATCCCATCAAAATTGGGATTTATTCCCGAAGATTTGGTGGGAATGGGAAGAAAAGGAACAAAATTGGGATTTAATCCTGAAGATTTGGTGGAAATGGGGACAAGAGGAACAAAACTGGGATTTAATCCTGAAGATTTGGTGGGAATGGGGAGAAGAGGAACAAAATTGGGATTTATTCCTGAAGATTTGGTGGAAATGCGGACAAGAGGAACAAAAAACCCCTCTGGGATTTTCTCCTGTCCCAGGAACCTGCAGGGATCACCCCATCAAAATCAGGATTTATTCCCGAAGATTCGGTGCCGTCCCATCTCTTTTCCAGGATTTTCCTTCCATTTCCCCTCTCTGGAAACTCTCCCGGACTGAGAAAACTTTTCCCGATTTTTGGGGTCCCTTTAGGGCTGGGGGGGATCTCTGGAGGCAATTCCCAAAATTCGGGCACGGCCGGGATCCCGGCTCAGTCCTGGTGGTCATTCCCGGTGTTAATGACTGCTGAGAGATTAATTACTGCACTTAATTACTCCGGGGCTGACAACAATAAACCAGAGGGGGAACACCAGGAAGGGCAGGAAAAGCCTCGAGGATTGGGGAAAATTATGATTATTATTATAATTATTATTATTATTTTAATTTCCTGATTGCGAAATGTGCCAAGAGGGGGAGGAGGGAGAGATTTGGTCCCAAAATTAATCTATTTTTAAATAGATTTATTAAAATAGGTTTTTGATTTTAATAGATTTATTAAAATAGATTTTTGAGGCTCGTCCGAGCCTCAAAAAAACCCAAAAAACCCCCAAAAAATCCCCAAAAACCCAAAATATCAAAACATTTGGAGATATTTATCATTACAACTTTGGCACGGAGCTGCTCCCGGAGCTGGGAGGGGAAGGAGGAGGGGAAAAAAAAATAAATAAATTTAAAAATAAAATTTAAAAAAGCGCAGCAATCTCATTTAAAAATATTTTCGTTCGGGGAAACATTCGGTGGCTTCAATAATCCCGTTTCCGTTGTGAATGTTGATGTTATTAATGTGCAATAAAAATGTTCCCCTCGCCCCCTCCATCCCCGGGTCCATAAATCACCCGCGGGGGCTCCGTGACCTTCCCCAGCCCCGGGGCTCTGCCTGCAGTTCTTTTATTTTATTTTTTTTTAATTTTTTATTAGGTTTATTATTATTATTATTACACGGCCCTGGCGGTTTTCCACTTCCATCACCTCAGCCGGGGCTGCCCGAGTCACTCGGAGGTTTGTAAAGGGGAAAAAAATAATTTAAAAATCAAAATAAAAGGGAAAAAAATTTTAAAAAATCAAAATAAAAGGAAAAAAATCAAAATAAAAGGGAAAAAATCTTAAACAAATCAAAATAAAAGGGAAAAAATTGAAAATCAAAATAAAAGGGAAAAAATCAAAATAAAAGGGAAATTTTTTTAAAAAAATCAAAATAAAAGGGGAAAAAATTTAAAAGTCAAAATAAAAGGGAAAAAATCAAAATAAAAGGGAAATTGTTTTTTAAAAATCAAAATAAAAGGGAAAAAAATTTTAAAAAATCAAAATAAAAGCGGAAAAAAAATCTTAAAAATCAAAATTAAAAGGGAAAAAATTTTAAAAAATCAAAATTAAAAGGGAAAAAAAATCAATCTTTGTGCCCGGTGAGCTCAGCACTCCCAAGTTCCTCCCACGCCGGGCGCGGGGAGGGAGAAAAATGGGAAAAAAAAGAGGGAAAATCGCGTTTATTTGGAGTGAGAGGAGGAGGGAAAAGCAGAAACAAACGAGAAGAAGCCGGAATAAATAAATAAAAATGACTCCAACCAGGGGGGTTCTTGTCGCGCTTTGTTTTTCTGAGCTTTTCTTTGTTTTTTCTTTGTTTTTAATTTATTCCCTGGCAGCCGAGGGAGGGAGCGACGCTTCCCCCACCCCCTCCCAGAGCTCTTTGCTTTGATTTGGGGTTTTTTTTAAAAAATGATTAAATTTAAACTATTATTATTAAATTATTATTAAATTATTATTAAATTATTTTAAAATTATTTTTAATTATTATTATTAAGTTATTTTAAAATTATTTTTAATTATTATTATTCAATTATTTTAAATTATTTTAAATTATTATTATTCAATTATTTTAAATTATCATTATTAAATAATTATTAAATAATTAATTTTTCTCTCGGGGGCGGGGCCGGTCCCGCCCATCTCTGATTTTACATTTTTGGACCAAAAAATAAAAAGAATTTTGAGTTTTTCATCCCTCAAAGAACGAGGAGGAGGAGGAGGAGGAGGAGGAGGAAGAGCTCAGGAGGGTCCGGGAGCTCCCGGAACCCCGAACAGAAGCGGGGCAGGATCAGAAATCCAAACCGAGCGGAGTTTTCTTGACACATTTGACTTTTTTTTCTTTTTTTTTCTCTCCCCCTGACCTTTGCTTGGAGCAGCGATAACTCAGCGGGTTAATGATCAACCAGCGGGAGCGCTTTGGGATTGTCTCCAAAAAATAGGGAAAAAAAATCAAAAAAATGGATTAAAAATCCCCCAAAATAGAAAAAAAAAATCTCAAAAAAATAGGAAAAAAATCTCCAAAAAATAGGAAAAAAATCTCCAAAAATTAGGAAAAAAAATCTCCAAAAAATAGAAAAAAATCGGAAAAAAAAATAGAAAAAAAAATCTCCAAAAATAGGAAAAAATCTCGAAAAAATAGGAAAAAATCTCCAAAAAATAGGAAAAAAAAAACCTCAAAAAAAAAATAGGGAAAAATCTCCAAAAAATAGAAAAAAAAATCTCCAAAAATTAGAAAAATAATCTCGAAAAAATAGGAAAAAATCTCCAAAAAATAGAAAAAAAAAAAACTCAGAAAAAAATCTTTTAAAAATAGAAAAAATCGAAAAAAGTTTAGAAAATAATCCCCCAAAAATCAAAATAAAATTAAAACCCGGGCACACCAACACCCCCCGGGTTGGGGAACCCCAAAATTCTCTCCGGGCTCTGGTGAGGGGAAATTTTTTTGGGGGGGATCGGGGCAGTTTTGGGATTACGGGATGGGAATTCCCAGCCCCGCTCCCCTGCCCCTCCTCCCCCCATTCCCGACCCTCCCAAACTCCAAAAAAATCCGGGAATGATGCGGGCACGTGACCCAGCCACGTCAAAATCTTTTATTTTGGGTTTTTTTCACCATTTTATCGAGAATTGGTAAAGGAGCCGCTCCCCCTGCACATCCCAATTCCCCATCAGAAAATTCCCAAAACTTCCCGGGAAATTCCCAAATCCATCCCGGCCTTTTTCCTTCCCGGGATTTTTTTTTTTTTTTAATTATATTTTTCTCCTTCCCTTTTATTTTTTTTTTTTAAATTTTCCTTCTAATTTTCTTTTTTCTTTTATTTTTTTTTTCTATTTTTTAAATCTTCAACAACAAACACAAACCCGCTCCCCAAAACCGAGACGGCGAAAATCCAGGAAAAAAAAAAAAACACGGGATTTGGGATCAGAGAAAAAGAAATTTTGGGTTTTTTGGGTTTTTTTTTCCGCCTCCCAAACCCTGGAGGCGGCCCCGGCTCGGAGGAGGCGGTTCCCGATTTTTGTTTTTTTTCCTATTTTTAACCCTTCACTCTCCTCCTCCAAAAGATAAAAAATTAAGAGAAAAAAAAAAGAGAAAGAAAGAGGAAAAAAAAAAAAAAAAGAAGATTCAAAACTTTTTTTCCTCCGAGCTTTTCCCCTTGGCCGTTTTGGGGAGGAAAAGGAGGAATTTGGTTTAATTTTTTTGCAGGAATCCCCGGGAATGAGGGAGCGGAGCTGAGTTCCCTTTTCACCTCCCGATACCTCAGAAAGATTAAAAAAAAATCCGGAGGGAGAATCCCTGGAGAGGGAAAAGCGATGCCAAGAAATTCGATTTTTATTTTATTTTTTTCCCCTTTTTGGGATGATTTCACAGCGAGGATTTCTCCACCTGAGCCCCGCATCCTCCCCGAGCGGGACATCCCAAAAAAAACCCCAAAAAACACCTAAGTCAGCATTTTTGGGGGTTAAAATCCTTTTTTTGGGGTGCAAAATCCTCTTTTGGGGGTTAAAATCCTTTTTTTTGATGGGTTAAAATCCTTTTTTGGAGGTTGAAATCCTCTTTTTGGGGGGTTAAAATCCTTTCTTTTTTGTTAAAATCCTTTTTGGGGGTTAAAATCCTTTTTTGGGGGGGTTAAAATCCTTTTTTGGGGGTTAAAATCCTTTTTTTTTTGAAGTTAAAATCCTTTTTTGGGGGGGTTAAAATCTTTGGGGGGTGAAAATCCCTCTTTTTTTTTATGGGTTAAAATCCTTTTTGGAGGTTGAAATCCTCTTTTTGGGGGGTTAAAATCCTTTTTGGGGGTTAAAATCCTTTTTTTTTTTGAGGTTAAAATCCTGTTTTGGGGGGGTTAAAATTCTTTTGGGGGGTTAAAATCCCCTTTTTGGAGGTAAAAATAATATTTTGGGGGTTAAAAACTTCTTTTGGAGGTTGTTAAAATCCTATTTTTGGAGGTTAAAATACTTTTTGGGGGGGTTAAAATCCTTTTTGGGGGGTTAAAATCTTTTTTTTTTGAGGTTAAAATTCTTTTTTGGGGGGGTTAAAATCCTTTTTTTTGAGGTTAAAATCCTTTTTGGGGGGTAAAAACTTCTTTTGGAGGTTGTTAAAATCCAATTTTTGGAGTTTAAAATACTTTTTTTAGCTTTAAAATCCTTTTTTTTCCCTGTCCTGGGCATCCTCATCACCACATCAAAGGCTCGCGGGTTAATTTTTAATCGGGGGAAATTCGGGACCCGGGGGGGTTTGGGGCAGCCGAGGGCACGGGGGGGCTTCAATCCCATCCCTGATTTTAACAGGGACAAAATTCCCAAAATTGACCCAAATCTCCCATCCCTGCACACCCAAAAACCTCCGGGATAACCCAAATAAATTCAATTTTGGGTGCTCAAACCCCTAAAAATAAAAAGTTTTATGGAGGCACTGAGCTCCTCCCTCCACACCGGGATCAGATTCTGATCTGGGAATAAAATTTGGATTTTTTTTTTTTAATATTTATTTTTTTTTAGGGAAAGTTGAGGAAAAGCCAGCTTGGAAATGTGAAAAAAATAAATGAAATAAATGAAATAAATGAAATAAATTCACACCCTCCCCTAAAAATCCTCCTGTCCCAAAAGGGGAGGAGCGGGAGCAGCAGCGCCACAAACCCGCCCGGTTAAAATGAGAAAATGTCCATTAATATCAATTTACTGCAGCGCAAACTTTGGGTCTTCATGAACTCGGGTGATTTATGAGAAAATCAATTCAATCACGGCCGCTCAGGGCTGCGGTTTCTGCTCGGGTTTCATTCGACCGCTGATCGAGAGCTCGGTTAAAAAAATATAATAATAAAATAAAAATTAAAATTAAAATTAAAATATAAAAATAAAAATAAAAATAAAAATAAAAAAAAAAAAAAAAAAAAAAAAAAAAAAAAAAAAAAATAAAAAAAATAAAAAATAAAAAAAAAATTAAAATAAAAAATAAAATAAAAATAAAAAATAAAAAATAAAAAATAAAATAAAATAAATAAAAATAAAAATAATAATAAAAATAAAAATAAAATAATAAAAAATAAAAAATAAAAATAAAATAAAATAAAATAAATATTAATATAAATATAAAATTAAAAATAATAAAAATAAAAATAAAAATAAAAATAAAAATAAAAATAAAAATAAAATAAAATTAATAAAAATAAAAATAAAGTAAATAAAAGATAAAAAATTCAAGTTTGGTTGGAGGTGAATAAAGATCATTCCGAAGCTGGGGAAAACGGGATGAGAAGCGGTTTACAGGAAATAAAATAATAATATTAATAATAATAATAATGAAAATAAATAAATAAAAAGGGGAGAAAAGCCTCTGGAGCTGCTGCCAATTCCGCTTTTGGCCTCGGGAAATCTCCGACACCAAAACTTTCCCGAGGATATTTTTAGAACTGGGAGCTCGTCCGGAGGGAGAGCAGAGCAGGGAGCACAAAAATATTGAAATTCAGAGCAAAACTTCGCTGATTTAATTCGATTTTTTGGATTTTTTGGGGTTTTTTCCTTTCCTCTCCCCGTCCCTACAAAGGATTTTCCTGTCCCGCCTTTAAAACTCGAATTTGGCTTCGTGGGGGAGGAGGGAGAGGGGAAATTTTTATCCCTGACATAGAAATTTTCAGCACAAACGCACGGAATATAAAATAAATATAAAGTATAAAATATAAAGTATAAAGTATAAAACATAAAGTATAAAGTATAAAGTATAAAATATAAAATATAAAACATAAAATATAAAATACAAAATATAAAATTTATAAAATATAAAGTATAAAATCTATAAAATATAAAGTATAAAACATAACATATAACATATAAAATATAAAATATAACATATGAAATATAAAATATAAAATAAATATAAAATATAAAATATCCGCTATTCCCACGCCCTCCCTCCCAACCCCCGCCACGTTTTTGAGGCAAAATTCGGCATTTTCAGCATCCCCCCCTCCCCTCCACAACCCCAAACCAAACATTTCTCCAATCCTGATCTTTTCCAGCCCAAAAAATTCCGAATTTTGGGGAATTTCCCCGGTTCCGCTGGGCAGGAGAAGCAGCTCCAGCATCCAGATGTTCCCCAGGCACATCTGGGCAGGGAGGGAAAACTCGGGACGGACCCGGAGCTTGGGAAACTTCTCCTTTTTTCTTTTTTTTCCCTTTTTTTTTTTGTAATTAGAGTTTGCTCCGAGTAAACAAAAAACTCGCCGGGGCCATAAATCACCGGGCCCGAACATTCTGCGATTTAACAGCCGCTTTTCCGACTTTTTTTTGGGTTGTTTTTGGGGTTTTTTTTGTTCTTTTCTTTTTCAAACGGCACCGAAAGTGCGAAATCTTTAACAAATGTGTCCCAGAAAAAAAAAATAACTTTGGTGAGGAGGGGAAAAAAGAGTTTGGGAAGAAATTGGTGCCGGTTCTGGATAATTTTTGTTTCTTTTTAACTTTCCCCGAGGCATCATTTTAATCTGAGGCAGCTCGGGCTCCTGGCGAAGCTTTTGGAGTAATTAATTATTAATTACAGCTCGCGGCCCCGGAGCTGCTTTTTTAAATTTATTTATTTAATTTTTTTATTATTTATTTATTTTTATTTTTAACTTCTTACCTGCGGAGGCTCCAGGACTTCCAAGGAGAAGGAGGAAAAGGCGGCTCGGGGCGCTGAGGATTCGGCACTGGAGCAGGAAAATTAAGGAGAAAAAACCGATTTATTTCCACCCCCTCGCTGGATCTCGGTCGGGTTGGAATTCTTTTTTTTTTTCTTTTTTTCTTTTTTTTTCTTTTTTTCTTTTCTCTTTTTTTTCCTTTTTTTTTCTTTTTTTTTCCTTTTTTTTTCTTTTTTTTTCCCTAAAAAAATGCTTTGAATTTCTTTTTAAATTTTAAATTTTATATATATATATAATTTTTTGTTTGGTTTTTTTTGGGACTCGTTCTGTTCAAACAGAACAGACTCGAGGTAGAGAAGGGGAAAAAAATAAAAATCAGGAATTCATCCCAAAAAAACCCTCAAAGGATGGCGAGGATGAGGAGAGCGAGGCCGGAGGGATGAGTTGGGGGCCGGGGGGGCGAGCGCGCGTTCTCCCTCTTGATAAAAACCAAAAAAAACCCCCCAAAAAAATTCCCAAAAAATCCCTCCCCCACTCCCGAATCCCCGGGATCCGCCCGGAAAAAAGCTGTTTCTCTTTATGAAGACTTAAAATGTTGCAAGAGGAGTTTTTAACCCTGAGTGACAAGGGCTGCCGGGGAGAAGGGAACCAAATGGATTCGGCTTTTTCCGAGCCAGTAGGAACTGGGCGGCCTTCAGTGGCAGCGCTGGAAATCGATTCCAGATGTCCCGGCCCGGGAAAAGAGGAGCTAAAAAAAAAAGAAAAAAACCTCGAGGAGAGAGAGAAAATCGGGAAGAAAGAGAGAGAGGAGGGAGGGGAATCAAAGTTACCCCGAACCCAGCGGGGTTTTTTGGGTTCTTTCGCTGCCCCCGCCCCTGGCGGTGATCCCGGGGTTAAATCTCGCCCTTTTCCTGGGATTTTGGGGACTTTTGGAGCACCAGAGAGGAGGGAGAGGCACAACCCGGAGCTGGGGGTTATTTTTAGCCTGGAGCTGGCGGGGAGAGGGAATTGGGATTTGGGGGATGATCCTGCTCCTCAAAACTCGGGAATAGAGAGGGAAAAAAAATCCTAAAAAATCCTCAATCCTACAAAAAACCCCAATCCTACAAAAAACCCACCCCGGCAGGCGGAGCAGGTGCTGGGTGCCCTCGGGGAGGGGGTGACCGCTGGCTGTGCCCCCATCCCGGGAACAGCGAATTCCCAATCCCAGCGGGGCCAATTCCAGCCGGGAGCTCCTCCCGCTTCTCCCCCGAGCTCCGCCGGCTCTGCCGAGATAAAAACCCCGGCTCTGAATTTCTCCCCCCATGCAAAGGAGAGGAGAGAACGAACGAGCGGGGATTTCTCCTTAACCCCTCCCCTCAGATCTACGCTAAAAAACAAAAGGAAAAAAAAAAAAAGAAAAAAAGAAAAAAAAAAAAGCCAAATCGGCACCATCGCCGCTGATTTATTGCCTCCCTTTTCATCTCGGGATGGCTGCGCGCAGGGAAGTGTTGAAACGCCCTTGTTGCCTTTTATTTCTTTCGTGTCCCCCCCTCCCTCCCTTGCTCCCCTCCTTTCCCTCCTCCCCGGCAAGGCCAAAAAAAAAAAAACCAAAAAAAAATAGAAAACTTCAAAGAAAAACCCTCCCCGCTCCCAAAGTTTTCCCTCTTCCCTTTTGTCCCCGCCGCCCGGCGCTCGTGTTGGGTTAAAAAATGAAAATGAAGCGGCCCCGGGTCCTCCCCGGCGGCTCCTGGGCCTGGCCTAAGGTTAGACCCGGGCTGATCCCGGCTCTGTGGGGCCGGGGTGATGCTGAGGGGCCTCAAAACGCCACAAAACTCATTAAAAAGAGGGGAACAGCTTCTGTCCCCCTCCTAAACCTGAAATTTCCGCGTTATCTTCATTTTTTGTTCCTCTACCCCCTCCTAAACTTGAAATTTCCACATTATCCTCAGTTTTTTGTTCCTCTTCTCGCTCCTAAACTTGAAATTTTCCCGTTATTCTCATTTTTTTGTTCCTCTACCCGCTCTAAACCTGAAATTTCCGCGTTATCCTCACTTTTTGCTCCTCTACCCGCTCCTAAACTTGAAATTTCCCCGTTATCATCTTTTTTTTTGCTCCTTTACCCGCTCTAAACCTGAAATTTCCCCGTTATCCTCATTGTTTTTTCCTCTACCCTTCCTAAACCTGAAATTTCCCCATTATCCTCTTTTTTTGTTTTGTTTCTCTACTCCCTTCTAAACTTGAAATTTCCGCGTTATTCTCATTTTTTTGCTCCTGCCCCTGCGCCTAAACCTCAAATCTCCGCGTTATCCTAATATATATTTATTATTATTATTATTATTATTTCCCCTCCTCTCCCCGCCAGGCTTTGATCCGAGCTCAGTCTCCCCTGAGAGATAATAAATAAATTTCGCAATAAATTCCGATTTCAGGTGCTGTTCACTCATTTTTACGGCGTTAATCTCCTCCTCTCCGGGAAAAAATCGGGCCCGGGAATTGGTGGGACAAAAAAAAAAAAAAAAAAAGGAGGAGGGAAATTTCTTTTTTTTTCTTTTGGGGCCGCTGACGGACCCGGACGCTGGGAGGAGATGACAGGCGAGGAGAAAGGGCTGATTGCCCCGAAATCGATGAAATTCCGCTCGCTCGAGCCACTCGAAATAGCCAATTATCCTCCTCCCCCCACCCCGCGCCTCCCCAGCGCTCCGGCGGCTGCTGGGGGAAAAAACTCGATTTTAGTGAGTTAATAAAAAATGGGGATTTAAAGTGTGAGGGAGGTTTGGGGTTGGGGATGCTCAGAGGGGAGAGGCAGGAGAGGCTGGGCCGGGTTCTCCTGGAGGTTCTGACCCAAACCGAGCCCCCTTGGAGGGGAAAATTTGGGGTTTTGGAGGTGATGGGAAGGAGGGAGGGGGAGCCCTGAGGGTCTGAGGCACGAGCGGGCGCTGCGGGGGCAGCGAGGATCTCCAAAACAAACAAACAAACGAACATAAAAATCTGGGGAGGTTTTGTGTCCTGGACACGTCCCGGGGGCTCTGCCTGGAACAGCCCCAGCGCCCACCCGGGCTGGGGTCTCCTCCCGGTTCGGGGTCTGGGGTCCCCTCCTGGTTTTGGGGCTGGGGTCCCTTCCTGGGTCTGGGTCTGGGGTCCCCTCCTGGTTTTGGGGCTGGGGTCCCTTCCTGGGTCTGAATCCCGTTCTGGGACTGGGGTCCCCTCCTGGTTTTGGGGCTGGGGTCCCTTCCTGGGTCTGGGTCTGGGGTCCCCTCCTGGTTTTGGGGCTGGGGTCCCCTCCTGGTTTTGGGGCTGGGGTCCCCTCCCGGTTCGGGGGCTGGGGTCCGTTACCAGTTTTGGGTCCCGTTCTGGATCTGGGGTCGCCTCCCAGCTCTGGGTCTGGGGTCCTCTCTCAGCTCTGGGTCCCATTCTGGGTCTGGGGTCCCTTTCTGGGTCTGGGGTCTCTTCCCGGTTCGGGGGCTGGAGTCCCTTACCGGTTTTGGGTCCCGTTCTGGGTCTGGGGTCCCCTCCCAGTTCTGGGTCCCATTCTGGGTCTGGGGTCCCCTCCCAGTTCTGGGTCCCATTCTGGGTCTGGGGTCCCTCCCCTCCCGCTACAGGGGCTGGGGTCTCCTCCCGGTTCTGAGTCCCTTTCTGCGTCTGGGGTCCCCTCTCAGCTCTGGGTCCTGTTCTGGGTCTGGGATCCCTTCCTGGTTCTGGGTCTTGGGTCCCCTCCTTGTTCCGGGTCCCATTCTGGGTCTGGGGTCCCGTTCTGGTTGTGGGGTCCCCTCTGAGCTCTGCGTCCTGGGCTCTCTCCGAGCCCCCAGACTTTTCCCCGGAGTTTTGGGGTCCCCTCGCTGTTCCGGGGTCCCTTCTCGGCTCTGGATCCCTTTGTAGGTCTGGGGTCCTCTCCTGGTTCTGGGTCTGGGGTCCTCTCCCGGTTCTGAGTCCCGTTCTGGTTCTGGGGTCCCCTCCCAGCTCTGGGTTCTGTCTCCTCTGGGCTCTCTCCCAGCCCCCAGGCTTTCCCCCGGAGTTTCGGGGTCCCCTCACTGTTCTGGGGTCCCCTCACTGTTCTGGGGTCCCCTCACTGTTCCGGGGTCCCCTCGCTGTTCCGGGCTCCTCTCACTGTTTTGGGGTCCCCTCGCTGTTCCGGGGTCCCCTCACTGTTTTGGGGTCCCCCCGCTGTCCCCTCGCTGTTCCGGGCTCCCCTCGCTGTTCCGGGGTCCCCTCACTGTTCCGGGGTCCTCTCGCTGTTTCGGGGTCCCCTGGCTGTTCTGGGCTCCCCTCACTGTTTTGGGGTCCCCCCGCTGTTCCCTCGCTGTTCCGGGCTCCCCTCACTGTTCCGGGCTCCCCTCGCTGTTCCGGGGTCCCCTCCTGGCCCCGCTGTCCCCCTGCAATCGCGGGGCTCTGTCCCGGGCTCTGCGCTCCCTCTCCGGCTCTGGGTCTCTCAATCAGGGCCCGGGGGTCGCCCTGGGGTCATTTTGGGGTCCGCCGCCCCCCGCGGTGCCCGGGCTGCCCCCGGGGCGGGGGCTCGGCCACAGCGACCCCCGGGCACCGATCACCGAGGGGCGGCTCTGGCACAAAGGCGGCTGGAGCGGGGGGGGAAATAGAGCCCCGGGATGGATTTAAGGGGCGGGGGGCTCTGGGCTGGGACCCCCTCCGAGGGCCGATTTCTCACGCTCGGAGTCCCAAACCCAGAGGAAAACACGAAATTTTTTTAATGCAATGCAATAAAATAAAATAGAATAAAATAAAGTAAAATAAAGTACCACGGAATAAAAATTAAAAAAAATTAAATTAAAATAAAATAAAATAAAATAAAATAAAATAAAATAAAATAAAATAAAATAAAATAAAAATACCACGGAATTAAAAAAAAAATACCACGGAATAAAATAAAAATAATTAAAATACCACGGAATAAAATAAAGAAGGGGGGAAATGGGGAGGGTGGGGGTCTGCATCCACCGAAAGCCGACAACTTAAATTAAACACGAGGCTGTGACAGAGAGTGATGCCGCTTTTCTGGCTCAGTCACCGTCCCTGGATGTCCCTGAATATTTAATGAAAGTCGCGGAGCTCCTCTAATTCTGCTACATAAAGGTTTACTCTGGCAGACAGAGTTAAATATCCCCGGCCGGGCTGGGCTGCGGGGCGGAGGGGAGGGAAGCGAACGGGGGAGGGGAGGAGGGAGCAAAAACCGCGGTGAATTCTCACCCGAGAATCCGGTGCGAACATTTAATCTTTGCTCCTGTTGTCAGTTTTATTGACTCCTCGCATGTCGGAGCTTGTAAAATATCTTTTAAAAAAAAAAAAAAAAAAAAGCAAAACGCGAGCTCCCATTTCCTCCTCTCCTTTTCAACGCTGCCTTCCAGGACCTTTTGGGTCCTGTTCGGGGAGGGCAGCGCTGCCTCCCGGACCCTCCCCGCGTTGAGGATGCGCTGCCCTGGCTCGGAGCCGCGCAGGTTGCGCTGCCCCTTCCCGGCACATAAATCTCGTCCCCAAAGCCTCGGCCGTCCCTCGGCGGCTCGGCAGAGATTTCCCCCTGGCAGCCCGGCGATATTTTACAGAAAGGAACAGCTGCCCGCCAGCTTTCGCTGGTTTTCAGCCCATTTTCGGCGCTGTTTCTCCTGGCAGCTCCGGGGGTTTTTTAAGTTTTTTTTTTCCCCGGGTTCCTGAAGAGGAACGCGACCCTCGGGGCGCTTTTTTCCAACTTTCACCCCGCGCATCCTCATCCTCCCCGCGTCCTTTCCACAGCCCAGCCTGAGCGGGAGCATAAAAAAAAATCCCACGGGGGAAAAAAATAATAATAAAAAATAAAAATAATAATAATAATAAAAAATGCTGGCAAAGCCCCAGGAACGCCCCGGGAGGAGCGGATTCCCCTCGCTGCCGTTGCCGGGGTTATGGGGACCCCCCGCCCCTTTGGGGTCACTCCGGATCCCCTTTGTTCTGGGCAAACCCCGCGGCCGGGGCTGGCGCTGAGCCCCCCTCGCAGCGCTCCTGCTCTGCCATCATTCACTTTAATTTCATTTTAAACCCCGGGTTCGGGGGGTAAAAACATCGCCCAAGGAACCTGCTCGGGAGGGCTGGGGACGGGGGGAAGAGGCAGAAAATGAGTTTTGGGTGATAAAGGGACGCGGCCGGGCTGTAATTCCGATATTAAGGTCGCGCTCCTCGCCGAGGTTTCGCACGCCAATGAGGCGTTCCCGCTCTCCCCAAATTTATACAAATCTCTCCTTAATTGGTAATCACAGATGCCGTAATTTAAGACCCCCAGCTACAGAGCTTTCATATTAGCGGCTGATCTATTGCCGCAAATCGCCTGAAATAATCAACTCCAGGGAGCGGGGTAAGGGGAGAGATCCTCGCTCTAAAATATCATCGCTCGCACATCATTTTCGCTCGGGAAATGATTTATCTCGGACACGGCCATAAACAACACAACTCTCTCTCCCAAACACGCGCACAATGGCAGCCGCGCCGCCGCTGACATGTTTATTGTAATAAATCAAGAAAAGGGGGGAAGAAGGGAGGAAAAAAAAAAAAAAAAAGAGAGAGAAAAAAAAAAAAAATAAAAAGGTTGCGAGGAGGGAGAGGGAATATTCCTAAAAATATCAATGAAATGCCTCGATGGGTATAAACACACAGAGCCCCATGTGAAGAGGAATGGGAGGAAATGAAGACGGCGATTTGTCACATTTTACGACAATAACATTAATAACAAACAATAAATTTACATGGACATATAGACACGCTAGGAATCGGGAAGCCCCTGCTACTTACAATAATCCAGCCCTCGGCGTGGCTTCGCGCTTCCCGAGAATTGTTTTATTGCAGACTCCTCTCCCTCTCTCTCCTCCTCTCTCTCTCCCCCTCTTTCTCTCTCTCTCCCTCTCGCTCTTTTCTCTCCCCACTTTTTTTTTTTCTCCTTTTTTTTTTTTTTTTTTCTCCTTTCCTCTCCCCTCTCTCCTTTCCCTTCCCTCCCGGCTCCCTGATTTTTTTTTTTTTTTCTTTTTTTTTAAAGGACAGTTGAATTTCACGTCAGACACAAGGAGACCATGTCTGCGATTTTCCTGACGAATACATATCTATTCTGCAAGCTCTGCATTAATTATTTAATGAACCACGTGATGGGGAAGGGGGAAGGGGGTCTCTCCGTTCCAGGCTCAAAGGACCACTGTGACCTTCCACCGGAACACGATTTTTTTTTTTTAAAGAACTTTCCAACCCAGCGGTGGGCGAGGGGCACCCAATTCTGTGTCAAACATCGCGATTTTGGGGTTATTTCCCCAACCCTGAGAGCGCCCAAACCCTTCCCCAAAGTTGGCTTTGTTGGGTCTTGGCTCAGCCAAAGCACATCGCGATTTTCCCTGATTTTAGATTTTTTTCCTCTTTGTTCTTTGGGATTTTTTTTTGGTTTTTTGGGGTTTTTTTGGGTTTTTTTTCCTCTGCCCACTCTGAGATTTTGATCACAAATCTCACCCTGAATGGCACAACTGTTCCAGATCCAACTCTGAGAATATTTATATTCCTATTTTTAAAAGCTCTCGGATTCCCCCTGAACTCTCAGGCCGCCTCTCCTCGCTGTTATTGTTTGGCCAGACTTTATTGCGTTACAGAGGGAGGGAGGGGAAAAAAAAAAAAGAGGAAAAAAAAATCAAATTTGGAGGCTGAGGAGCTGCCAAGTACAAGGGAAAAAAAAAGAAAGAAAAGAGAGGCGGCAACAAAGGGAAGCGCTGGGAAAGGCCGCGGAGCGGGAGCGGAGCCGGGCGCGCTGCCCGCGCCCACGGGGGGAAGGGATCCCCCCAAAATTTGGCACCGAAAGCCTTGAACGCCTCGGAGGGTGACAGGAAAACACGGCAGCCCCAAAATCCCAAATTCCTCGCGGGTTAGAGCCTGGAGGGAGCTCAATTTAAACGCAAAAATGGGGGGAAAAATGAATTAAAAGCTAAAAAAAAGCGGATTTTTGACTCGCTGGAAGCCGAACCCCCACTCCAGGGCTGGGCTCTCCCACCCCCCCTCGGGTTACAAAAGCTCTCGGTTATTTCTGCATCGATTTTATCGAGTGCCAGGGGCTGGGAGGGATAAAAAAATCCCATTAAAAGGGGTTCCCGTGGCTGGGGGGGCTCCGCGAGGGAGGAAATTTGGCCAGGGGGGTGGGGAAGGGAATTTTAGGAGAACTTCAGGTCAATTCAGAAGCCGCAACTTTCACTTCATAACCACTTCTTTTTTTCCTTTTTTTTCCCCTTTTATTTATTTTTTTTCTTTTTTTTTCTCTCATAAAACGCATGTGAACGGGTAAATACATTTTAAAAGAGAGGGGGAAAAATAAATAAAGAACAAAAAAAAAAAGGAACAGATCTATCCCAGGCAGCAAACGGCGCACAGAACCCCCCACCCTTCACCTCCGCCGGTGATATTTTTTTTTGGGTTTGTTTCATGCAAAAGAAGCTTTAATTTAGGTTCGCCTGATATTTTTTTTGTTTTGTTTTGTTTTGTTTTAAACCCCCCCAAAGGTTCAAAGGGTCGGAAACGCGGCCATAAACAGCGGCGGGGCCCTCGGAGGTGCCGTGATCAAAGGCGAGCTCTTTGTGAAGATAAAATGAGCGTTTATATAGTGCGAGAGCGAGATTGATTTACAGATTTAAACACGCCGTTCTTATTGCGGATCATAAATCTGTCAGCGGCGCTGAGAAACTCCCAGAGCTGCCTTGAAAGGGACTCGGAGCCACTCCGGGACACGGCCACCCCCTCCCCGAGCCTGTCCCCAAGTCCCCTGTGCCAGCCAGGCCCTCCCTGATATCCATAGATCCATGCATCCATCCATAAATCCATATATCCATCCATATATCCATATATCCATCCATAGATCCATAGATCCATCCCTATATCCCTATATTCCTATATCCCTATATTCCTATATCCCTATATTCCTATATCCATCTATTCATATGTCCATATATCCATTTATCCATATATTTATCCATATATTTATCCATTTATCCATATATTTATCCATATATTTATCCATATATTTATCCATTTATCCATATATTTATCCATATATCCATAGATCTATATATCCATATATTCCTATATTCCTATATCCATCTATCCATCTATTCATATGTCCATATATCCATTTATCCATTTATCCATATATTTATCCATATATTTATCCATTTATCCATATATTTATCCATATATTTATCCATATATTTATCCATATATCCATATATTCCTATATCCATATATCCCTATATTCCTATATCCCTATATTCCTATATTCCTATATCCATCTATCCATCTATCCATATGTCCATATATCCATTTATCCATTTATCCATATATTTATCCATATATTTATCCATTTATCCATATATTTATCCATATATCCATAGATCTATATATCCATATATTCCTATATCCCTGTATTCCTATATTCCTATATCCATCTATCCATCTATTCATATGTCCATATATCCATTTATCCATTTATCCATATATTTATCCATATATTTATCCATTTATCCATATATTTATCCATTTATATCCATTTATATCCATCCATATATTCCTATATCCCTATATCCATCTATTCATATGTCCATATATCCATTTATCCATATATTTATCCATATATTCATCCATATATCCATATGTCCATATATCCATTTATCCGTACATTTATCCATAAATCCATATATCCATGTATCCATATATCCATATATCCGTATATCCCTACGGAAATACATTATAGACCAAATATATCGAATTTTCCTGCGTTTTTACAGAGTCCCTCCGGTCCCCACGCCCGGCTGGGGTTGGGTTCCGCGTGCTGCTCACGCAACCCCCAGTTTTTGTCCCATTTTGGGATTTTTGGGGAATTTTTGGGTCTAATTTTGGGGACCTTTGGGAGGATTTTTTGGCCCAGTCTGGGGATTTTTGGGGAGATTTTTTGGCTCAGTCTGGGGATCTTTGGGAGGATTTTTAAGTCAAATTTTAGGAATGTTTGAGAGCATTTTTTGGTCCAATTTAGGGGATCTTTGTAGGATATTTTGGTCCATTTTTGGGGCTGTTTGAGAGCATTTTCTGTCCAATTTTGGGGACATTCGGATGATTTTTTTGGCCCGGTTTCTGGGTAGAGACAACAAAGGCGGCTCTGTGTGCGGGGAGGGGAATTCGGGATTTCCCGGGAGAGGATTCCCGAGGATCCCCAATCCCGCCGGGATCCCCGAGGCCGCAGCTGAGCCCGGAGCCGCTGCCGGGAGCGGGAGGAGGCGCGGGGGGGCCGGGAGGAGGAGGCGGGGGGGGCGGAGGGACTCGGGCAAACAAAGGAATTTCTGAAAATCAGCGCAGCCACCACACCGGGGACTCGGCCAGGCTGCTCCGCTTGCCCTTTGAGGGATTTTTCCCCCCAAAAATTTATTTTTGTAGGGCCAAGATCCCCACGGAGCCAAACCACAGCGGTTCCACTCTCCCACCTCCCAATCCTCCTCTCCCAAAGCAAAACAAGGCGCAAAAAATCCGATTTTTTTCTTTAAACAGCGAAACGAGAAACGCTGTTAGGCCGAGAAAGATTAAACGGCGAGAAAGCACAAATAAATCAAATTAAAGATTATTTTTTTCCTTTTTTTCCCCGCTGTTCCAGGGCCGGACAGGCGGAGTTTTGCTGGGCTGGGGGCTGAGCACAATGTCCAGCCTCGGGGAGGTCAAGGGGTTTGCGAGGTCACTCCCGGGCTATAAAACCCAGCTAATCGCCCAGAAAACGTGTCCTCTGTGTGAACTCTATCCCGAGCTCTGCTCGGGTTGGTCTCCCCGATTTTTTCCCTTTTTTTTTTTCCCAGAGAAATTCCCGCATCGCTGGCGGGACGGGGGAGAGAAAATCCCGGGATAAAACCAACCCCGGCACGGCCTGGAAATGGGAATGGTCCCGGTTCCTGGGGCGGCCTAAAACTGGGAATGTTCAAATTCCTGGGATTGCTTAAACTGGGAATGTTCGAATTTCTGGGATTGCTTAAACTGGGAATGTTCGAATTTCCTGGGATTGCTTAAACTGGGAACGTTCCCATTTCCTGGGACAGCTTTAAACCGGGAATATTCCTGGGATAGTTTAAACTCGGAATGTTCCCAGTTCCTGGGAAAGCCTTGAACTGGGAATGTTCCCAGTTCCTGGGACAGGTTTAAACTGGGAATGTTCCCAGTTCCTGGGGCAAGATTAAATCGGGAATATTCAGAGTTCCTGGGACAGTTTTAAGCCAGGAATATCCGCAGTTCCTGAGACAACCTCAAACTGGGAATCTTCGAATTTCCTGGGACAGCCTCAAACTGGGAACATTCCCAGTTCCTGGGGAGGCCTTAAACTGGGAATGTTCCCAAGTCCAGGGACAGCTTTAACCCGGGAATGTTCACATTTCCCGGGACAACTTTAACCCGGGAATGTTCCCAGTTCCAGGGACAGCTTTAAACTGGGAACATTCCCAGTTCCTGAGAAAACCTTAACCCGGGAATTTTCGAATTTCCTGGGACAGCTTTAAACCGTGAATGTTCCCATTTCCCGGGACAACTTTAACCCGGGAATATTCCCAGCTCCTGGCACACCCAGCGGCCGCTCCACCAAACCCTCCCCAAACCATCCCGTGAGAGATTTAACTCGGAAAACAAAGAAAAAAACCCGGGAAAAACCGACTTTGGAGCATGAAACCCCCAAATCTCCACCACAAAACCCCAACCACTCCCGGCCCCAAACCCAGGAGGAATTTTTTTTAAAAAACCCCAAACCCCTCTGGCCACCAACACGCCGCAAAACTTTCTTTTTTCTGCCCGCTCCAAAACAAAATTAAAAAAAAAAAGAGGAAATAAGGGAAAAAAACGAGATTTTTTTCCGCCTCTAAATTTTTTTTTTTAAAAATTGATTTTTTTTCTTTGATTTTCCCCCAGATTCCTGGCCGAAGGAGGCCACAACCCCATCCCCAAGGCATGCCAAGAGAGCAGCTCCGTTACCTGGTTCGCTCCCAACTCCTTTTTCCATGGCTTGGGGTGGTTTCTTCCAAACTGGGAGAGCTCTGGGAAAAGGGGGGGGAGGCCTGTTGGATTTCTTTTTTTTTTTTTGGCTTTTCTCCCCCCCTTCCCCCCAAAAAAAAGAAAAACTTTCACCTTTAGGGCGCGGGGGTTTTATTATTAGGAATATTCTTATTATTAATTATGATGATGATGATTATGATTGCCCCTGAAGGTTTCTTGGAGGACTCCGGGTGCTTTTTTCCCGACAGACGGTCTGCGGAGATTTGCTGTTGAATAACAATGGGGAAAAGGGATAAGTATTTAAAGAAAAGAAGTGATTAATGATTTTTCTGCATAATTCTCGCATTTTTCTTGCCTTCTGTCCGCTCCTAATGGCTGTGAACTTTTGGGTCCTATAGAAATCTTCTTTTCTCCCCCCTTCCATCCCATTCATGCTCCCCCAGCTTTGATTTGCCTCTATAGACCCCGCATTCCTGGAAGCATATGTCTCTTCTTCTTTTTTTTTTTTTTTCTTTTTTTTCCTCTTTTTTTTTTTGGGTTTAAAACACCCATTTTTGGCCATTCTTAGGAGCCCTCTCTCGAAAATCACACCCTCCTTACAAGCGCAAGCAGATCAAAGGGAGGAGGAACAGCGGAATAAAATGCAGCAACAACAACAGCAGCACCAAAACACTCCCCAAACCTTCAGGAATTAGAATAAAATACAGCCCTTGCCAAAAAAAAGTCAATAAAACCAGAAACTTTCAAGTTTTGCTGTCGCCACCTCTAAAAAACCGCGAGAATTAAATAAAAACTCCAGCCATAAATCTGATTTTTTTTTGAACATCACACCCTGCAGAGCCCGGACCACGTGACCGCATGAATATTATAAATATATATATTTATTTTTAAAAAAATTATTAAAAATGGAAGAAAAGAAACTCCCAGCGGGGTTTTGTTTGAATTTTGGGGGCGGAATTTTGGGGAAGGGACACTTTTATTGTCACAAGGTGGGGAGGTGACACATCCACACTGCTCTGGAATATTTCAAATATTCAAACCCTGCCTTTGTCTCTGGGTAAAGCTGGGGGGGAGAGGCAAAATTTGGGTCCTTTTTGGGATTTTTTGAGAATTTTATGAAGATTGAACAAATCAGCAAAGCCCTTTAAAATATTATTATTATTATTATTGGGGTTGTTGTTGTTGTTATTATTATATACTTTTAATATTAAATATAAAATATACTTTTTATATTAAATATATATTATATATTAATAGATACTGATATTATTATATACTTATATATATTGATTTTATTTTATACTTTTTATAGCTTATATACTTTATATACCCTACATACTTCATATACCCAATATACTGAATATAATTATATTTACACTTATATTTATACACATATTTAAATGTATATTACATTTATGCTTATCCATACACTTATATTTACAATTCTATTTACATTTAATATATTTTAATCATCATTATCATTATTTTCGAGGCGAACCCCCTTTCCTCCAGCTGGTCCCACCCCCCTGGAGGACAAGAACCTTTTCTTTCTCTC
The DNA here is from genome assembly GCA_910950805.1 of Acrocephalus scirpaceus scirpaceus. Taxonomy (NCBI): domain Eukaryota; kingdom Metazoa; phylum Chordata; class Aves; order Passeriformes; family Sylviidae; genus Acrocephalus; species Acrocephalus scirpaceus. Next base: position 99,631 of record CAJVGK010000021.1, on the reverse strand, counting down.
CATCCCTAACCCAGAACCGCGATGTTTTTTTCGTCCTTTCCCCCTCCCCAACACCTTTTTTTTTTTTTTTTTTCCCTCTCTCCTCGATACTTTTCTACGAGAAAGAAAATGAAAATTAATACAAGAGCTGCGGCTCACAAAAGGAGCCATTTGTCTTCTTGATTATCTATTTGCTTGTCAGGCTATGAGCTATCGCAGGAGCCGGCTCCTTTTGTAAAATCAAAATACGCAGGAAAAACCCCTCGAACACCCAGAAACATCTGTGCAAAAATTAGACTCATTAATGCCTTAACTACCTCGGAGAAGGAGGGATTTTTCTTCTTTTTTTTTTTCTTTTTTTTTTTTTTTAATAATAATAAAATAATAATAAATAAATAACTCCTCCAAGCTCTCTGGAGAAATCCAAGGCAGCAAAGCGTTAATGACCGCCCCTGTTTTGTCTGGGTTTGGGGAAGAGCGTATTAATATGTGCTTTGAACAAATAAATCATCATATGTGAGCCTTAGCAGTACTTAAAGCTGATCTAGCCCTGCTCAAACATCTTTTGTTTTCATTACGGGGCTGCGGGCTGCGCCACTGACAACAGAAACCCCTGGAAAAAAAGGGAAAAAAGGAGAAAAAAGCTGTTTAATTCGTGGGTTTAAGTAAATATATTTAATTTTTTTTACCCTCACTGTCAGCAATGAAATAAACCAAATCCAGCCCTAAAAATAACCACTGACAACAGAAAAGCCTGGAAAAGAAAAAGGGAAAAAAAGGAGAAAAAAGCTGTTTAATTCGTGGGTTTAAGTAAATATATATATATATTTTTTACTCTTACTATCAGCAATGAAACAGCCCAAATCCAGCCCTAAAAATAACCACTGACATCAGAAAAGCCTGGAAATAAAGAAAAAGAAAAGGAAAAGGAAAAGGAAAAGGAAAAAGAAAAGGAAAAGAAAAAGAAAAAGAAAAAGAAAAAGAAAAAGAAAAAGAAAAAAGAAAAAGAAAAAGAAAAAGAAAAAGAAAAAGAAAAAGAAAAAGAAAAAGAAAAAGAAAAAGAGAGAAAGAAATTAGTTCGTGGTTCTAAATAAATATATTTATTTCCCTCCCCCCACTTTCACCAACAACCCAAATCCAGCCCTACAATAACCACTGACAACAGAAACCCCTGGAAAAAAGGAAAAAGAAGGAGAAAAAACCTGTTTAATTCATGGTTTTAAATAAATATATTTATTTTTCCCCTCACTTTCACCAATAAAATAACTCACATCCATCCCTACAATAACCACTGACAACAGAAACCCCTGGAAAAACAGAAAAAAAGAGAGAAAGAAACTGTTTAATTCATGGTTTTAAATAAATATATTTATTTTCGCCCCAGTTTCATTGACAAAACAACTCACATCCATCCCCCCCTTAACAAAAAACCACACAGGGGCAGAGTCACAATGAAAAATTTATTTCCGAGTTGTCGCTGTGGTTGTTTTTGGGTTTTTTTGGGTATTTACAGGTAAATCCTGGACATCCCGAAGGACAAAGGGAGGGATGGAGGCGGGGGGGGAGGTCGGGGCAAACCCCTCCCCCTCCCCTTGGCCCGAAATTCGCATTTTTAGCCCCAAATCAGGGCAGGCCGGTGGCGGAGGAGCTTCGGGGGTGACTCCAGGTGCCCCCAGTTCATCCCAGTTCCTACCCTAAACCCTTCCCAGTTCCCCTCTCCCTCCCCACCCCCCCTCCACTCACAATGAACCGCTGGGTTTAAAAACAAAAAACAACCCAAAAAATGAAGAAATCGGTGAAATCCCTCTCCATCCTCTTCCTTTCTTTGTCCAACACCTCCTGGACCAAATTTTCCTCTTTTTTGTGTGTTTTTTTATTTGGTTTTTTTGTCCCCTCGGTATCCGAGAGTTCCCAACTCCCCGGAGGAGATTTTGGTTGTGTTTGTCGAGTTTTTGGTCATTATTTTTATTATTTTTATTTTTCCTCTCTCCAACTTTGTCTCTTTGGGACGACGGGCCAGAAACTTCGAGTTTGGAAAGAAAGAGAAGAGAGGAAGGGGTGGGGATGAGGAGGAAGGAAAATTTATAAAGAAAAATTAAGAAAAAGGAGAAAAAAGATGAGGTGGGAAGGGAAAAATAATTTTTAAAAGGAATAAAAAGGGAATAAAAGGGGAGAAGAGGGGAATAAAGAGAAAAACAAGGGGGAGAAAGGGAAAAACAGAGAAAAACAAAGAAAAAACCAAAGGAAACCAAAGGAAACCAAAGGAAACCAAAGAAAAACAAAGGAAAAAAGGGGGAAAATTTTAGAAAATTATAAAAAGGATAAATTAAATGAAAAGAAAAGGGAAAAAAAAAAAAGGGGGGGGCGGTGTAGAAAATCCAGTTCGCCTCGAAGAAACTGAGGCTCATTTATTAAAGTGAGCGCTGGTTGTCGAGGTAATAGCAGACATAAGGTCCATCCTTTGTACGGGAGAGTAAACATGACAAATGGGGCCGAGCTCGGCGTGATTAAAGATGAAACAAGGATCCATCTTAGCCAAATCTGAAAAAAAAAAAGGGAAAAAAAAAAAAAAAACCAACCCCATCTCCAGGCTCCTTTTCACGGAGCAGCTCCGGCTTTGTGCGGCAGCTGAGCCTCGCTCTGTCCCCTCTATAAATAAAAGCACCCCCGCTTTTCCCCGCGTTTCAAATAATGTTAAAAAAAATGATAAAAACATTTAAAATGATCGCGGTTTTTTTTTTTTTCCCTTTAAGTTCGCAGCCCAAACCGCGCATCCATGCCGGGGTCAGGGGCGGTTATAGGGCGGCCGCCGGTCCGTGGGATCGACTTTGGGATCCTTGTGGGGTTTGAGTTTGGGCCGCTCCTCCTTGCGGGGTCTGAGTTTGGGATCCTCCTCCTGGCGGGATCTGCAGGGAGCCGGAGGAGGAGGAGGAGGAGGAGGAGGAGGAAGAGGAGGAGGAGGAGTTCGACCTGATCTTGGTGTTGGGTAACTTGTGATCCTTTTTCCACTTCATGCGGCGGTTCTGGAACCAGATCTTGATCTGGCGCTCGGAGAGGCAGAGCGAGTGCGCGATCTCCACGCGGCGCCGCCGGGTCAGGTAGCGGTTGTAGTGGAATTCCTTCTCCAGCTCCAGGACCTGCTGCCGCGTGTAGGCGGTGCGGGAGCGTTTGGGTTCCCCTCCGGAGTAGTTGGGGTTTACTGAGTGTGAAGGAGGTAGGAAAGGAAGAATAAAAAAAAAAAAAAAAGGGACGTAAAATATGTGAAAATGGAAAAAAAAATGGGGGAAATATGTGAAAATACAAAAAAAAAAAAAAAAAGGAGGGAGAAATATGTGAAAATACAAAAAAAAAAAGAGAGAGAAATATGGGAAAATACAAAAAAAAAGGAGGGAGAAATATGGGAAAATGCAAAAAAAAAAGGGAGGGAATATGTGAAAATACAAAAGAAAAAAAAGGGAGGGAAGATGTGAAAATACAAAAAAAAGGGAGGGGAAGAAGTGAAACACAAAAAAAAAAAAAAGGAGGGGGAAGATGTGAAACACAAAAAAAAAAAAAGAAGGGGAGGAAGATGTGAAAATGGAAAAAAAAAAAAGGGGGAAAGGTGTTAAAAGGCAAAAAAAAAAAAGGAAAAATGAGAAAACACACAAAAATAAAAGGGAAAAGTGAGGGGAGAACACACAAATATAAAAGAGAAAAACCACCAAAATAAAAAGAAGGAAAAAATGAGGGAAAGCACACACAAAAAAGAAGAAATAAAGAGGGGGAAACACACACACACAAAAAGGAAATGAAGAGGGGAAAACAAAAAAAAAAGGAGGGAAAAAAGCAGAATTACCGAGCTGTTCCTTTAATGGGTTCTTTCCCCCCACTCAAAAAATTACAAAAAAATTTAAAAAAGAAAAAGAAAGCGCCACACATTCTTTGGAAGGGGGGGATTTGCTTTAAAAAAAAAAAAAAAAATTACGAGGCAAACCTTCCTAAAAACATCCCCAGAACCGATGTGCAAATCTCCACCTCCATCCTCATGGCCTGACGTGTATTCCTGTGCAAAAAGGTTTTTCTCAGGTCCCCCAGACACGATTCCCGTGCCCTGTGCGTGTGGATATTCGCGTTTATGCACACGCAGAGCAGCGCGGAATTATCCCCAAAAGTTCCCGCTGCACGCTTGAAAACTGGCGAGCTCGGGAGCTGATGTTTATTAAAATAAAATCCCTTTAAAAAAAAAAATGAAAGAGAGGAAGATAAAAAAAAAAGAGGGGGAAATAAAAGAGGAAAAAAAAAAAAAAAGAAGGCAGGGGAGGGGAAAATAGTAAAAGTTTACTCAACCCGCCACTTAAATACAAATTACGAAAACATAAAACTTCACTTAGGAAGATTCAACAGCCATAAAAAAAAAAAAAAGGAGAGAAAAAAAAAAAAGAAAAGAAAAAAAAGAGAGAGAGTAGCCTGCAAGAAATTGGAGGAGGATGGTAACAGAGACTTCAAAGGCACATGGCCAAGCAGAGCAATAAAAATTTATGGAGGATGTAATTATACCGCTCTGCAAACAGGCGCTCGTAAATCTCCGCGGAATGGTTATTTTACAACTGGCGCAATAAGATTTCTACAAGACTTTGAGGTGCTACTTAAACCATAAAGCGAAGCCACTCTTGGGTCGTGGGTTTGTTTTTTTTTTTTTCCCTTTTCCCTTCACTTACCCGTGCTTACATGGACTTTTTTCATCCAGGGGTAAACCACGGGCTCCTTGCACGCCGAGGGGCTTTGCTTGGCCGAGTTTTGGCTGCACGAGGGTGGCGGGCTGGGGGTGCCCGGCTCCGAGAGGCGGCTCTGCAGCCCGGCCGGAGGATGGACGTGAGCCCGGGGGGATAACACCGAGCCGGGGTGGCCGGAGCTCTGACAGGACGGGTAGAGCTGCTCCTTGCAGGCGGACCGCGGCTCGTACATCGCTGCCTCATGTTGGAAATTGTCCTCTCGGTGCCTCTGGCTGCTGCCTCCGCCGCCGTAATATTCCGGCGAGTGATTGGGAAGGTAATCGCTGTGGGAATATTCTTCGCAGGGTGGGAACTTGGGGTCCACATAGTTGGAGTTGATCAAAAAGGAGCTCATGGCCATTAATTTCTTTGGGGGGGTTGCGCACACACACGCGAGGGCGCGCGCGGGGGGGAAAAATATATCTATATATATCTATATCTATATATATGTATCTCTCTCTCTCCCTCTCTCTCTCTTTCTCTCCTTAAAATTTATTCCTGTCCCCCCCCACCCCCGGCCCCCCCCCCGCCTCTCTTTCCTCGTTTTCCTGTTTGGTGGAACCCTCCTACTTACTGTCAAGTGAACAAAGTTGGGTCCATGTGACAGCGCGGGCCAATGGCGAGGGGCACGGCGAGCCCCGGATAAGGAAACCTGCCCAGCCCGGGGCTCTCCCGGGGCCCCCCAGCATCCCCGGGGAAGCTGCCGGGGGGAGTTCGCTCCCCCTTCGGTCACCTCCGCTCAACCTCCGGCCCCTCCGGTGGCCCCGGGGGCTCGGCAGCGCCCGGGCGGGCGAGCGGCGACACCCCCGGCTCGGCCCACACCCCTCGGGGGTGTGTCCTGGGCTCGGGGACACGCGGGGAAGGGCGGTGGGGACAGCACATCCACCCCCCCACCTCTTTCTCAGCAGCACCGACAGAAAAAAAAAAAAAAAAAGAATAATTAGAATTTGAGGCAAAAATGATTTTTTTTCAGGGGGTTCGCGGTGGGATTTCGGTGGCTGAGCCCCCCCCCCCGGCTCGCCCCGCACCCGGCGCAGCTGAGCCGCGTCCCCCCCTTTGCCTTTTTCCCCGAGCTAAAGGTGATCCGGGAGGGGACAGCGAGCCCCGAGCCTGGCAGAGATGGATTGGGCTCGTTGGGGATCGATAAGAAATTCATCAGCTAATTCGGGGTACCCGGGCTCCTAAATCACATTTAGGCCGGCTCGGAGATGGAGCGGTTTTCCCACGCACCGGTGGGGGGAATTAAAAAAGAAAAAAAAAAAAAGGAAAAAAAAATAAAATAAAGAGCTCGTCCTCCGAGCGAGAAATCCGAGGGCTTGATGAACAATTACAAAAGCGAATTAGCCCGAGTCCCCAATGCATCTTCGCCTCGCCCTCCCGGTAATAAAGACGCTGTAAAAGCCACGGCGAGCCCGCAGCCTTTGAAAAAAGCCACCCCCAATTCCTGCAGCAGACCCCGAACGCGCCGGGAGCGGCGGGGAGGAGAGCGCTGCTATCAATAATATTTATTATTATTATTATTTTAATTTTTTAAATCGATGTCAGCGCTCAGACCGCACGGAATGAAAACCAAGGCGGGACCCCCGCTCTGAAATCGCGACCCCCCCGGTCCCCCCTCCCCAAATTCCCCTTTGCAGCCCCGGGGTTATCCGGGAGCGACGATAAAAGTTTGATGGCTGGAGTTGAGCTGAGGTCAAATCCAAAGGATTTTTTGGAGCCCTAAAGTGGATTTCTCGTTCCCACCCTTTTAATTTTGGGGGTTTTTTGGGGTTTTTTTGGGAAAGGGATTTATGGCTTCTGGGTTTGTAGTGTTTGTGTCAACTACATATTCCCCTAGATACGAATTTGTGACCCAACTTCCTTTACACAAATTCGGATCTACAGGGTACATATAGAAGACAGATGCGTCCTCCTCGGTCACAGATCTTCTCCTACCGCCACAATTCTCTTCTGGGGCAAAGTTTTGGGGTTTTTTTGGGTTTTTTTTTGAGAAATCAGGGGTTCGCCTCTGGGTTGAAATATTCGCTGGTGAGGGGGAAAGGCGATTAATGAGAGCAGCGAGGCAGGGGAGAGCTCAGAGGAGAGGAAAATCGGGATTTTTCCACCCTCCTCTCCACACCTTGAGCATTAATTTGGGGTAAAAAACATGACTTCCTGGGCTGAACGTGGAGGTGCAGGCGCGCAAACAGCCGCGAACCCCAAAATCCGCCTTTTAACAGCGAAATCCCCCAAGCTCCGTCCCCACCCCGCCCTGAAAATCTCGTCACGATTTTCTGATGGGCAGCGCAAAGATTTCATCCATTTTGGGTTGGTTTTTTTTTTTTTTCGTTCTTGGAGGTCACCCAAGGTTTGGGTTTAGCCGTGCGTGTGCGGGTAAATGATAAAAAAAAAGGGAAAAAAAAAAAAAAAGAGAAAGAAACAGATGAAAAGAAATACAGAATGTAAAGGCAGATGGGACGACAGGTTTTTTTTTAATGACAGGCAATTCTTTTTACAACCCGAGAAAAAGATCAAAGGCGTTTCATTTCCGAAAAAAGGGATATAAAGCAATAAAATATTCATACTGTCTAGGTAATGAACCTTCATTCGGAACTAATGAGGGTAGCATCATGTTGAGATTTCGTTTAAAATTACAGTTGCCCAAGAGATTAAAAGTAGAGCAGCCTCCCCTTTTCTTTTTCTTTCTCTCTCTCTCTTTTTTATCTTTTTTTTTCCCTTTTTTTTTTTGTATTTCAAAAGGCAGAACATTTTCAGGTCAAGTATCTCGCGAATTAATTGCATTTAAATGCCGCAGCAGAGAGGGCATCAGGGAAAAGCTGCGTTTTCCCCGCATTAAAATTCCTGTCAGTGGAATCAGCAGATTCCGCCAACTCCCGCATTTTCCCCTAAAAAAAAAATTAATAAATAAGAGTTCTGGCCAGGAATAAAATCCCCGAATTCTCCCCATTCTCGACGCCACGGAATTTTTCAGGTACTTTGAGGTGAATAATCGCTTTTCTTGCTAAAAACTCCCGGCTGAACCCCAGAATAACCAAGCGGCGCTTTAAGAAACAAACCAAACGCATCGAAGAAAAACCCAAAATAATATTTTAGGCGCATTTAAAAATAAATACCAAAACCAAACCACCAAATTTCCAGCAGAAGCGGCGAAATCTTTTTTTTGTTTGCACCCAGCAGAATTTCCCACCTCCCACAGCAGCACCTCGGGCTCAAAATTCACCTTTTCCTCTAAAAACCTGCGATAAAAGTGAGGAGCCGAACCTAAATCCGCTCCTACAACGCGGAGACGGATCCCATAAAACAACAGAACCAATCCCATCAGAGCTCTGATTTTTTATTTCATTTTTATCCTCTCTTTCTCTCTATTTGACCCCCTCTGATTTATTTTATTCCGTTTTCTCCCACCCCGAGCAGCAGAAATAACCAGGCCCTATTCTCTATTTTTTAACCCCCTCCCACATCGCCTTAAAAAAAAAAAAAAATCGGATTTTTTTTCTCTTCCCGGTGACACCGCCGGGCCGGGGTTTGCCAACCAGCACCCCTAGCGTCTACCAGAATTTTCCTTTCCCCCCACCACACCTCCAAGAAATTTCCCCCCCATCCCAAATTTTCAGCATCTTTGGAATCCCAAACTTTCAAACAGCGAATTTTTGATTTTTTTTTGATTTTTTTTTTTTTTCCATTTCAAAGCCGCTTCAAGCGAGGTGGGGTCACCTCGGGGACACCCCCGGCCTGTCCTTTTATTTTTTTATTTTTAAATTATTTTTTTCCCCAGGGGAAATCCCAAACCCGTCCCAAAATCTCCTGGCGGCACCTGCCGGGTCAGGGGGGGGTCTCACGGTGACCCCAAAAATCCCGAGGTGATTTTTCCCCCCCTCAGCCCGCCCAGGTGTAGCGCCCACAGCGGTTCCTACCTTGGCACCACGCGGCTCCTTCTCCTCGGAGGAATTCCCGAGGGGGGATTTTGGAAAACTTGGGGAGGTTTTGGAGGTGAAATCCTACAAAAAAAAACCCCAAACCCCCCAAATCTCCCCCTCCCCACTCCATCCCTCTCTACCTCCGCTTTGCTTTTTTTCCAGCTCGATTAATTCTGTTTAAGAACCCTCATCCCTCTCCCTCTCTTTCTTCTTCTTCATCCTCTCCCAATTTTGATAATTTGGCTGATTTTTTTTTTGGAATGTTTTGGTGCTGTCTGGCCGCTCCCCCTCCCCCGCTCGCCCCACCAGACCCCAGCATTGTCCTTGGAGTGGAGCGGAACTGCTGCTGGCAGCGCCAGGAGGCCCTTCTGGAGCATTTTGGGCTGGGAAACCCGCAAGTTTTGGTATTAATCTCATAGTTTGTCAGTCTTTGTTAAACAGCGAGGCGTGTCCGCAGCGCGGCGGCCGCCGAGAGCCGCTCTGACCCCCGGTTCACCCCGAATTTTTAGGGCTTTTTTTTTTTTTTTTTTCTCCTCCTTTTCCACCCTCCCCGAGGTGTTTTCCCCACTCCGATCCGCCGATTTATTTTAATTTCATTTTTTTTTTCTTTCTCTCTCTTCACCGCCTCCCCCTCCCAGCAAAATATTTCTATTTATTTTTAATTTTTTGGGGGTAATTTGGGTGGGATTTCTCCCACGCAGCTCTGAATTAATTTAATTTATTAAAACTTCTCCGCTCTGAATTAATTTAATTTATTAAAACTTCTCCACGCCAGAACTTTTAATAAATTAAAAATGCGAGAGGCTCCTCTGATCTGGCTCAAGGCAGGGAAGGAGAGGTGGGGATGAACTCCACACCTGCTTTGCAAAGGGCGAAAATTCAGATTTAAACCCTCGACCCGCTTTGTGCAGGCTTTAAATTGGTAATAAACCGCCCCCAAAAAATGGGAATATTTGGGTGAATTGAATCCCTCGGGCAGGGTCGGGGTCCGCATCCCTGCGGGAATTCTCCTTTCACCCCCCCGATTTTACCACCAGCTCCGACACGGCCATAAAGGGGCGATCGGGGAAGTAAATCGCGATTAAAAAGCGTATTCAATCGATTGTCCGGCGGAAAAAAACCCAATAATAGGGGAAAAAAAACCCAAAAAAACCCAAAAAAACCAAGCCAGAAATGCTTTGGCATCGCCTGACCCCAGGCCCAGGCGAGCCCGTCCCGGCAAGGGAGATAAATTAGAAATATCGCTGAAAATGATACCTTTAATTTCCTCTGCCTGCCCTGCCCTCCCCTCCCTTCCCCTCCCCTCCCTCCAAAATTGAAATTTAAACGCTGCGGCGGGGGAGCGAACATTGGAGGGGAGAAGAACTTGGGAGGCGCCTGTTGTATTCTAGATATCCATACAAATATATATAAAAAAATCATATATTTAATAAATTTTTTTGGGTTATTTTATTTTTTTTATTGCCGCCAAATGATACCTGCCCGTTTTAATATCCCGAAAACAAATGGCTTTTATTAGCCATTACCTGTGCCCATAAAGCTGGAGTAGAAATGAGTGTTGGCCAGAGATAAGTGTAGTAATTACAAGGGCGAGGAGATGGATCACCCGAGTCCCGACTAAACGGTAGCCCTTATCCAGCGATATTTTATAAATACCACGCAAATTCACGGCAATTAATTAAAGCCGGGGTCTTATCAGGCGAGACAAAAACGCTCCCGGATTATTTTTTTTTTTTTTTTACTCCTGGAAATTCTTTTTTTTTTTTTTGTTCCCCTCCTGGATTTTCACCGACCCCCGTGAGCGGGGAGAGCAAATGGATTTTCCAGAACGCTTTTCCCAGGGCTCTAATATTCGCCTTCTTTCTCTCCCGAGGAAAAATGAGAAAAATGAGCCTTGTTAGGGACTATTTAGTCCCTGAAAATATTTAAAAGCCGGCAGCAGGGAGAGAAAAAAAAAAATTAAAAAAATAAAATAAGTAGAGGAGGAGGAGAGAAAATTCGCAGGGATTTTTTTTTTTTTAATTTTATTATTTTTTAATCCCCTTTTTTTTTTCTCCAGAAGAGTTCGCCTCGCTCCGAGTGTTTGCTTAAGGAGCGATTGAAAAGATCTTCCCCCGGTCCCAGTGCAAATAATATTTAAGAGTTTGGAGGGTTTCGAAGTCTGGCAGCGCAGAAATAACTTTGGGCCGCCAAGGGAAATATTTATTATATCAGTTCATTAAACTGTTGCAGCGAGCGGAGCGGAGTCGCGTTTCAAGCCAGGAATAAAAAGCATTTTCAGCCCAATTCCGGCTGCAAAATAAAATAATAAAAGCGGCTCCTTTCAGCGGCCCGAGCGGAGCGGGCACTTCAAAACGCCTTTAAATTCATATATTGGATTTTTCAAAGCCCTCGGCCCATCGATTTCGCCCATAAATCACCTCCCAGGTTTCCCACGATTAAGGTGGGAACGAGAATAAATCGCGGAGGGTTTTTCTTCTTTTTTTTTTTGCCTGCAATTCTTTTCTTTTTTTTTTTTTTTTGGATCGGGATTTGCATTTTAAAAACCGTTCTGGGCCGGAGCTCCGGCACCTCTCCAAAGGCTTTGGAAATGTTTCCAAGCCGAGATGTTCGAACAGATTTTCACCAACCGTGTCAGCCCTTTTTTTTTCTTTTCTTTTCTTTCTTTTTTTTTTTTTTTTCTCTCCCTGGATAATTTAAACCCTCTCCAAACAAAATTGACGCCGGAATGAAAATTATTTTTTAACTGCTCGCGTTAATATCCTAGAGGGACCTGGGCGTAATTGGATTTAATAAATGCATTTCCCTGAGATTCTGCTCGTTCCAGCCCAAACAGCGTTTCGGGGCTTATCTTAAAAAATAAGAAATATTCAGCATTTCCTCGCGGGAGAAGCGCGAATCTGCTTGATTTTCCACCCAAATTTCACTTTTAAATTTTTTTAAATTTTATTTTAAATTTTTTTCCAACCTCCCCTGCGACTGAAGGTCGTTCCCACCTCTCCATCCCCTTCTCCCGGACTTTTCCTCCCACCTCGCCCCCCCCTTTTTCTCGCCGCTTTCTTTTTTTCTCTCTCTCCTTTTTTTTTTTCCTCTCTCTTTTCCCACTGCCATCGCTCTATCAGGGTTATACACAAGACTGAGTCACGCACAGCGTAAACTTTTGACCCTCAACTTTTTGACCCCTCGGGCTATAATGCTGTACTAACAAGCCCCCCAAGACCGCAGTTGCCGTCTGCAGCTCCAGAAATCCTCGCCCCTGCCTGGCCGCTTTTCTTTCATAAAGAAAAAAAAAAAAAAAAAGGGAAAATAATATTCATTTCTTCGCGATTTTTTTTTTCCCCTTCTCTCCTTTCCCTAGCGGAGAACCGCAAAAATCAGAGTTTTATCTCCGCGTCGTTATCGCTTAGATCGCGGCTTGATTTTTTTTTTCCCTCTCCTCCCTTCCGCTTTTTTTATCTCAGGCATCTCTCAGCGCCTCTTACAAATTCTCCCCTCCGTCCGTCCTTCCCCATCACCTCATTTCTTGAATTGAAATTCAATATTTAATTTTATGGGCGAATTTTTTTTTTTTTTACCTTTTCCAGCAAGGGAAAAAAAAATCCCTTTAACATTTAACATTTATTTCTCTTTTATTGGCGAACAATTCCCCTCGCTCTGATATTTTTAAATTTTATTTTTAGGGGATTAAAGAGGATGGGAGGTGGGGTTGGAAGGGTTCAGGAGTGACACCGGGAGGGGTCGCGGAGCCGCCGGTGCCGCTCGGGCTCCAGCCCGGCCCGGCTCGGCCCCGTCCCCCCCGGCAGTGAACTTGGTCTGAAGCGAGCTCTGCTGGCTGCTCGGGGATGTTACAGCCCAAAATTCCCCTGCCCGGGGCTCGCTGAGTTCCCCCTCCCCGCCAGCTCCATCCCACCCCCATCCAAAAAAAAAAAAAAAAAAATCCCTTTTCCCTCCTCTGAGCCTTCACAAAATCCCCGTCACCAACCCCGAAAAAATCCGCGATTTGTTTTGACTTGAAGGGTGTATAAATACATCTGGATATAGATATATATATATTTATATTTTTTTATGTATCTATGATGTGTGTATATATCCGCGGACGTCCCTCCGCATGTTAAAAAGAGATAAATCAAAGGGCAGGAGGGGAAAGGGAAAAAAAGAAAAAAAAACCAACAAAAACCCCCTCGCGGCCGCTCCCCTTCTTTCAACGCTGGCTGTCAAAATAGTTTCTTTTGGGAAGCTATTTAGGGTAACAGAACACGGAAAAAGCGCGCCGGGTTGGACACCTCTCGAGTTAAGTTATCAACCTCCTTCCAAATATCATTTATTTCACCTTGGAAGTGTGGGAGGAGGGAAGGAAAGGAAAAAAATCAGCTCGGACGGGTCTGAAAGAAAATTTCACTCCTAAATCCATCGCAGGGTTGGAAAAAGCCCCGAGAGGAGGAGTCAAAGCTCATAAAAAAAGAAAAAAAAAAAGTCGTTTTTGGGGTTTTTAATGGAGAGGTTTTTGTGGGTTTAAATAATTCCCGGTTGGTTTGTTCTCTTGTTAAAAAAAAAAAGGGGGAGAAAAGGGGAAAAGGGGGAAATGAGAAAAAAATGGGGGGGAAGGGAAAAAGGGAGAGAAAAGGGGAAAAAAGGAGGAGAAAAGGGGAAAAAAGGAGGATAAAAGGGGGGAAAACGAGGGAGAAAAAGGAGAAAAAGGGGGAAAGGGGAAGAAAGGGGAAGAAAGGGGGAAAAGGGGAAGAAAAGGGGAAAAGGGGAAGGCGGAAGACGAGGAAAAAAGGGGGAGAAGAGAGAAAAAAGGGAGAAAAACAGGAGAAAAAAGGGGAAAGAGAAGGGGGAATAGGGGGAAGAAAGGGAGGGAAAAGGGAAAAAAGGAAGGGGAAAAAGGGAGAAAAAAGGGAGAAAAAAGAGGGAAAAGAAAGGGGGAAAAGGGGGAAGAAAGGGGGGAAAGGGGGAAAAAAGGAGGGAGAAAAAAGGAGAATAAAGGGGCGAAAAAAGGGAGAAAAAAGGGATTAAAAAAGGGAAAAGAAAGGGGGAAAAGGGGGAAGAAAGGGGGGAAAGGGAAAAAAAAGGAGGGGAAAAAAAAGGAGAATAAAGGGGCGAAAAAAGGGAGAAAAAAGGGATTGAAAAAGGAGGGGGAAAGGAGAAAAAAGGAGGGGGGAAAAGGGAGAAAAAAGGGGAAAAAAGGGAGAAAAAGGGGTAAAAAAGGGAGAAAAAAGGGAAGGGGTTGGGGCTGGGGGGGAAAGAAAGAACAATTTGAAGAGCGAGCAATTTCTCAGGCTGAAATTGGTCTGTGGGGGAGGGCCGGGGTTTCTTTGGGAAAGCTTTTCCCTCGCGGGGAGGTCACGGCGGGGCTGGGCTCGTTCAGGGGAGCATCGCAAATAAATCGCTGAATAATCGGGGCCGAGGAACCGGGGTGAATCACCGGGGTCTTCCCCGGGATGGAAAAATGGGAGGCGAGGATTTACAGCCCTGATGGGGACCCGCAGCCACCCCTGAGCTTGGTGGGGCAGGAAATTTAAAAATATTGGGGAGGGAGAAGCAGAAAAAAAGGGGGAAAAAAAGAAAAAAAAAGTGGGGTGGAAAAGGAGGAGGCAGGGGAAAAAAGAAGAAAGGAGAGGGGAAAAAAGAAGAAAAGAAAGGGGGAAAAAAAGCAGAAGGAGAGGGAAAAAGGCAGAAAAGGGGGAAAAAGCAGAGAAAGGGGTAGAAAAGAAAAAAGTGAGGTGGAAAATGAGGAGGAAGGGGAAAAAAGAAGAAAGAAAGGGGGGGAAAAAGCAGAAGGAGGGGGGAAGGCAGAAAAGAGGGAAAAAAAGAAGAAAGGGGGCAAAAAGCAGGAGGAGAGGGAAGAAAGCAGAAAAGGGGGGAAATAGAAGAAAAGGGGAGAAATAGAAGAAAAGGAGGCGAAGCAGGAGGAGAAGGGGAAAAAAGCAGAAAAGAGGGAAAAAGGAGAAAAGGGAGGGGAAAAAAACCAGGAGGAGAAGGGAAATAGCAAAAAAAAAGGGAGGAAAACGCAGGAGGAGGGGGGAAAGTAGAAGAGAGAGGAAAAAGAAGAAAGTGGGGGGGGGAAGCAGAAAAGGGGTGAAGGAGAAAAGGAAAAAGAAGAAAAGGGGGGTTAAAAAGCAGGAGGAAGGAGGGAAAGCAGAAAAATGGGGGGAAGAAGAAAAAAAGGGGGGAAAGAAGGAGGACAGGGAAAAACAGAAAGGGGGATAAAAAACAGGAGGAAAGGGGATAAAAAACAGGAGGAAAAGGGGAAAAAGCAAGAGGAAGGGGGGATAAAAAACAGGAGGAAAGGGGGAAAAAGCAGAAAAAGGAGGGGAAGAAAAAAAGGGGGGGGGAAAGAAGGAGGACAGGGAAAAAATCAGAAAGTGGGATAAAAAACAGGAGGAAGGGGGGATAAAAAACAGGAGGAAAGGGGGGATAAAAAACAGGAGGAAAGGGGATAAAAAACAGGAGAAAGGGGGATAAAAAACAGGAGGAGAGGGGATAAAAGACAGGAGGAAGGGGGGATAAAAAACAGGAGGAAGGGGGATAAAACCAGGAGGAAAAGGGGAAAAAGCAGGAGGGGGTGTGGGGGAAAAATAAAATTGGAGATCCCTGAGATCCCTCAAAGCATAATCAGCACATTGTTGGTGGATCGGAGCCACACGAGGCGAGTCCAGCCCTCCCCCCTCCCCGTCCCCTCCCTCTGCCCAGCACTGGCGGGCAGAGATTCGGTCCATTGGAAAAAAAAAAAAAAAAGAAAAAAAAGGAAAGAAAAAAGAAAAAAAAAAAAAAAAACCAGCTCGGAGCTGATGTTTTCCTTAAAAAGGTGACCCGGCAGCCCCGGGCTCCGTGCGGTGTTGTGATCCCGGCCTCTCCTCGGAGCAGCAGCCGGGGCTGTCCAAGTCTGCTGACCTCGGGATGATCCCTCTGGCCTATGAATTATTGATGAGATATGAGCTCCGATCGCGCTCCTCAGTATGCAAACCCCATTATACTGTTAAAATGGCGATTTAATCGTTTAGAATAGCTGTGTTGCTTTTTTTTTCGCTTTTTTTTTTTTTTCCTCCTCTCTCTCTCTCTCTCTCTCTCTCCTCTCTGTTTCTCGCCCGGCTCATTTGTGCCCCTTCGTTTTCATTTAATCCTCTTAATTAAATCCTTTAACTGATTTTAATCACTTTTTGGGTGAGTGAAAGAAGACGTCAGGCGCGTCTGGAGCTGGGTTACCTTGGCCGAGTTTGGGGGGATTTTTTTGGGGGGGGTTCAGCCCAGGTGGAATTTTTTGGGGTGGGAGGAAATTTTATTTTGATGTTCCGCCTCACCCAGCGAGCGGGGAAAGGTCCGAACCGCACGAAAGCTCAAAAAAAAACCCCTTTAAAAATAAAATAAAATAAATAAATGACATTCAAGATGGCCTCAGCACCGCATTGCAACCCCGAGCTGCTTTTTGCAGCCCTCAAACCTCTCACAAATTCCCATTTCCGTCCGCCCCTCCTCGTTTCTTCCTGAATAAATCCCAGGATTTGATTTTATGAGCTAAATTTCCTTTTTTTTTTCACCTTTCAGCAGCACCCTGAGCGTGGGGGGCCCTTCCTGCCCAGCCCCCCTTTAAAATAAAGGCAGCTTGATTTAATCTGGATTAATTTGTAATTAATCCAGATGCTCATCTGGGCTCGGGCAGGCTGGGCAACCTGAGCTTGGTTTTTTGGGTGAGAAAAAGATGATTTAGGGTTTTTTTTTTCCCCTTCAAATCCCTGTTTATGGCAGGAAATCTTCAGGGTCAGCACAGAGGGCAAAGGGGTAAAAATAAAAAGGGAAATAATAAAATGGGAATTTTATTTAGGGCGCGCCAGGTGAGCTCATGGGGAGGGTCCCCACAGGGCATTTTTGGGGTAAAAACCCCCAAATTTCATCACTCAGAGTTCGCAGAACCCTAAAACGCAGAAATCTTTGCCCAAATCACAACTTTTAAAGCCCAGAATTTCCCCGTCCCGGCAGTTCTGCCCGGAGATTGAAGCACTTTGTGTTTATCCTGTGCTCTGCAGCTGCGGAAGGAGCGATTGTCCCGTGCCTGACGTGTGCCATGGAAGTGGGAGAAAGGATGAAAAATGCCCAGGAAAATGAAAATCCCCGCCTACCTGCACGGTCAGAGCTGCGCTTTCCTGTTTACTCTGCTCACGTTTCCTTTTTGCACCAGAAATGGGCTGGGTTGGGGTTTTTTGGGTTTTTTTTTTTACTCTTTTCTTTTTTTTTTTTAATTAATTTTTCCTTTAAAGACAGCCAGGGGAAGCCTGTGCCGAGCCCGTGCTCAGCCCCTGACCCCTCGCAGGCTGGAAAATGAGAGACAATGACACCTCACAGGAAGAGGGAGCTTTGGCCGTGCAAGAAAAACAAAACAAAAACCACAAAAAAACTCCCCAAAAATCCCCTCAAAACGCAGCTCGTTGAAAGAAAAACCGCCCCAAACACCCCCAAAAACTCCCCAAAAACGCTGCAGGTGGAAATCAGAGCTCCTGGGATGGGTGGGAGGGAGGGCGAGGTTAAAATTCCATTTCCCTGTGAGCGGGGATGCTCCAGGCGAGGGGACAGAGCAGGGGGTGGTACCTGCTGTCACCCCGACAGGGGTCACATCCCGCGGCTAAAATCCCACTGGGAAATCCCAAAAGCTAAAAATCCGCTGGAAAATCCCACAGCTAAAAATCCACTGGGAAATCCCAAAAGCTAAAAACCCCAAAGCTAAAAATCCCACTGGGAAATCCCAAAGCTAAAAACCCACTGGGAAATCTCATAGCTAAAAATCCCAAAGCTAAAAATCCCACTGGGAAATCCCAAAAGCTAAAAATCCACTGGGAAATCCCAAAAGCTAAAAATCCATTGAAAAATCCCAAAGCTGAAAGTCTACTGGGAAATCCCACAGCTAAAAATCCGCTGGAAAATCCCACAGCTAAAAATCTACTGGGAAATCCCATAGTTAAAACTTCACTGGGAAATCCCACAGCTAAAAACCCACTGAGAAATCCCATAGCTACAAATCTACTGCGAAATCCCATAGCTAAAAGTCCATTGAAAAATCCCAAAGCTAAAAATCCACTGGGAAATCCCAAAAGGTAAAAATCCACTGAAAAGATCCTATAGCTAAAAATCCCATTGAAATCTCCACTGAAAAATCCCATAGCTAAAAACTCCACTGGGAAATCCCATGGCTAAAAATCCAATTGGAAATCCCATAGCTAAAAATCCACTGGGAAATCCTAAGACCTAAAAGTCCACTGAAAAATCCCACAGCTAAAAATCCACTGAAAAAAATCTCATCGCTAAAACCCCATTGAAATCTCCGCTGGAAAAATCCATAGCTAAAAATCCAGTGAAAAATCCCAAAGCTAAAAGTCTACTGGGAAATCCCAAAAGCTAAAAGTCCATTGAAAAATCCCAAAGCTAAAAATCCACTGGGAAATCCCATGGCTAAAAATCCAATGGGAAACCCCATAGCTAAAATCTCCATTGAAAAGCTCCACTAAAAAAATCCCATAGCTAAAAATCCACTGAAAAACCCCAAAAGCTAAAACTCCACTGGGAAATCCCAAAAGCTAAAAATCCACTGGGAAATCCCAAAAGCTAAAAATCCGCTGGAAAATCCCAAAAGCTAAAAATCCAATGGGAAACCCCATAGCTAAAATCTCCATTGAAAAGCTCCACTAAAAAAATCCCATAGCTAAAAATCCACTGGGAAATCCCATAGCTAAAATCTGGAATGGGAAATCCCAATAGCTAAAAATCCACTGAAAAATCCAAGACCTAAAAACTCCAATTGTAAAATCCCACCTCTAAAAACCCCTCTGGCAAATCCAAAAATCTGCTTTTTACCCCCTCGAAAGCACGAATTGGCCGCAGTAACAAATCAGAAAGGATGGGTTGAAAGGTTAAAAATAAATCCAGTTTTTAGTTGTGGTGGTGGGAGTGGGTTTGGAAGGAAAGTTTGGCTGGGAATGTCTAAAAAATTTGAATTTCTGGGAGTGAGGATGGGGATAGATGGATGGATGGATGGATGGATGGATGGATGGATGGATGGTCCATGGATAGAGAGGCGCAGGAATTTTGGGGACACGAGGTTTTTTTGGGGTCCAGGCACGTTCTGAACACACACGAAAGCCAAGGGACTTTTTCTGCCCAAATAATTCGGATTTAGGATCAGGAAAAAAAATCATTTTTAATCCCCAGAAGGGACGAGGAGGGTGAGGAACGAGCAGGCCACCACTGGATCCCACCCCAACACCGCCACACCTTCCAAACCCCCCAAAATTTGGGGTTAAAACCTCAGATTTGAGGCCAAACCCCCTTCAAACACCAACTGCAAATATCTGTATTATCCGCTGGAAATAATTCAGGGAGAGGCCCCCAAAATTTCCCAAATTTGCTCAGCTGATGATGGCAAAGATATCGGGATCCACATGGAGCAGGAGAGGAAAAACAGCCCGAGAGGAAGGAAAAGCAATTTCCAAAGTGTGCCAAAGGGGGAGGAAAAAAAAAGGGAAAAAACAATAAAATAGAAGGACATGTGTCCGCCAAATGTGGTCTGAGGGTAAAGAAAAAGGAGAAAGAAAGGGGAAAAAAATAAGGGAAAAAAGGTAAAGTTTGTGAGCGCTGAAAATTCTGGAAATTCCCCCAATTCTCAGGCGGTGCTTGGGCTCTGAGTGAATTTTTTCGGTTTAATTTGATTTTTTGGAGGAGGGAGGAGGTTGGGAGGAGCCGGCTCAGGTGTGAGCGAGGTGTCCCCTCCACCCCCCCTGCAGAGGTGACAACTGAACCTCCCCTAAAAAAACCACCCCAAACCCCACAGACTCTGTCAAAACTTGAAATTTTAGGCATTTTTTCCCTCTTTTTTTTTTTGCTCTTTCTGCCCAATTTTTCAGACTCCACCTGCCCGGCCCAGCCCAAGCTCTGCTTGTTTATTTTCCCGAATTTTTCTCCTGGTTTTTTCCCCCCTCTGGAGGGGGAGGTTTGGAGGCTCCAGATGCAGGAGCAGCAGCTCCCGTGATTATTTTTCTGTCGCGCTCCGAGGCGGGCCGGAGACACAAGAGTGGTCATTCAGTGTCTCCAGATGGCAGGGACGGAGCGCGGAAATGTCAGGACACTCGATCCCATTAAATGTCTGCGCTCGGGGAGGAGGGGAGGGCGCGGAGAGGAAACCCAAGAGGGGGAAAAAAAAAAAAAAGAAAAAAAATGGGGAAAAAAAAGGGGAAAAAATAGGGAGAAAAAGAGGAAAAAAATAGGGAGAAAAAGAGGAAAAAAATAGGGAGAAAAAGAGGAAAAAATAGGGAGAAAAAGAGGAAAAAAAGAGGGAGAAAAAGAGGAAAAAATAGGGAGAAAAAGAGAAAAAAGAGGGGAAAAATAGGGAGAAAAAGAGGAAAATATAGGGAGAAAAAGAGGGGAAAAAAAAAAAGGAAAAAAAATTTAAAAGGGAGAAAAAAAAGAAAAAAAAAGGAAAAAATATTTTTTAAAAGGGAAAAAGAGAAAAAAATAGAGAAAAATAGGGGAAAAAAAAAGAGAAAAAAGCAAAAAAAAGAAGAGAGATAAAAATAGCAGGAAAAAACATAAAAAAGAGGGAAAGAGACAAAAAAAAGAGGGAAAATAAAGAGGGAAAAAAAGAACCTAGAGGTCTAAAATAAATTTTTAAAAAAGAGAGAAAAATAGCAGGAAAAAGAGCCTAAAAAAGAAAGAGGAAAATAAAGAGGGAAAAAAAGCCCAGAGGCCTAAAATAAATTAAATTAAAAAAAAAAAAAAAAGAAAAGGAAGGAAAAACCAAACAAGCAAAGCAGCAAAGCCCAGGTGGAGGAAAAGACCAAAAAAATAAGAGAAAAGTGCTGATTTTTTTTTTTGGCGAGCAGGTGAAAAGGGCTGGGAGGCGAAGGTGAGGGCGCAGGCAGAGCAGAGGGAATTGAAATGCAAAAAAGCCTCGGGCCAGGGCAGAGCTCAACCCCCCCCCGAACCACCTCCCGAGGGGACAGGGACAGCCCCAAACTTGGCCTGGAGTCCCCACGTCCCCCTGCAAGGGCAGGATTTGGGTTGGAAATTGAATTTTCACCCATTTTTCCCCCGTTTTTTGTTGGTTTTTTTTTTTTTTTTTTTCTCCTGCTTCCACATCAACTTCCCGGGCGGGCCTGGGATGGAAACAACTCCAGCCCATCCCTGGTGTGGCTGAAACCTCTTAAAAAGCAGAAATAAAGCTGGGAGAGAAATCCAGCCCAGCAAACAGAATTTTTCTGATCGGTTGAGGAGTTTTTTGTTGGTTTTTTGGGTTTTGTTTTCGGGTTTTTTTGTTGATTTTTGGGGATTTTTTTGATTTTTTTTTTTTTTAAAGCAGAGAATATTTCAGGACTCACTTGGAGCACTGCGGTCCACGGGCCCTCTGCTCTGAACCCCCCAAAAAAACCCCCCAAAAATCTGGTTCCCCCTTCCCTGGCAGGGTTTATCTCTCATCTGGAAAAGCGCTCACCCACGGCTGCCCCTTACAAGGCAAAGCGAGCAGTTAAAGTGTCACTTAACATTCTGGAGAATGTGAAATATATTGTACATTGTCAACTCCCCAAAACCATAAAACTAACTTTATGGACCTCACGTGACTTTTGAGAGCCAGTGAGGGGGTATCTGTCTGAGGTCTGGGCGATTTTTACGATCTAACTTCGAGATAAAACCCCCCTCTAATCCATTTGACATCTAAATGTCATACCCACTTTTGGTATAGTTTGCTATCGGTTCAAAAAAAAATGAAAAAAAAAAAGAGAAAAAAATAAGGAAAAAGAAAAAAAAAAAGCAAGAAAAGGATTAAAAAAAATATAATTTACCAAAGGGAAGGCGAGCAAATGGTTTGGGATCTGACAGTCCACTTCACATCCCTCTCAAAATCACTTAAGAAGTACCCAAACAGTGGCAGAGATTAAAGTTTGGTAAGTCCCGAGCTCCGACTTTCCTCGCTGCGAGCAGAGCGGTGCTGCCGAGCCGGCAGAGGCGTCGCGCCAAACTCGACTTTAGAACCGAGCTTTTCTCGCGCCTGGCCGGATCCTCCTTCCCCTCCTCACCCCCGGGGGCGGCCGAGTGGGAAATTTTGCCCTCGGTGCTGGTGCTGAACCCTCGGCGGGGTTTTTGGGGGAGCCGCGGTTGAGCCATGAGGGGTAAAAGCGGCCCAGGAGCTGAGCCGGGCTCAGCCAGGTTCGGTTCCAACAAAACCTCGGCTCTGGGATCCTCCAGAGCGCAGGGTCAGGCTCGTGGCTTTGCGTAATTCTCGCGTTTAAAATGTGATTTTTATTTTATTTTATTTTTTGGTTTTCCTTTCTGGCCGAGCATCCCCCGAAACTCTCGGGGAATCCGCCCAGAGGGGGATCAAAAAACCCCCAAAAATCTTTGGGAGCGCTGTTGTGGTAACTTGGAGCACTCAGGCGGTTTTGGGGTGGATCCGTGCGGTTTTGGGGGTGACGGAGCGCGGGGTGCTTGAGTTTGGATCCCGAGCTGGATTTTGGGGGATTTTAGAGCATTTTTGGGGAGTTTTCTGACTGCCAGGAGAGGCTGAGGAGCTGCCGGGCACCTCGCGGGTTTTGGCGAATTTCGGAGGGTTTGTGGGGGGGATCAAAAAGGCGAGCGGGAGCCTTTGTGAGTCGGGGGGAAAAAACGTTTATTTGACTTCGAGTAAAGCTACAAACAAATACAAAAAGCTTCTTGGCAAAGAACTACCAGGCTGCTAGACATGACAGATGCCATTTTTACACAGAACACCGCATTCACTCTGCCCACTACGACCCGGCTATTACTCACGGCAGAAATATTTCTAAATATTTACAAACATCAGAGCACTCCAGCGTCGGTCTCCGCTTTTATACATTTTTATTTTTCCTCTTTTTTAAATTTTTTTTTAATCATTATTATTATTTTTTAATAGTGAAGTTCACCCACGTCTAAGAGTACGCCTCGGAATTAGGCTGGGATTAGAAATCCTGGCCTGGAGTTTGGACTAAAACACAGACTGGACAATTTTAAGACAGAAAGATACAAGAGCTGCTGCTTTTTTTTTTTTTTTTTTTGCCTTTTTTGCCTTTTTTTTCCTATTTTTTTACATTTTTGCTTGGTTTTTCTTAAGACTTTTTTTTTTTTTCTGCGACTGTAGTGCAGGAACCCCCCGATTTTCGCTTAGGCAGAGAAAAACTCACCCAAGAGCGGTAAACTCAGGAGAAAAAAAAAAAAAGAAAAAAGGGGGAGGGGAAAAGAAAGGGGAAAAAAAAAATCCCAACAAATAAACAAACAACCGTATTCTGTTCTCGATTTATAAATAAGTTATAACATTCAAAGGGCTCACAGAACACATGCCAGCTTTCCAGAAAGCATCAAGAGAGCACGGACACAGACATTTAGAAGAACAACGAGAGCAGGAGGAGCATCTGGAAATAAAATTTAATTAATTTTTTTTTTAAAAAGAAAAACAAACCAAAAAAAAAAAAAACAAACCAAAAAAAACCCTCGAAAAGAGAACACGACACGAGCTCAGTCCCGGGATATCGGTACCAACAGGAGCTGGGTTTTTTTTTAGGATAAATCAACCACATGCCGAACAGAAGGTGCCTCACTGTACAGTACTCCGAAACTAAAGATCTGCGGCCATTTATTTATTTCTTTTATCATTCACTCGGGGGGTTTGTGGTGGTTTTTTTTGTTTTGTTTTGCTTGTTGGTGGTGTTTGTTTGGTTTTATTCTCTCGCTCGTCTCCTCTTCTTCATCATCATCATCATCATCTTCTTTTATTATTATTTTATTTCCCCCCCTGGCTCGTTCCTCCTGGAGGATTTTAGGGCTGAAAGGCGCTGCCCGCCGAGGCCAAGCTCATGCTTTTCAGTTTATTATCCTTCTTCCACTTCATCCGCCGGTTCTGGAACCAGATTTTGATCTGGCGCTCGGAGAGGCAGAGAGCGTGAGCGATCTCTATTCTCCTCCTGCGGGTGAGATATCTATTGAAGTGGAATTCCTTTTCCAACTCCAGGGTCTGGTAGCGAGTGTACGCTGTCCTCGCCCTCTTCCCGTCTGGTCCAGTCATGTCTGGATAACACGGACAACAGCGGGGTTTGGGTTTGCTCGTTCTGCTCGGATTATTTATTATTCTTTTTTTAATAGATTTATATTTAATAGCTCATTTTAAGGCTATTTTTTAATTTTTTTTTTTTTTTTTTAACCCGAGGTTAAATATTGGAAAGTGCGAATTCCCAACCCCCCCAATAACAGCACCCCCCCCTTTCTGCTTTTTTTTTCTCCCACCCCCCACCTCACACGTGTAAAACCCCCCACCCTCGGCCCCTCCAGCCCCGACATTCCCCACTCGATATCCATAATTTAACTGGGAGAAGCGAGGTCTGGGAATCTCTGCCCTTTTTTTTTTTCCCCTCTCTCTCCCTCCTGGGTGTTCCTGGGGCTCTTGGCAGGTTTAGTGCCGCTCTTTTCTCCAGCAGAAAACCGGGAATTGTGCGGACAGGGATGCTGGGGGGGCGCCTCTCCTTTCCCGGGGATCTCCTGGCGGTTTTGGGGGGTTTGTCAAGGGCGGATTGTGAGGAATAAACGCCGAAAATGGGAGCAGGACGGGGCTGCGAGCCCCATCTGCGCCCGTAATGCCATTTTAATGGTCAATTCTTCCCTTTCCACCCCGCTCCCCACCCCAAGGAACACCCCCCCGGCCTCGATTTTTTAAATTACCTTCTCCCACCACCCGCACGGTGCTAAGAGCTTAAAATAAAATATAAAAATAAAGCGCCGGTTTGGCGGCGAGGAGAGAGAAATGAAAATAAAATCGCCCCCCACAAACACAGGCGCAGAGATTCCCCCCCTTTTCCAGGCGCCAGAGGCAGCTTTAGAGCGAGAAATACAAAAGCAATAAATAGCTGCGATTCTGATCAAAGCGCCTCCGCGGAATAAAAGGAAGGAGAGAGAGAGAGAGGGAAAAAAAAAAAAAGGACTGAGGCTGGGGGAGAGAGGAAAAAAAAGAAGGGGAAAAGAGGGAAAAATGAGAAAGAAACAGGAGAGAAAAAGAGAAAAGGAGGGGTGGTAAAAAATAAACAACGACAACGATGAGAAGGAAAAAAAAAAAAAAAAGAGAAGTAGCTGTACCATGGCTAATGTGAAGTTTCCTCATCCAAGGGAATATCTGAGGTGCCTGCCCTTCTGTCGCTGCCGTGGAGGTCGCGATGGGCTCTGCCTGCGCTCGGGGGATGCTGCTGCTTATTGGAGTGCCCTCGTCGGCTCCCGAGGACGCGCTGGTCTCGTCTAGTTCTGTGAAATTTGTGTTGGTGGTGCTGGCAGAAGGAGCTTGCTCGGAGGGGGACGGGGCGGGTTTGCCTCCATGGCTCTCGCTGTTGGAGCAGGGCAGGGAGTCGGGAGAAGATAAGGAGCAGCTGGACGCCTGTCTAAACCTGCTCTCCTGAGCTGGAGAAGGGAAACCGCGGGAGCTCTCGCCCACAGCCCCAAAGTGACTGGAGGAGGCTGAGCGGTTGATGCTAAGGTCCATCCCATTGTAGTTGTAGCCATAAGAGCTGGAATGCATGGTGCTTGAATCTCTGTAAGAACCGTTCATGGAACTGCCGGTCCCATAATTTAGTAACTGATAGTCGGGGCCATTTGGGTAGCGCCCTGAGAACGAGTTTACAAAGTAAGAGCTCATTTGGGTTATTTTGGAGGGCTTGATTTGTGGCTCGTGGTCGTTATAACCCCGTGCTTGACGATTTATGATGTATTAATGAATTATAGCAACGCACTGTACTTCGTTTTTGCTATGTATGCGGCCAAATATGGGGGGAGGGTGGGGGGTGCGTTTGGGCGTCACGTGCTTTTGTTGACCAGTCGTAAATTCTCACTGATGACCTCAAGAGGTAATTCATGCTCTATGGTTACAAATAATGACGAGCGCGGAGCCGTTTTAGGCCCAAAGTCGCCCCCAAATCCGCCGCCGCCATCGCCCCCCGCCTGGGCGGAGCGCGCCACCTGCCGGCCGCGCCGGGGCACCGCAACTTCATTTTTTGGGGGTGTGTGGGGGGGGACACCACCCAACCCCCTCCCCTCCAAAAAATTCCTCTTCGCCCCCGCTTCGCTTCCATTCTGTTCTCCTTTTTAAAAAAAAAAAATTAAAAAGGAAAAAAAAAATCCCGCGGTGGAAGCGAGGAGAGGGCGCGGCGCGTCCTGCGGGTGCTCGTGGAGAACTCTTGGGTTTGTGGCGTTGCGGGGGAGGGAAAAAAAGCGGAGCAGAAGTTTGGGGTGAGGTTTTGGGGTGGCCTCTGTGGGTGTCCGGAGTTGGAAGGAGCTGAGGGTTGATTTTGGGGGAGGTTTCTCCGCGGTTGTTCCGCCTGGAAAAGTCGAGGTCGCTTCGCTTCTTGTTGGAGGCAGCCAGGAGCTCTCACCTTCATTCTGGAGGGGGGAATAAAAAAAAACAACCCTGGGGGGGAAAAATGGGTGGGAGAAAGGAAAAAGAGGAGAAATCCGGCCGGTGGGAATGGTTGACAGCGTCGCTTTTTAGGCTGTTCCTGTTCCTGAGCATTTCCACGTCCTCTCTGAGCCTTGTGGCTTTTCCTTCCCATTTGTTGACCTGCAAGGAATATTGGGGAGCAAAAGCGCTCTGAAATTGGGGAAAACGTTGGGAAAGAGCTGAGTTTTTTAGGCATGAATTTCCTTTTTATTTCCTCTTTCCTTCTTCTCTTTTCTCTGTCTCTTTTTCTCTGTCTCTCTCCTCCTTTTTTATTTTTTTTAGTTATTTTTCCTTTTTTTTTTTTTTCTCTTTTCCTTCCAAGGCACTTCAGGAATTTCATGTGCTCGCCTGCAACTCATTGGGAATTATGCGCCATATTGAAAGTGACATATAATTATAATAATTACGGGCAATGAAAAGCGTGGCAATAATAGTAAATGTCCTACAGCTGTGAAGCTTCTGCATGAATTGATTTTAAAAGTGACTGACATTAAAACCGGCTCGTGGCGCGGGGGGGAACGCGTTCCCACCGAGGGTTGGGGTGGGATGCTCCCTCCTCGCCTTTTCGGCCGCATTTCCACTCCTAAATCCCACAGCAGATTAAAAAAAAAAAATATCAGAGCCTCTCCTCTCATTCCATTCCCCCCGAAACGCGGGGCAAAGTTGGAATTTTGGCAGGAAATTCCTCGGTGAGGAGCACAAAACCTTCCCCGTCCCATCCCCGGCCAAGCCAAGGAGCCACTGGCGACGCTCGCGAGAGAAAATTTAAAATCTTTCCTCTCCAAAGAGCTTCATTTAGAATTTTTCCACTTTTTTTTTCCCCTTCCCTTCCCAGTTTTTAAATAGACGCTCACATTCCTGGCGCTGAGAATTTTAATTTTTGTTTTTCCAGAGGTAAATTCTCTGGAAATCTGGATTTTTAAAAAAAAATCTCTTTTTTTTTCTTTCTTTTTTTTTTTTTTTTTCCCTCTTTGATTTGGGGGCGCGGAGCAAGGGGAGCAGATGTTTGAAAGATGCTGGGCAAATGTTAGGTATCTTCGGTGGATAAATGAGAGCGCAGTTTTGCCCGTTTCCTTGATTTATTATGGAGATGGGACGGCGTTTCGTCATAACTCTTTGTACTGTAACAATAAAAAAAAAAAAACCCCAAAGAAAAAAAAAAGAGAGAGAAAGCGTAAAGGCAGAAATGTCAGCCAGGAAATACTGTCGGTGAAAGGGCTTCCATTTAAGATTAGACCAAAAATAAAAACAGGGGGAAAATCAGATTTATCTCTCCACTGTAACTTCCGTGCGCTCGGGGTTGCTTGTCCTGGCAGATAAGGAGACATTGTCACCCAGAAAAAAATAAAAAATCTCCTTTTCAACGCTCTGCTCCTCAAGAATCCCCCTGGAAAAGGGAAAAATCATCATAAAAGCAGCGCTAATAATGACAGGGGAGGGGGTGTGCGGGTGAGATCGAAGACTTGGCTTTTATTAGAGAATTCCATGTTCATACCTAAGACAAACTCCAAAACACGACACGTACAAAAAAATTAATAAAATAGAACTTTCTGTCGTTGTTGCTTCTTTTTTTTTTTCTTTTTTTTTTCTTTTTTTGTTGCAGCCTTGTAGGTAGTACTCGTTCTTTCAGTAGATTTTTTCCTTTTAAAAATAAAAATAAAAAGGCCAAAAATAATAAACCCACCAAGAACCCCCAACCCCAAAAACTAATTACAAAGAACCCCAGAGCTTGATTAATTTACCAAAGGAGAGGAAAAAAAAATTTAAAAAGAGGGAAAATTAAAAAAAAAAACAACCCAACTTATATCAACCGTGCATGAAACATTTTTACAAAATTAGGACAATAAACACCCCAAATGACATATATTGCAGCACTTCCATTAAATACAAGAGTTAGCAGATTACTAACAGTGACACCAAGGGTAGAAACACGGCTAGGAGTCCTTTTTTTTTTCTTTTTTTTTTTCTTTTTTTCCCCCATTTTTTCCCTCTTTCCCTTTCTTTCCCTCCTTCTCTCTCTCCCTCCATCTCTTTACTTTTTAATTATTATTATTATTCCATTTTGTGGATGAATGAGGGGGGGAGGAGTGGAGAGGGAGGGAAAGGGAGGTGTAGGAAGGGGGGAAATATTCCAAACTCGACTAAAAGCCTGATTTTTGTGCGGGGGGTTTTGTTTTTTTGTTTGTTTCTGGACAAAATCATCGGGAATTGGAGCTGAGGGCCTTGGTGGCCCAAACTTTGTGGTTGTCTGCTTGTCCCACCAACGTGCGGGCGGGACTCTTACAATCCCTCCCTCCCTAAATTTAATTTTTTTTTTGTCGTTTTTCGCTCGTTTTAAACAACGCTCTTTTAATTTCCCCCCCTTCCTTCCTTTTTTTTTTTTTTTTTTAATTTTTTTTTTTTCACTCGGCCGCTTTCTCCTCCTCCTCCTCGGCGCTGAGCTGCGAGGAGTTGAGCAGTTTGTTCTCTTTTTTCCACTTCATGCGGCGGTTCTGGAACCAGATCTTGATCTGGCGCTCGGTCAGGCACAGCGAGTGCGCGATCTCGATGCGGCGCCGCCGGGTCAGGTAGCGGTTGAAGTGAAATTCCTTCTCCAGCTCCAGGGTCTGGTAGCGGGTGTAGGTCTGGCGGCCTCGACGGCCGCTGGGCCCGAAGGAAGAACCTGCGACACCCGCGGGGAGGAAAAAAACAAAATCACCAAAAAAAATATCACCAAAAAATAGGGAACAACAAGGAAAAAATAAAGGAAAACGGAGGGGGGAAGGGGAAGGAGAAGGGGAAGCGATTTTTTGGGATGCTGCTCCTTCCCAAAGCTTTGGGGCAGCTCCAGGAGGAGCCGGGAGCGCTCCCCGAGCATCCCCGCGCAATCTCCGCGGGCAGGGGGGGTTAAATCCGGGCCAAGAGAGAGAGAGAGAGAGAGAGAGACAGGGCCAGATCCATCTTATTCCGGGATGAGGAATCGCAAGGTGTTCTCACCAGCCGCCCCCCTCCTCCCCTGGCCCGAGCCCGCCCGCGCTGTTTTCCACCCTGCCGGCAAGGCTGGAATGGATCGGGGCATTTAAGCAATAATGAAGTGAATCGATCTGCCCAAAGTCCGCATTAAAGAGGACACAACGCTTTATGTCCCCGCGCTAATGGACATCAATTTGGAACTTAAAAGGCATCAAATGCATCTAAACACGGGGGAAGGAGAGCGGGGAGGCTTTTATTATTTTTTCTTTCCCCCCCCCTCCTCACTTATCTTATTTTTTATTATTATTCTTGTTGTTGTTGTGATAATTCTGATTGAGGAAACAGCACTTAAAGAAGTCATAGATCACAGAGGGGTGAGGAGGGGGGAGAGAAATAAGGAAAACCCTCCCCAGGCAGACTTTTCATTAAGTGCGAGTGGCATTAAAAATGCAACCCTCTCCCTCCAAGCATTTAAACACTTTTTATATCATTTAATTCCGGCTCCGGGAGAGAGAGAGAGAGAGAGCGAGTGGGGATGAGGCTCGGGGCTGTGTGTGTAAAGTCATCCAGATCTGATTTAGAAAAGATATCTCTCCCTGCGCGTGTGGGGCACAGACAGAGACAAATCGCTGTAGCTGAGTGACACGCAAACTGGAATGTGGCAAAAAAAAAAAAAAAAATAAAGCGGGGGGGACAATAAAAAGAGAGGGAGGAGGGTAAAAAAAAATAACAGTTTTGGGGGTTCAAAGTTTCGAGCTAGAGGTGGAGGGGAGAGGAAAACCCCGGAGCGGTTGGGGAAGTTTTGGAAGCTCTCAGGTCGCCCCAAGTTTTTCCCCCCGCTGGAAGTTTGGGCTCTAAAAAGTGCGAACCTTCCTCCTCCTCGCTCCCCTCGCTCGCTCTCTCTCTCTCTCTCCCCGGCGCTAACAAATAAGAAAAGGAGGGGGGGGGGAGGAGGAGATTGATGTATTTATTTCTGTAAAAGAGTAAAACTCACTATTGCAAGAGTTCATCCGCTGCATCCAGGGGTAAACCGGCGCGGAACACTTTTGCTCCTCGCTCTCTCCGAACACACTTTTGCTCTGCGCGCAGTCCGACTTGCGCGGCTCGGGGGCGAAGGGCACCTCGTCCAGGCTGGGAGGGGCGCACGCAGGGTCCTTCTCCCTGAAAAACCCGCCGGCCCCATAGTCACAGGCGGAGCCGCGGCCGCCGAACGCTGCGTTGCTCTGCTGGTAGTAAGGAGAGGAGGTGTAGCCCTTCTCCTGCACGCCCGTGGCTCCATAGGTGCTGGGGTAGTGCCTCAAAGGATCCGCGTAGCCCGAGGGATACAGCGGGAGCTGTCCCAGGAAGGGCTCCTGCCCCGCCGCCAGGCTCACCGGGAAGGTCGAGTTGACAAAATAAGAACTCATCGGAAAGGAGACACACACAGAAAGAGAGAGAGAGAGAGAAAGAGATCCCCCCCTCTTTTTTTTTTTTTTGTTGTTGTTGCTTTGGTTCTGTTTGTTTTGCGCTTTTTTTTTTGTTTTGTTTTGTTTTGTTTTGTTGCTGTTGCCGTCCTTTTTTTTTTTTTTTTTTTTTTTTTTTTTTTAAAGCCCGGGCTTTATGATTTGTTGTGTTTTATAGTCCAAGTGGTTTAGCTATTAGTGGTATATCGGAGATTGGGTTTTAGCTGAAGGGAGATGGCGTGGTGCCAGCGAGGGACACAAGGAAATACAACCATCTGATCACGGGCTGACCAATAGCAGGCGCCTGAGGTTGCAAAATAGCACCCATGAGGAGCTGAGATTGCACCAGGGACCCCCAAGAACAAACCGTCCGCCCCCCCCCCGCTTTCCCTCCCTTTTAAACAACAGAAAGGCACCCCCTTAACCAAATATATAATATCTGCCCAAAGAAACCTTCTCCCGGCGCGCTGCGAGCTTCATAAATAAATAAACGTGTGGTCCCCCCCTCTCCTCCCTCCTCCTCCTCCTCCTCCTCCTCCTCCTCCTCGCCCTCCCCTCTTCCTCCCTCCCCCAGAGCTCGGCGCGGGGGTGTGGAGCGCCCGTCCGCTCGGGTGGCGGTGCGAGCGCCTAAATCTTGATATTTGCACCCATAAAACGCGTGCGGACCCCCGCTGGAACCGCGCGGAGAGGGGGGAGGAAAGGAAAAATAAAAATAAAAATAAAAAAAAGTTGATTTCTCGCGCTCGCCAAACTTTAAACCCCTCGCGTTCGCCAATCCTGAAATGTCCGAGTAGTTCGCCACGAGTTCAATGGAACAGGGTGGGAAAAGGAGGGGAAAACCCGAAATTAAAAGTTTTTTTGGTCAGAAGTTTGCCAGAGGAGGGAACACCCCGCGGCCGTGACCGGGCTGGGTTCGCTCCGCGGGCAGAAATCGCTTTTGACAACTTCGCTCTCTCCGCGCTGCGCTAATTACCGTTAATTAACACTCCCCGCTCAGCAAAGCTCCAGCCCAACCTCCGCCGCATCTTTCCACTTTTCTCGGGAAATTAAATGAGGAAAATATTAAAAAAAAAAAAAAGGAAATATTTCCGTCCTTCCTTGGCCAAACCCCGCTCTCCTCCGGTGGCCGGCACCGCATTGTGCCCTCTTGCGTTTTTTTGTTAATACCAGCCCCACGCCCGACCTTTTATGGCTAAAAAAGAGCCCTGGATTAGGGTGAAAAGCGGAGTTTTATCGATCGCTCCCGACCCGGGGCTGGCGGGGGGGTTGAGGGGAGCGATGCTGGCGCGGTGACGGCGCCTGGAGGTGCGCAGGGTCCGCGTCCCCCCCGCTTCCAGCCCGTCCCCACCACCAAAACACCGAATTTTTGGCCGATTTAAATCCCGGCAAAGGGTGACACCGAAAGTCTCGGTCACCCTGAAAGCTCCACTTTGCTCTGGATTTTTGTTTTTCCTATTTTTTATTTTTTTTTTGCCTCGCCCGGATTTCCTCGCTTGGCTCTACCTGCGCATCCCCCCCTGAGCTCCTCGCTGGCTCAAGGTGGGGTTGAAGCTCTTCTCGCCCCTTTTATTTTATTATTTTAAATATTTTTTTTTTGCTTTTCAAAGGGGAAAATCAAAGCCACAGCAGCAGAAAGACACCGCCAATTAAAAAAAAAAATTTGAAAAAAAAAAAGAAAATTAAAAAAAAAGAAGATAAAATCCACCTAAATTAACCCCAAGCTCCATCCCCCCGATCAGCCGCGTTTTATCAAGGGGTTGTTTCCTGTCCGAATTTGTAACCATCTGTCTGTCGGGGGCTGAAATACCTCGAAATCTGTGAATTGTGGGCGCCACAAATCTAGAATTACACGTCCTCCGCGGAGCTGCCAGCGCTCCCTGCCTCTGCCAGAGCCCTCAAGTGCCTCCGAAAAGCGGGATCTTATTACGAGCTAATTTATTTTAAACATCGTGTTTACAGCAGCAAGGCCAAGATTGTTCCGTGCCGCGGCTGCGATGAACATCTCGGGCCGCGACGTAATCCTTAGAATTCAAGGAAATAACACGCGGAGGAAGTGGTTTTCCATCCGCCACCGCCCCCCCGCTCCCTGACTGATATCTCGGATATTTTGTTCTTGCAGAGTTTCCCCCTTTGTGTGCGGAACGGACCCAAATTCCCCAGGAAAAATAATTTAAAAAAAAAATTGGGTAAAAAAAATTTAAAAAAAAAAATTGAGAGGGATTATGAGTAGGGAAGAAGGAGGGGGAAAAAAAATGAAAAAAAAAAATCTGGGCTGAGAGGCAGAACAGCTTTGCAGTTCATCCAGTTGATGAGTTGCGCAATTTTCTTGTGGCTCTGCAAAAAAACGCGGCGATTATCAGGCGAGAGCAGCCCCGCGTGTAAATTTTTTTTGGGGGGGGAGTAGAGAAATGGGGATGTCCTGATAGCCCGGCCCGTGAGGAACAACACAATCTGCAGGAAAAAATATAAATATTGTGTTTTTTCCGCCGCTCCTGGCTATGGCTCTGCAAATAAATCCCTCGAAATAGTTTGGGAAAGCGAAAAGGAAAAAAAAAAAAAAATCTGGCAGTGGCTGCTCGTTATAATAATTTGTGTTTGAAACAGGCGCTTTGCAGAGTTCGGACGGTCTGGCTTTTAAAAGAAAATTAAAAACGCACTAATTGAAGCTGGCCGCTTTCTAATTGCGCATTGCTGACATTTCTGGAAATAAATAATAATAATAAAAAATCTTTCCTCTCACCAGCTCCACCCTGTTCATGATTACTTGGGGTAGGAAAAGAGGAAAACTTGATTCCCCAGGTGGGAAAAAAAACCCAAAAAAACCCCAAAAAACCCCAAACCTGTCATAGTTTTCATCTTCCTGAGGGTCAGGCCCGCGCTGTAATTGATTTGCCACCTATGATACATTTAAATACGAGCAGAGGTCTTAAAGCGCACTAAATCTCCCAGAATTGAGCGTTCGGCTCAGGGGTGGTTTCCATTCCCTGCTCCGAAGGTTTTAAAGATGGAATTTAAAATTTTAACCCCCCCGGCTCGCTGGCGGAGCCGTTTCTCAGCCGCCTGAAGTCCCGAGGAAATGCGAGGCGGATTTGGCCGATATAGATATTTATTTTGGACGATATATATATATATATTTATATATTGGGCCGATATAGATATTTATTTTGGACGATATCTATATATTTATATATTTGGCCGATATTTATATTTATTTTGGACGCCTCCAGCTCGGGCTCAGACAGTAGCGCTGAAGTTAAACCGAGCTTTGATGGGCTCGTCTTTAATCAGATTTTGGCCTCGTCTCCTCCAAAAACAAAATCTCCTCCCAAAAACCCACAAAAGCAACCCAAAAAAACCCAAAAAACCCCAAACCAGGCGCGAGGTCTGCAGAGAAGGGGCAATAAAGCAGCAGAAGGCGCAATAAGAGATTTAACTGCGCCTTTCCCCCTCCTGACAGACATCACTCAAGCGCCGGGGCATAAATAAAGATAAAGAGAAGTATTTAGGGTATGGACAAGTTCTCTGGTCCGGTTTTTTTTTGGGGTTTTTTTTTTTGTCGTTTCCTGGCCAGCAGCCCCAGCAGAGCAGGAGGGGATGAAGGGATTAAAACAACACCCAAATATTTCGCCAGGCCGGCAGAACAGAGCGCGGCTTGTGCGAGAGCTGGAGCCGCTCAGGACTTTGGTGGTGGTGGTGGAAAGTTCAGTGCAGTTGGTTCCAATAAAAAATGAAACTCTCTTTTTCTTTTTTTTTTTTTTTTTTGCTTTTATATTTTTTTTTTTTTTTCACGGGGAGCTGGAATTCCCGACCCTTCTGAAGTGAGAACGCAGCGGGGGTTTCCCCCACCGAGGGACTTATTGCGGCCATAAAGTCAAGCCAAGAGCACGGGGAAGAGTTGAAAAAACCCCTTGTTCTTGGAGCTCAGACACAGAAAAAAAAAAAAAACCCTTGGCAGCAGCCGAGGCTGCCCCTGGAACGCTCCTGCACACCCAAAATCGCTTCGGAAAATAAACCCGAGCTGCAGGCTCGGAGCGTTTAAAACAATGAGCCCCGAAGGTGTTAAAAAAAAAAGAAAAAAAGAAAAAAAATTCTCGTTTCTCCCGGCTCAAAACCGCCTGAAACTTAATTTCCAGCCATTTAAGTTTAATTTACCTGACTTCCCGTGCAGTGCATAATAACCTTGTTAATGGCAGCTTTGAAAAGGAGCAATAATAATCTACCATTGTTCCATTAAGGAGTGCGGCTAATTATTAACAAGAAAATAATAATAAAAAAAAAACCCTAAAAGGGGAGGGGGGAGCAGAGGGAGAAGGGGAACATTGAGGGAACCCAAACGTGCCCAGACCCGAATATTTCCGCGGAAACTCCTGGGGAGGGGAGAGGAGAGGGAGGGGAGGGAGGGGGGGATGAAATGATGTGGGGAGAGCAGGGAGGGGGGAAAGGCGAGACGGGTCTGGTGTAAGGCGGAATTACAGCATGGAACAAGTCAATCACGGCTGGTGCTGCTCGAAAGAGAGAAACTTTTCTTTTCCCCCTTTCCTTTTATTTTTTAAATTTTTTTTTTTTTTTAAATTATTTTCCCCCCGTCACCCCAGAGTCTCCAAGCGCTGCACTTTTTTTTTTTTTGGGGGGGGGGGAAATAAAACAAACCAGAATTATTCCAGACCTAAACAGTTGCCAGGAAACTGCGTGGCTGAAGGAGAAAACGAGAAGGGAGAAAACGAGCGGGAGAGAGGGAGGGAGAGAGGAACCTTTTAAAATAACAGGCGCGCATTGTCCCCGCAGAGCCTACAGTAACTTAAAAGTGACCCCTGGTCTGCCCCTGTCCCCAGCAACCACCCCGGACCCCCCCGGACACCCCCCGGCCAGACCCGGAGTGGCCACAGCGAGGCGGAAAGGAATCAGAGCTCCTCTTCCTTTTATTTTACTCCATTTTAGTCCATTTTATTCCTTTTTATTCCAATTTATTCCATTTTATTCCATTTTATTCTGCTTTATTCCATTTCATTCCTTTTTATTCCAATTTATTCCTTTTTATTCCGTTTTATTCCCTTTTATTCCATTGGATTTCATTTTTTATCATTTGATTTTAGGTTTTTTTCCTTTTTTTTTTTTTTTAATTTTTTAATGATGAGTTGCCAAATCCACCTCCGGGCCCCCTCGGGCCTCGCTTCTCCCGTCACGATTTCTCCATTCCGCGTCCCGCAGCCCCCGCGCTCCACCCCGAGCGATTTTGGGGTTTTTTGGGGGGGATGTTTAAATGACAAAACTCACCGGGAATGCCCCAAACCTCCCAAATTTTTATTCTCAGACCATGGGAGGTGGAAACCCCCCGGTGTCAGGTGGAGGTGAGACCCCCGCTCCCACCCCTGGGGCTGCGGCTCGGGGAGAGCCGAGCCCGGGGCTGGGTGGGGACACCCGGGAGGGGTCTGGGGGTGCGAGGAGCCCCCTGGGACCCCCCCGGGAACCCCCCGGGACCCCCCGGGACCCCCCGGGACCCCCCGGGAGCCGCGGGCCGGGGCGGCCGCCGACGGTAGATGGCAGCAGACGGCGGGGAATGGGCGAGCCCCGCGGAGCGCCGGCCCCGGGGGAGGATTTATTCCCTTTTCCCTGAATTAACAACCGGGGGGACACAGCGGAGACCCCCCCAAATCACCCCCTCCCCCGGGGAGAGGTTTTTGGTTCTCCCCGAGCAGCGGGGAAACGATTAAAAGAAATTAAAAACCTTCCACAAGTGGTTGGCCAACCACGGAACCGGGAGAAAAGCATTTCGGCATTAAATTATTTCATTCTAATTCTTATTTTTTTCATCATTCACACGAATAGGAAAAACAAAAGCACCGGGAAAAGATCGGGAGGGGAAAGGGAGAGCAGGAGGTTGAACCCGCATCATTTTTTTTTTTGCCGTGATTGATGAAAAATGTAACAGGTTCGAGGATGAAATAGCTTTTAAAAATGTCTCTCTGTTTATTACTCGCGATCATTTCCCCGCTTTGCACACAATATTCCGGCGCGGTGCGTTCGGCTGAGATAAATCGTCACGTCATAAAATGGTTTATGCTTAAGTAATGAATCTCCTCTTAGCCCATCTCGCTCTTTCACCATCTTATTTAACAATCACCTCGGACCGGCAGCAATTAACACGAATATTTCAAAATTAACCTTTGAAACATCGAGGGGAAAAAAAATTATATATATATACAAATATTTCAAAATTAACCTTTGAAACATCGAGGGGAAAAAAAAATTATATATATATATACAAATATTTCAAAATTAACCTTTGAAACATCGAGGGAAAAAAATTAAAAAAAAAAAAAATATATATATAAATAAATGAGATTCCAACCGACATCACCTCCGGATAAATATTTCCCGTAAAGAAACGCGAGGTTCGGTGTGAAAGGAGATTTTGTGCAGAACCCGGAGTGGAAAAGCCCCTCCGCACCGTGGGGCTGAACCCGCAGCCCCAAAGCCCCGTTAGCACCGCGGAACGCAATTAAAATCCGAGTTCTTTATTGCTTCCCCACGTCAGCTTCATTGGGGAGTTGAGAGAGAGAAGAAAAAAAAATCACAAATGAGAGCGCTGAGCTCTGGGTTGGCTTCATTCTTTTTTTTTTTCCTCTCTCTCCTCCTTTTTTTTTTTCTTCCCCCTCTTTTTTTTTTTAATTGTTGTTTTGTTGTTGTTGTTGTTTTAAAAAACGTTAATTTTCAGATTTCCGCTGCCCCGAAGAAACCACCCACACATCATCACGACCCAGGAGAGCCACGCAAAAACCCAACTGGGCTTCCACAGAAACTTGGCCAAATCGCCTGAAGACGAAGAAATTGGCACGAGATTCTGCCAGGGGGAGGAAAAAAAAAATAGAAAAGGAAAAAAAAAAAAAAACAACCAAGGACCGACAAAATAAAACGCGACAACTGCCCACAAAGGGCTCGGGGATTTTTAAAGGCTCCGCCAGCAAAACCTTCATTGCACTCCTGCTGTCTCCAGGTGACCTTACCAGGCTTGGTTTTTATCCTCCTGACTCCGTTATTTCGCTTTTTCCTCCTATTTCCCATTCATTTTCTTAATTTCCCCTCCGTTTCTGCCTCCCCTTTTTCTCTCCTCCTCCTCCTCTTTTTCCTTTCATTATTTCCTCCTTTCCTCCTCTCCATTTCTTTCATTCTTTCCCTTTTCCTTCCACCTTTATTTCTCTCCTTCCACCTTCATTTCTCTCTTTTCCTCACCTCTAAACTCCGCTTTTTTTAAAAAAATCATTATTATTTTCGGGTGAAATTGTCGCTCCAACAGATTTCCAAAGCCTTGAATTCCTCCCCTTCTCCATCACCCCACCCTTTTTTTTTTTTTCGTCCTCCCCGCCACCACCTCCTCCCCAGGCAGGAGGAGATGGGGATAAAACAGGAAAAAAAAAATAAAAATCAGCTTGACAAAGACATTTTTTTCATTGATCAAGAAATAATAATTATAAATATATATCTCTTTATACAGATAATAATAAATGAAGATAAACGCGTTCTTCCCTTACCTTTTGACGTCCATTTCTGTGGCATGGGTGTGAATTTTGGGCAAGGAGAGATAAGCCTCGGCTTATCTGTTGGCTGACAAATCTTGTCCCAACCTGAGAGCCGTCCCTCGCCTCTCGGGCTCCTCGGGGCTCCTCGCATTTTTCTGTCACTTGCCCGCAAAACGGAGCAACTTCCCCCTGTGCAAAAACCACTCCTGGTGCAGAATCCCCTCATTATTATTAAGACCCCCCCAAAAAAATAAAATGGGTGAAGAGAGGGGGGGGGAGTGGGATTAAAAAAAAAAAAAATCGGAGAAAAATACCAAAAAAATTACGGAAAAAATAGGATATTGATTAAAAAAAAATGAAAAAATGGATATAAGTGTGTGGCTAGGCGCGCGGGGGCGGAGGTGGGCGCCCAGGGGTGCGTGTGGGTGCGCGTTCTTGCGGGCCCCCCCTCCCCTCCTGCCCTGCTTTAGCCCTGCCGAGCTTATACACAAAAAAAGTAAAAAAATTGTAAAGATGAGGGCGAGAGCCCTATAGAGGACACTGATCCGACCCAAGGTGCAGCGGA
Organism: Acrocephalus scirpaceus scirpaceus; assembly: GCA_910950805.1. Lineage (NCBI taxonomy): Eukaryota > Metazoa > Chordata > Aves > Passeriformes > Sylviidae > Acrocephalus > Acrocephalus scirpaceus. Next base: position 61,044 of record CAJVGK010000021.1, on the reverse strand, counting down.
CAGAAGAATGGTGCAATATAACCACATGGGAAATAATAAAAAGTTCATGTTCACGGTTAGCAGTCCACATGACCGGCTCTGGCCAATCCCAGAACCCAGCCACTCATAAAGTTCTATCACAAAGTTGTAAATTTTCATAAAACAACAAGGAATTTATTGCATTTCTTCATGACCGGTTTAACAGCAGTCTTTTTCTTAGCCGCCATCTTTTTTTTTTTTTTTTTTTTCTTCTTTTTTGGAAACACCAAAAAAAAAAAAAATTAAAGGAAAAAAAAATTTCTTAAAAAAGGGGGTCCGGGATTTTTTTTTTTTTAGGCCCCCCCCTTCTCCTCACCCCACCCTCGGTTTGGATATGGGAGGGGTCCTTGGAGGAAAAAAAAATGGAATAAATCCTCATATTCCTGAACAATAAAACCCCCTAAAATAAAGAGGTTTGGGTTGGGTTTCAGTGGGGGGAAAGGCGCAGTAAAACCGTGGGGCTCCCCGCGAATTTGGACTCATTTCCCTTTTATTTTTGGTCACAATTTGCACCTTTTAAGCTCAAAAGGACAACCGGGAGGTTTGGGGGGGTGAAATAAAGAGAAAAAATAAAAGAAAAACGTGACCGGAGGAGCTTTGGGGCGGCCAAAACCCCCCCGGGACCCCGCCCTGTCCCCCCGGGAGGGATTTGGGGGTGCCCCGGCCACCCCCACCGCTCCCCCCCCGGCCTGATGAAATCCTCGCTTTTGCCTTTTTTCCTCGGAATTCGCCTCAATTCCCTCTCCCCCCCCCCTCAGTGAGGTGGGGGCAGCTCCAGCCGAGCCACTGCGGTCCAGGAGCGGGAGAAGGGAGGGAAAATTCTGGAATCGTTTCTATTTTTTATTTATTTCCCACCTACCCACCCTCCCTTCTTCCCCCCCTGTCTCAACCTCGCTCTGCACCCCGCGCTGCAGGGAAGGCAAAAAAAAAAATAAAAAAATGGAATTTTCCCCTCGGATTTTGCCTCGGTTTTCCCCTCCCAATGGGAATTTCGGGGCTGGAAAAGCCGGAGCTGATCCTTGAATAACGGGATTGCCACAACCGCGGGGTGCGGCCCCAGCAGCGAACATGGGGGTGCGCAGATCCCTGAGCGGAGCCTGATTTTGGGGGGAAAAACCCCAAAAAATTCTGCCCGAGGATGCGCAGGGGCACGAAATCATCCGGGGGGGTGGTGGGAGGTGGGAAAGGAGCGAGGCACGGAGGGGAGGAAGGGGAAGGTGCGGGGCTGCCACCGCCAAGTCCTTCCAGAGCCGCCAGATTTGGGTTACTTTTGGTTTATTTTAGGGGTTTTGTGGGGGTTTGGTTTGGTTTTGGGATTTTTTAAAAATACTGTTATTATTATTAGCAGTAGCACTATTATTTTTTATTATTTTTATTTATATTATTTTAAATTTTTTATTCTTATATTATTTAATTTTTAAATTTTTTTTTAATTTTTTAAAAAATTTATTTTTTAAATTGGGATTTATTTATTTATTTATTTATTTATTTATTTATTTATTATTTTATTTTAAATTTCCCCTTTCCCCTCTGCATCTCGCCTAACTCGTGGCGTAAAAAAAAAAATCCTCCGCGCCTTTTACGCGCGGTGCAAACCAATAAATAAACCAACAAACCGGGGCGGGAAGCTTAAATTTCCTCGCCTTTTTGTTTTGCCTTGTTGATTTTTTAAATTTTTTTTTTTCCCTCTCCTTCTTCTTCTTCTTCTTCCTCTTCTTCTTCCTCCTCGCGTTTAATTGCTTTAATTTATTTTATGCGCGCTTTGATGCTCGGCGCTAATGAAAGAGTTCCAGTCCGCAGTAAAGTAATTGAAGGGCGGAGGGAAGAACCTTAAAAAGAAAATAATAAATAAATAAAATGGCCAAAGGCGCGGCGGAATGGATCGGCTCGGCGAGAATTGGTTGCGAGAAGGAGAGAATTAAAGCGAGGAGCGGAAAGATCATTTTGGGGCGATTCTGGCTTCTTTGAATTCCAATTTTTTTATTATTTTCTCGCTTTTTCCTTTCCTCAGAAATAATCCCAGCTCAACCACAGAGGGGGAGAGGGGAGAGAGCCCAGCCCGCACTCCCAGAGCCCCAAAAAATCAATTATTTCTCAGGATATTCGCCAAATTTACTGAAAAAACACCAATTCCTTGAATGGATTGGCTGTCCCAAAGAAAAGGAGAGAAATTGAGGTGATAAATCGGGGTAAAAAGGAGATTTCATCGCGTTTGTTTCAAAGCCAACCCCAAAAAAAGTGGTTTTAATAAACCAAAAGAGGAAAGCACCCAAGGCTCTGTAGGCTACCGGAGATCTCCTTTTTATTTCGAAGAATAATAATCACAGACGAAGGAAAATAATAATAATAATAATAATTAATAATAACAACAAAAAAAAAAAAGAGCAACGCGCCGCCATTAAATAATTTGCTACTTTGATATACAACATTTGACGTAGCACAATATTAATTCCTCTTTTCTCTTTTTTTTTTAATTTTTTCCCCTTTTTTTTTTTTTCCCCGTAGAGGCTCCAACAACGAAGGTAAAAATATCCACAGACAAAAGAGCATCGCAAGGAGAAAAGAACCACAGAGGTTACAGGGAGGAAGGAGGAATAATAATTCATATTATGTACAGGACTCTACGCGCTAAATGGAATTTGCATCCAGGCTTTCGGGTCACATTTTCTAAATTAAAGGTGCTAAACACGACCACGTTACTTCAAATCCCCCCCCCCGCTACCCCCAAAAAAGAGAACACAGCCAAGTACAAACGGAGCTTTTACAAATTACTGCTGCTAAAGGCTCACAGAGGGAAAAGATGTGTCTATCCTGACTCTAAAGCCACATTTAATAGGTAGATATTCTATTGTACAAAAAAGAAAAAACCAAATCATCCAAACAACAAAAAAAAGAGACTTTAATATAGGTAGTATTTTCTTTTTCTCAGTGTCATGAAACACAACGCATCACTCCTAAGGGTTTAATTATTTATGCGCTTATCGTTTCTTTTTATATATAGTCTTTTTTTTTTTTTTAAGTGTGTTTTTTTGTGTTTTTCCCCTCATTTTTTTCCCTTTCTCCTCTCGTTTCCTGCATCCACCTCTCTCCCCTTTTTTTTTTTTTATTTTTCACTCCTCCTCATCCTCCTCGCCGTCTGGCTTTTCCTGGCCGCTGGAACCGGGGCAGGCGCTTTTATTTTCTTTTTTCCACTTCATGCGGCGGTTCTGGAACCAGATTTTGATCTGGCGCTCGGTCAGGCACAGCGCGTGGGCGATCTCGATTCGCCTCCTCCTCGTCAGGTACCGGTTGTAGTGGAATTCCTTCTCCAGCTCCAGCGTCTGGTACCTGGTGTAGGTCTGGCGGCCGCGTTTTCTGTCCGTTCCTGCCAAATAAACGCAGATTTGGGTCAGCCCGGCTGTTCTGGGAGGTGTTTTTGGGGTTTAATTTGGGTTTTTTTTTGTGTGGTTCGAGAGCTGCTCCTCTGCGGTGCCACCCGGGGTAAAATCCTGCACAACCTGGGCCGAAATTTCCTTGAATTTGGAGGATTTTCCTTCCCCTCGAGGCTTTTCCCACCTCGCAGCCCCCCAAACCACCCCCAGCTTTAATTTCCCTTCGTCTTGGTGTTGTTTTTTTTTTTTTTTAATTTTTATTTTTGGCACGCCAGGAGAGTCTCAGAGAGAACAACAAAGTTCACAAAGTTTCCTGCCCTCCCAGCCCCGGCCGGACTCGGAGTTCCTGCCTCGATTTCCATCCAGACATCACAAATTTGGGATGTTTTGGGGGGAAATCACCGCGGAGAGACAGAAACAGACAGAGACATCTGCTACCACCACAAACCCAAGTGTTTGTCCTCTCCTAAAGCTTCCATCGCCTGGAAGGTCTGGGATGGTCTGGATCATTGCAGGCGATGTTTTGGGGCACTCTGGGGACTCCTGGGGCTCTCAGGGGGTTCCTGTCCCCCTCCAAGCTCATTTTTAGGGGATGTGAGGATGGGAAAAGCCTCACCTGCCGCCCCAGGCTCTGCCCCCACCCTCCGGCTGCCTGCCAGGGGGGGTTGGGAAGGGCGCAGCTCCCGGTTTTCCCCTCCACCCGGACGTTTCCTGGATTCCTGATTGGGAATTATTATTCTACAGTCTGCTGTTTGTGATCGCTCGGTGGAAATTCCGCGCAGATCTGGGGTGGAAGGAGCAGCCCTCGGCCTCTCCTCCGCACATTCCACCTCCTCTCCTTCTTCTCCCCTTTTTTTCCTCCCCAAACTCAACCCTCTTTCTTTTTTTTCTTTTTTTTTTTTTTAAGAAGAAAAGATCCAGTCATTAAAAGGAAGAGAAAAAAAAAAAAAAAAAAAAAAGAAAAGAAAAGGAAAAAAAAAAAAGGCAAAATAGCCCCGGCCTAAAGCTGTAAAGTAAAAATGTGCAGGTCGTGGAATGCGGGTTGTAAAATCCGCTGAGGGGAGAGCCATAAACCGCCGCTGAATGGGGATGACAACTCTATCTCTGCCCGCGGATGAAATTCCAGCCGCGGGATCGCACCCCGGCCACCAGGAACGGGCAGGGAAGGGGGGGCTGGGAAGGGGTGGGACCCCCGTTTTTACGCCCCCAATTGAGATTTTCTGGTTTTAGCCTCAGCTGATCCCAGAATATCCAGGTTTTGGGGGTATTTTTGTAGTTTTTTATGGTTTTTTTTTTGAGGTTTGCTCTCTTTCCAAAGCCTCTCCAGCGCTGATCCTCGCAGCTGAGAGAGGAGTGAGTGTGGGGGGCTTCTTAAATCTAAAGTGGGATAAAAGCAGAGATGAAGTGTTTACGACCAGAAATATTTGGTCTTTGATAAATCAACTGTAAAAGCGGATGAATTATGGAGCAGGTAATGGAAAGAAGTGACCACCGAACGAGTGCGAGGGTAACTGCAGCCTCCCCACACCGCCCCGCGGTCCTGCCGAGCTGTTTTTCCCTTCTCCCTCCGCTTCCCGGGGAGGCTGGAGCTCCGCTGGCCCCCGAGCTCTCCCGGCCGCCCTGCCCGGGTTTTTGGGCCGGGGTGATGCGCTCGAGCTGGGATCTGGAGGATGGAAAAGGAACTCACACCTCGTGTCCCTCCTCCCTCTGCTCCCAGGCGGGACAGCATCGCCCGGCTGCCTCTTTTGGGGGTCCCACGGGGGTGAGGAGCCCCACGAGTGACCATGGGGACACTGAACAGCCCCAGGAGTGACCACGGGGTCCCAGGAGTGACCACGGGCACGGTGAGCAGCCCCAGGAGTGACCACGGGCACTGAACAGTCCCACGAGTGACCAGGAGCACTGAACAGCCCAAGGAGTGATCAGGGACACTGTGAACAGCCCCAGGAGTGACCAGGGACACTGTGAACAGCCCCAGGAGTGACCACGGGATCCCAGGAGTGACCACGGGCACGGTGAGCAGCCCCAGGAGTGACCACGGGCACTGAGAACAGCCCCACGAGTGACCAGGAGCACTGAACAGCCACAGGAGTGACCACGGGGTCCCAGGAGTGACCACGGGCACGGTGAGCAGCCCCAGGAGTGACCACGGGCACTGAACAGCCCCACGAGTGACCACGGGCACTGAACAGCCACAGGAGTGACCACGGGATCCCAGGAGTGACCACGGGCACGATGATCAGCCCCACGAGTGACCACGGACATTGAATAGCTCCATGAATGACCATGGGGCCCCAGGAGTGACCAGGGACACTCTGAGCAGCCCCACGAGTAACCACAGGACCCCAGGAGTGACCACGGGCACTGAGAACAGCCCCAGGAGTGACCAGGGACACCGAACAACTCCATCAGTGACCAGGGACACTGTGAGCAACTCCAGGAGTGACCGCAGGCACTGAACAGCTCCGTGAGTGACCACGGGCACAGTGAATAGCCCCAGGATTCACCACGGGGCCCCACGAGTGACCAGGGACACTGTGAGCAGCCTCAGGAGTGACCACGGGCACTGAACAGCCCCAGGAATGACCACGGACACCGAACGGCTCCACGAGTGACCACGGGCACAGTGAACAGCCCCAGGAGTGACCACGGGGTCCCATGAGTGACCACGGGCACTGAGAACAGTCCCAGGAGTGACCACGGGCACAGAACAAACCCTCTAGTGATCAGGGGCACTGAACAACTCCATCAGTGACCAGGGACGCTGTGAGCAGCCCCACGAGTGACCAGGGACACTGAAGAACTCCATGAGTGACCACAGGCACCGTGATCAGCTCCACGACTGACCACGGGCATTTAACAGCCCCACGAGTGACCACGGGGCCCCAGCAGTGACCACGGGCACAATGATCAGCCCCAGGAATGACCACAGACATTGAACAGCCCCACGAGTGATCACGGACATTGAACAGCCCCACGAGTCCACGAGTGACCTCGGGCAGCGTGAACAGCCCCAGGAGTGACCAGGGACACTGAACAGCCCCACGAGTGACCACAGGCACTAAGCAGTCCCAGGAGTGACCAGGGACCCCAGGAGTGACCAGGGACACTGTGAAGAGCCCCACGAGTGACCCCGGGCACTGTGATCATCCCCACGAGTGACCACGGGCACGGAACCGGCTGCTCCGGGCGGGGGGAGCCCCCAGCCCGGCCCCGGAGCGCTCCGGGCAGCCCGTGGGGAGCGGGGTCGCCCCGGGACCCCTCCCTGGCGGGGGGAAAGGGATATTTATTAATGGTTAATTGACGTTAATACCCCGGGGCGGAGCTCGTCGGGCACCGGAGGCAGCCCGGAGGTTGGGGACATGTGCGGGGCCAGCGTGACCCGGAGCGGGGTCGCCCCCGGAGCCCCCCCCAGCTCCAGCAGGGCGCCCCAAAAGTGCGTTCCCCGAGGGGTTTGGGACAGAGGGAGCCTCCACATCCATCCATCCATCCATCCATCCATCCATCCATCCATCCATCCATCCATCCATCCATCCCTCCCTGCCTCCCTCCCGGTCCCGGCCGGGCTGTCACCGCTTGGGGAGCGGGATTTTTTTATTCCCGGAGCAGGGAACGATGTGGTGCTGCTGCTGCTGCCGCGGCAGCGCTCGGGACACCGCGAGGGGCTCCCAAATGAAGCTTTGGCCGCCTCAAAGAAAACAACCCGAGCCCTCCAAGCACCTCCCATGGAGAGTTTCACCCTCCCGAGCCCACCGCTCTGCCCGCACAGCCTCCAGCCCGCAAATACAGGAGGAGAAGGGGCTTGGCCATGATTTCTGCGGCCCCGTCTGTCCCCTCCGAGACAAACAGACACAGCCCCGATAAATATTTAAAGCTAAAAGGATGGCTTTGTGGCCGGGGGGGGAGGATTGGAGGGGAGGGTGGCGGTGTTCGCCTCTTTCCCCCCATCCCCTCCTCTTTTTTTTCACTGAAACGTCACGAAAGGAGTTGGGGACAATCCCCCCACCCCCCCACCCAACACCCACCCACCCATCCTCCTCCTCCACCACCCCCCGCGCACGCCAGCAAATAATTCACACTCCCCACACCCCCCAGACCCCCCTCCCCTCCTCTTCCTCCTCCTCCTCCTCCTCCTCGCCGAGCCCCAGCTCCTCTCCCGGCCCTTACCTGTGCTCCTCATCCAGGGGTAGATTCGGAAGTTGCTGTCGCTCTGCAAATCCGAGTCCCTCTGGTCCGTTTTGCTGCAGTTCTGCTTGGAGGCGTCTCCCGGGCACATCATGGAGAGGTTTTGCTCGAAAGGGGAACAGTGCATGTTGAAGGAGCCGGGCTCCAGGCCGTAGCCCGAGGAATACATGCTGGGGGGCTGGGGGTGCACGGAGCCGCCGCTGGAGTAGAGCCCCGGCATGGAAGCGGCGAAGGGAGGCGTGGATCCGGCCCCATACCCCGCTCGTTGGGTGTTGGAGGCGAAAGCGCAAGAAGTTTGCTCGGGGAAGACTCCGGATGGGAAAACCGAACTTGCGGCTTGATATTTAGAAAATAAAGCATTCGCATAATACAATGAACTCATAATTTGGCCGGGTGATTTGTAGGTCGGGACGTTTTAGTGTCGGTTTTACGAGGTACCGTGATATATTACGGAATTAGAGTCCAGATTTACACCAAAAAGGAGCCTTTTTCCTCCCGGCCCCGGTGACGCGCGGGCACGTGGCTGCTCCGGCGCCAATCGCCGCCCGCCCCCTCCTCGGGGGCACGGGACTGTGCGGCTGGATTTATAAAATATGATAAATAATTGATGCCGTATAAAACCCCGGCACGATCTCTCTCTGCTGGAAGGGGTGAAATTTGTGCCGGAGTCGATAAGAAACCTGTAATCAGTTTTCAGCTCGGAGCGAGGGAGAAAAGGGGAGAGGGAAGAGGGGGGGGGGAATTAAAAAAAAAAAAGAAATAAAGAAATAAAAAAGGGGAGGGGGGTTACGAGCACGTTGCTGATAAACCAGCGAGGCTCTCTCGGTCTCTCTCTGCTGGAGGAAAGGGAAGGGAGCTCTATTTATCCCTTTATTGATCCCGTCTAAATTTCCCTCCTTTGCACCATTTCCTCGGCTCCGAGCTACTTTTTCTTTTTTTTTTTTTTTTCAGCAGACTGTCCATAATTCCCTCCCCTCCCCCCTTGACCCTCGCCCCCTCCTCAACCCCCCCACCAGGAAAAAAAAAAAAAAAAAGACAAATGTCTCATTGATACCTAATAGTTCCAGGCGGTTTTTTTTTTTTATTTTCACCCCTCCCCAAAATGCCATTCAGCTTTTTATCTAATTTATTCCAGTGCCACAGGCTTTGAGCCGCGTATCGAGCTGGCATTTGCTTTTCTTGTTGCGAGAAATAAAGAGCGCTCGGATCCCTTGTTTGGCGTGTCAGCGCTTCTGCGGGGCTCAATTACAGCCAGAAGTCAAACCTGAGCAGCTGGCTGATTTGCTTTCTGCTGGAGAAGCACAGAAACCATCCAAAACCGCGATCTCACTCGATTTTTTTTTTTTTTTTGTTGTTGTTGAAATTTTTTTTTTCCTTTTGCGAGGCGGGCTGGGTGGGATGGGGAGGGGGTGTAGAGAGAAATAAATAATAATTTAAAAAAAGAATAAAAAAGGAGTCAGGGAGGCAGGAAAAGCAGACAATGGTGCGGGGTTTGAGCCGGTTTCTCCTTCCCCAAGGTTATGAGCATCCCCGGCCGTGGCAGGGGCAGCCCGGCAGGGGAAGCAGCAGCAGCAGCAGCAGCTCAGCTGCGCTCCTCACAATGTGACTCGCACCGCCACGCCGAAGCCAGGAGCGCCCCGAAGCTGCGAGGAGAGCGAGGAGAAAACAAAAAAGACCAAAAAAAAAAAAGAAGGGAAAAGGCGAGAAATCCAAAGCAACGTTACCTTCAGCAAGGATTCGCAGGCGGCAGCCCGAGCTGTCAGCAGCCGGGAGCTGTGAGGAACAGCAGGGAGAGGAGCCGGAGCCATCGCGGCTGCCCCGGCCCCTTCCCCTCCCCTCGGCCGCGGCTCCCCGGCCCTGCCCCGGCCCGGCTGCACCTCCGAGGCCCGGGGAAGGATTTGCCGCTTTTTCCCACACCACTGACTTTTTTTTTTTTTTTTTTTTTTTAAATTTCCTTTCTATCCCAGTGGTCCTGGAGGAAGCGGAGCCAGGGCGAAAAGAATGATGTCACGGAATTCTGGCTTGTAAACTTTATTGTAACTTTTCTTCCGCCGCTTCCAGGTTTAGACAATAGAACAAAGTGGTGAAAGAACAACAAAATATAGCATTAGTTCCCCCAATAAAGTAATTCACGTATACAGTATACATTCTTTTTCACAGTTAACCTAAAGATCACTTTACAACTTGCTTCACTGTGCGCATGCTAACTAAAGGAGAGAAAAAACGCTTTTTAAATTTTTTTCTTGTGTTTTTTTTCCTTTTTTTTTTGTATATTTTTGTATATTTTTGGAAGAAACATTGAAAACTTGGGGAAAAAAAAATTTAAAAAAAATTTTAAAAATAAAAAAAAAAAACCTAACCAAGGTAAAGAACAGGAGGGGAAAGTGAAGAGAGAGAAAGAGAGAGATAACTATAGCATAAATAGGCAGTTTCATGTTGTTGGGATGTTTGTCTCAATAGCTACCTCCAGTACATACAGATAAACCACAACCCAAAAAAAAAAAAAAATTAAAAAAAAATAAAGGCTGGGAAATAACCAACTAAACCTCAAAAAAATTTCAAAAAAACAACACCCCCACCCCCAAAAAAAGTGCACAAATGTAATATCACGGAACTCCTATAGCGCTGAAAGCTATGTTAACCCACCCCCCACCCCCAAAACCACGCACGCTCCCCGGAAAGAAGAAGAGAGACAGAGAGAGAGAAAGACAGAGAGAGAGAGAGAGAGAGAGAGAGAGAGAGAGAATTTCACAGTCATGTTTTACATAAGCTATTGCGTTACACTACCACTAGTTAATAACTGGCAAAAGGCAGCGGAGAGCTCCGGGTCCCTCCTGCCTCCCGCTCATTGTATCAAAGGATAATCAGGAAAGTGGTGCTTACAGCGATATTGTTTTACAGCAATAAAAGGGGGTGGGCTTTTTTTTTTTTGTTGTCATTTTTTTGTGTGTGTGTGGTTTTTTTTTTTCACCCCCCCCTCCATCCCTTTTTTTTCTCTTTTCTACGCTTTGTTTTGTTGGTTTTTTGTGTCCCCCCCCACCCCACACACACACACACCCCCCTCCCTTACACTGCCATTAACGTGAGGCTCGGGGGCTCTTCCACCCCAGCAGCGCTTGCCTTTCAGTCCTCCAAACTCCTTTTATTTCTTGTCCGCCTTCTGTGCTTCCCCTTCCTCGTCCACCTCCTGGGCCCTTTCCATTTTCTGTTTTTCCAGTTCTTCCTGCTCGCATTTGCTGCTGGGAAACTTGTCTTTGTTGTTCTCCTTTTTCCATTTCATCCTCCTGTTCTGGAACCAGATTTTGACCTGCCTCTCTGTCAATCCCAGGGCATGCGAGACCTCGATCCTCCGTTTGCGGGTCAGGTAGGGATTAAATAGAAATTCCTTCTCCAGTTCCAGCGTCTGGTAGCGGCTGTAGGTTTGCCTCCCCCTCCTGCGTCCGGCGGCTGCTGGGGGATGGCAAAGGTTGGGGTGGGAGAGAGGGGGAGGAAGAAGAGGAGGAGGTTGAGAGGAACATAAACCAGGCACAAACAACCCGCAGCCGCTCCCAAACGCCAGGAAAAAAAAAAAAAACAAGAAAAAAATAAAATAAAAGCCAGGAGGGGCGAGGGGAGAGGATATTCCAGAAGGGGAGAAGGTTCTGAAGGAAAAGGGTGATGGTGGCAGGGGAAGGGAAAGGGAAAAGGGGAGAGGAAGGGGAGGAGGGGGGGGTCACCCTCAGCCCACCCCGAGCAGCCCGGCTGGAGCTGCGCTTTGCACACTGATTATCACCCCCAGCACAACAACGGCGCAGCGATGGCACCGAGCGAAAAGGCAAAAAAAACCCCCCAACCCCACAATAAAACACCCCCGAAAAATTGAAAATAAATAAAAAGCTGCAGCTCGGCAGCACGGCCGAGATCCCGAACCGAACGCCGAACAAAAATGAAGGGGCTTTTTTTAAGGCTATAAAAGTGCCATAAACTTTAAGGACGCTTCCTTCCACAGAAAGCCCGGCTCGCTCAGCCCCCAGAAGAAAAGGGTCTCCTTCAGGGTAATTAAACTATAAAGCAATTTACAAGTGCAAAAGTTTACCCCCATAAAGCAGTAAAATACAGTCACCGGGGGGAAGAAGAAAAAGGCAGCGAGAGAAAGAAAAGCCAGCAAAGAGGGGGCAAGAAAGAAAAGCACGGAAAAAAAAAATAAAATAAAAGGGGGTGGTGGGATTAGCAGCGAGGGGGGGGGGGAGCCGGGGGTTACTTTATGGAGGCTCAAGCGTTCTTGCGATTATTTTGGGTTCTTTTTTTTTTTCTCCTCACCTTGCGGTCGCATCCAGGGGAAGAGCTGGGTGGGAGAAGGGCTCTGCTCGGAGCTCTCCGCCTCCTCTCCGAGGCCGCTGGCGGCGAGCTTGCAGTCCGTGTACTGCACCAGGTCGGGCTCCTGCGCTCCGAAGAGGCTCTGCCTTTGCAAGGGGTCGTAGCCGTAGAAGTTGCCGGGGTCCCCATGGCACGCCACGGCGCAGGGATTCTGTTGGTAAGGGGAGCTGGAGAGCGACGAGGCTCCGTGGTAGAACTCCTGGATTTGGGGCGGGTGCTGGAAGGTGCCCCCCGTGCTGGGTCCGTACACCACGGTGGGTCTGCCCCCGAGATCCTGAGCGAACCCACAGTCATAATAATTGGGGCGCAGGGAGTCGCCGGTTTTGTATTTGGAGAAGAGTGAGTTGACAAAATAGGAGCTCATTTTAATTTCAATAAGAGGTTTGTTCCTTCTCTGTCTCTCTCTCTCTCTCTCTCTCTTTTTTTTTTTTTCCGGAGGAGGAGAGAAAAAAAAAATTTTTTTTTTTTAAGAAAAAAAAAATTAAAAAAAAAAATCGCTCTCCCCCCCCAACAACAAAACCAGACCACGGGAATCTATTAGCAAAAAAAGAAAGCGCTAAGATGCTAAGCAACGACAGTTTGTGATTTCCAGGAATATAAAAGGAGGATATAATCAAAACTCTAAGCCTGCATGATATTGAATTCTTTCCTCCCCCCCCACCCCTAAAAAAAAAAAAAAAAAAAAAATCGCCACTTAAAGAGTTCTCGCTTTACATTTCCAAGAAGAGATGCCAGTTCATAAACAGTTTTCAGTGATTTACTTCAGCGCAAATGAGTTGTTTCATATTTTGCAGTGTCTTTTCATGATCATTTGCATCTATTACCAAAACCTCATCCTATTGGCTTCTCCTTACTCCACACGGACTCTGCACCGCATGATTGTGAAAGGAAGAGTGTGAGAGAATAAAGAAGGAAAAGCGAGCGAGGGGGAGCGAGAGAGAGAGAGAGAGAGAGAGGGAGAGGGAGGGAGAGGGGAAGGGAGAAGGAGGTGGGGTGAATATACGGATTAAATATGTTTAACTACCTACATTAATGAGATATCGCTCGCCTCACAACAAATCACGTACCTAGACCACCCAAAAGATTGATTTTTGGGGAGTGTTGGAAAATTAAAGAGGAGCGCTCGCAGTCGTTAATTTCAAAATTTTAACGAGGCAGTTTTAGCCTTTTTAAATGTCAGGGTCGCTTTGGAAAACTGTAAAAGAACACGATTTAATTGCTACCAGTTTTAAAAGGTCCTATAAATGTAATTGGTATTTTAATACAAGTTATCAAATCATACAGCTTCTTACCCTAAACATATTTTAAAACAAACGAGGTAGTCATATTTAACATTTTAATGATCAATTTCCTTATTATTGATAAAGGTTTAACTATCGCATGAAGGGAATTGCGTTTGTAATAGCCCCAAAAAAGGCTGTAAACTGTTTAACAAACTATAAAACGCCATAAAGCCGGGGATGTTGTTGTTGTTTATACCGCACTACATAAAAGCCGTTAAGGATTTTACGAGTCCGCTCCTCCACCGCTATAAACCAGAGGTTTCGATTGGACCCTTCCGCGGCCGCGGCGAGATGCGGAGGTGTCAATATTGAATTAAAATCATCATAGTTTTTCATCTAGAACATCGACTTTTCGCCGCTCGCCCTGGCTGCCTCCTCCTCCTCCTCTTCCTCCTCCTCCTCCTCCTCCTCCTCCCGCACCCAGGACTTGCTCGAGGTTTGCTCGGGGAGGATTTGGGAACTCCAAATATTGAGGTTCCCATCGCCTCCGGAGCAGAAAATCTTCACCCTCACAACCCCACTTTAAAAAAAAAAACTTCCAATTTTAAAATAAATTTAATTTTAATTTTTTTTTTTTTTCCCTCTCTCCTAGGGAAAAAAAAGAAAAGGAAAAAGCGGGTGGGGAAGCGGGGGATGGGGAGGGAGAGCAGAGAAAAGCTTTTCTCTTTTATTGGCCTTTGGTAACAGCGGAGCCAAAGTTGCCCCTCGGATGCCAGCGCTGCAATTTTCCAGCGCCTAAACACACAGGGGGTAGATTTTGAAATTCATTTATCGCAGTCAGCAAATATTACCCAGACGTTTTCCCGGTTAATAACGACTCCGAACCCTCCCAGCCTGCCCCAGCCTGCCCCAGCCCCACGACGCCCCTCCAAAGCCCCTCGCAATTCCAGCTGGGTTTTCCAGCCTTCATCCTTCTCTTTTCCAAGCTCAATTTTTAATTTTTCTCCTCCGCATTTCTCTGCTGTTTCCCCATCGCCTCCGTCTGAGCGAGAAAAGCGAATTTTGGAGGGTTCCGCTCCAGCTGAGGGACGAAATTCCACCTCCACCTCACCAGAAAAGAGGGAAAAGTTGGAATATTTCAGTTTTTCCACCTTGATTTAATAAAAAAACCCCGCACTAAAATCATCAGTGGGGATAGGCAGGGACTGGAGGAAGGCGGAAAGGAAGAGAAAAGAAAGAAAAACAAAGATAGCAACGGAATAAAACTTTAAACCCATCCTTAGAGAAATAATTTAAGTAAATACGCTTCCTTTATTTTGCGCGGGGATAATTTCAGCCGAGCCTAAGAGCCTTTTCGGGTAATTATTGCTGCCGGAGTACTTGCAGCGGTATAATTAAAGCTTTTTTCGCCCCTCTAAGAGACGAGTTAACATTTTCTTTTTTTCCTCTCCACACTTTTATTGTCGATGGAGCAGATTCGGGTTTCATCTCTTCATTAAAAAAACCCCGAGAATGGCGCACAGAAGTAAACAGAGCTTGGCAGCCCGGAGTGGGGATGCTGGAATATTCAAAGAGGTGGGGAAAGGGAAGGAAAAAAAAATAAATAAAAATTAAAATGGAATGGAGTAAAGTGATTTTAGAACAGAAGTTTCTTCTGTGTGTGTTTGTGTTTACAGCCGCGCCCTCCTCTCCTGAAGTTTGGGAAAAGGAGGGGATGGAAAAAGAGCAGGAATTCCCCTTCCCGCGAAGTTTGCAGTGGGAAGCGAACAATTTTTTATGAAGTGCGGGAGGATTTTTATGGCGGTGATGCGCTGGTAACTCAGCGATGCCCCAGAAATCAATGGCTGATCCTAAATCATCCGCCCCTACTGTAACTCGCGCTTCCCCGGCCAAAGGAAAAACGTTTCCATTTCCAAGGAAAAACCCGGCCAGTGCGCGGGGTGGGCGTCGGAGAGAGATAATTTATAAATACCCGGCGGAGGAAAAGATTTATTAGGAAAAAATAAAAAAATAAAAAAGAAAATTAAAGCGCCTCAAATCCTTTCCTGCGCAAATCTCAAGTTTTCCCTGCCCTGCCTCTCGCCCAATGCACAGGGGCGAGATTTTTCTTCATTTCCCTCATTTATTTCTGTTTGCGCTCGTATTTCACCTCAGGGCGTCGGGAGGGAGCCTGGAGATGCTGAAACTTCGCCTCCCGAAATCATTTTTGCCACCCTGGGCGGGTTTGAATCGTCCCAACCTCGCCCCAAATCTCGATTTTTTTTTTTTTTTTTTTGAGCTACGGGAGCGGTTTCTGATGGAACTTGCGAGAAATATTCAGGAAAAACCCCTTATTTATACTAATCTGAAATAAAACTCATCTTGAAATTATCGCCGCCGTTTGTAGAGGAAGAATTACAACATTTAAATAATTTTTTTTTTTGCCTCGTAATTCTGAGGAACCAAAGGCCGAAATAAAAGTGAACTCGTGGAGTTAAGAGTTGACATTATTGCCGCCGCATCACTGTTATATTTATATGTACCCCAAACATTTAAGAGCGTTTTGGGTTAATTTACTCGTTTGTGGCATTAAAAAAAATAATTTCCAAAGCTGTTAAAGTGAAGAATTTAAGCAAAGAGCATCGGCACTGCCGAAAGATGGGGCAGCCGCAGCAGAAATCAGTGGTTTAACTTCTCAAAAAAAACAAATGCTCTTGTTTTGTCGCATGGTTGGGTTGTTTTTTGTTCTTTTTTTTTTCTTCCTGCGGTGGCTGGGATTATAAAACACATAAAATATCGAGCAGGCAAAGCGCAGATCATCCTAATGGCCGAGGGGGAAAAAAAATACTGTCCCGGTTCTGCGCGTCCTTTTCTCCCCGAAATCTTCGAGCCTCTCGCTCTTTTTTTATTTTTTTCCAACCCTGCAAACGTAAATCTGCGGGGTTGGGGTAATTTCAGCTGTCCTCCCACCTCCAGAGCAGCAGAAAACAAAACGCGCCGCTTTTTTTATTCCCTTTTAAACGAACATTTAGGAGAGATGCGCGCCCCACCTCTCAGCGCATCTCTGCCGCCGCGTTGTTGCCTTTATTATTTTTTTTTTCCCTTTTCCCAGCCTCACATAATTTACCCTGGATAAAAAAAAATATATAAAAATAAAGGATGTAAGCTATAAAATCGGCAAAATAGCGATAATTAACCCAATATTTTTAGGTAATGGAATCAAGGTGCGAGCGCCGAGGGGGCGCCCGGTCCGTGGAGCAACGGCGCCACCTCGCGGCCGCGCGCGGAACTGCAGCCGCCGGTTGGAGGGGTGGGAAAAGGAAAAATTAAAAATTAAAAATTAAAAAAAAGAACACAAACCCACCAAAAATCAGAATTTTTATATCTTCGCCGGGAGGATAAAACAGCTAAAATAAAAAATTCAAAAAGAAAAGGAGGTGAGGGAGAAGAAGAGGAGGAAAATGAGAATTTTTTTTTTTTTTTGGTCGCCTCTTCGGCGGAGTTTTCTGAAAGTGCGGCAATAAAAAAATAAAAAAAAAAAAAAGAAGAAGAAGAGAAGTGAGTTCGCTTTTGAAACGCGCTATTGTTTCAGATTCCGAGACTAAACAATTGGTCATTCTGCTGCCCAGGAGGCGAACGGGGGGGAAAGGCCGGGGCTGTAAAGTCATAAAGAGCTTCCCCAGCCCAGACGTCTCGCCAGAACTTCGAGTGTGCGAGCGCTGGGGGTGCCTTCTGTGCGTGGCGTTGTTGTTGTTGTGTGTGCAGGGCCTGGAATTGCTTTAAAAAGGAAAAAAAAAAATTAAATAGGGTAAAGAAAAAAAGAAGGAAAAAAAAAAAAAAGAACAAAGGGAATCATCCCCAGCGCTGGGATTTTCACGGCATCTGCAAGAGAAGAATAAATCAACAAAAGTCCCTCCCCACCTTTTCTCTTTGCCCCCCAACTTTTTTTTTTTTTTTTGAGCTGTCCCCTCCCTCGTGAAAAAAAAAAAAAAAAAGAAAAAGAAAAGAAAAAAGAAGAAGAAAAATAAAAGAAAAAAGGAGGGGAACTTCGTGACTGAGGCAGCAGTTACGCGCTGGGCTTCCCCACATTCCCAAGTCGTTGGAGTAATTTAGGAGTTCCTGAAAGTTTTCTTGCACTGTTTCCTTTACAGCCGCTTAGTTCCTTAACCTTCAGAAATTTATACCCTATAAAGTTTTATAGCGGTCATATTCTTTTATTGCAGCGCACTGCACTGAATTTTCCTTTCTTTATGACAAGTTCCTTCCCTTTCTCTCTCTTTCCCTCTGTAAGCTCCAAAAAAAAAAAAAAAGAAAAAAAATCTTCCTTCTTCTTTTGTTTTCTTTTCAGAGCTGCCCCAAAGAAAGGAATTTTTTTTCTCTTTTTTTCCCCCTAAAGAAGTGAAATATTGCCCTTTAGAGCGGCCCTTTATGTTAAAAATTAGCGGGAAGGAGATCCCGGCTTCCATTTCTCGCTACCTGTTCCCTGCGGGGCTGAGCAGGACCCGGGGTTTGTTGGGGTTTTATTTTAATTTAATTTTAATTTATTTATTTTTTTGAAATATAAACCCACTTTCCAGGCACTTGTGCTGCTTCACGAGCAATAAAACGTCAAAGGAATTTGGAGGGGGAATCGCAGGAATTGCTCTTGGAAAAAGGAACCGCGTGTCAAAGCCGAGGTGATGCCAGGGGGGAGAGCGGGGTGGGGTTTCCCCGATGTTTCTTTTTTTGGGGGATTTTTGGGGGTTTTGGGGTTTTTCTTCTTCTCAGGGGAAGTTTTTCCTTGGGCGAGAGGGGAATTAAATCGAGGAAAGGCAAAAAATCCGAGCGGAATTTTTCCCCTCAGGCTGAGGAGGGAATAAAGAGCTGAAACCCCCAAAAATAAAAATAAATAAACAGAAACGCAGCCAGAGATCATCCACAACCTCCGATTTCAGAATTCAAATTTATATTAATAATAATCATAAAATAAATCAGAAGCGCAGCAGGTTTGGGTGGGACCCATCAAACACTTGCTGCTCCAGAGCGGAATTAACTCCACTTCTTCTGGAGTGATTTTTTATTTCTTTTTTTAGCCTAAACCCCAAATTTTTAAAAAAAAAAGCAGGAAAAGAGAGCGGGAATATCTCTGGAATTTCGGGAGAAGCGGTAGAACACAATGACATCGCGCTGCTTGTTGTTCTAAAATCGATTTTTTTTTTATTCTGGAGCATTAAAACATCTCTGGAAAATACACCCGGGCCGATGCTACAGAAAAGACAAATTTCCCAACTTTTTTTTTTCTTTTTCTGGTTTTTTTTCTCTTTATTTCCTAATAAAATCAGCTAAACATCTTCAATTCTGTCTTCAAAGAACCTTTTATCATCTTAAAAATATCTGCTCTTTACCACAACTCTAAGGGAAGTGAGGAAAAACCGTTTCTAAATCCCGGTGGCCGATGGGTCGCAAAAAAAAAATATCGAGGAACTCGTGGAAAAATCTTCTGGAAATGAAAAAATAACGAGGATTTTTTGGCAAATCACCGAATTCATCCATCCTCGAGGAGAATCCAACCAAACCTGGAAAAATTCCGCCCAGCTCCGAGATCATTTCCCACCCGTTTGATTTTATTTAATCACATTTTTTAAAAAATAAATCAGCATTTACAGAAACTGCCACCGATTCCGGCAGCTCAAAACACCTCAAAATTATTAAAATTGAGGTTTTTAAACCCAAAGCGAAGTTTGGTGGCAGTTTGAAGTTGGAGCTCCCTCCGGCAGCGGGAGGGTTAAATTTGAGATGGAAAGTTTTACAGGAGAAAAGTCTGGGCGTTTAAAAATTAATAAATAAATAAAAATAAATCAACTAAAAAACCAAAAATCAATTTTCTTTGGGGTTTTAAACCCTTCAGCTCTGCTTTCTTGTAGAGGGGGAAGAAAATGTTTAAATTTTTATTTTTAACCCTTTTTGAGAGGGTTTGGAGCGGAAATTTCAGGGGCAGCTCCTCGGGTTTTATCTCAAGATCGCCGAGGGAGGAGGGGGGAAGGAAAAAAAAATAAATAAATAAAAGAAAAAAATGCAGGAACAGTTTCCAAAAATGCAAATCTGCGAATTTTTCCTATCGCTGCTGCCCAGAGCAGCCCCGGACCCGCTGATAAAAGTTTGGCCCGGCCAAAGCTGCAGCCAAGGACTCCTGGAAACAGATTTGCGCTGGTTCCTTCAGATAAACAGCAGGAAAAAAATTGGTTTTTTTTCTGTTTTTTGTTTTTCTTTTTCCCTCCCTGTGCCCATTCAAACGAGCCGCGTTCCCCTCCGGAACATAAATGTAAAATTCCGCACTCCAGAGTGGTTTATTTCGAATTTTTTCCCTTTTTTTTTTTTTTTTTTCTCCCCAGCCATTACCAACCGCAGAACTGTTTAAAAAAATTTTAAAAATTATAATAATAAGTAAAAAAAAATTTAAAAGCCACAGCAGAGACAGAAAAAGGAGCTCCAACACTGACAGGAACACGAGCACGAACACACGGGGTCACAACACCCAGCACGGAACCCACTGGAACTAAACCCCCCCTGCCCTCCCCTCCCTCCCCTCCCCAAAAACCCCAAAATTCATCCTGACAGAGATAAAGGAAACCCCCAAATCCCAACCCGGATTTGGGATTTTTTACGAGGTGAGGATGATGAGGATGAGGATGGAGAAGCGCCCGGTGCCACCCGCGGCTCCTTCCTGTGGGGACACCGGGGAAACCCCAAAAAAACCCCAAAAAATCTCTCAAAGGTCACCCCAGAAAAAGGAGATTCAAGTATTAAAAAAGGCCAACGGGGAAGGGAAGGAATAATAATAATAAAAATTTAAAAAATAAAAAAATAAAGCCGGGCTTTGGGGTTGGCACTTTTATCTCTGCAGCAGCTCCAGGAAAAGTCCCAAAAATCCACAATAAATTATAAATATCTACGGCTAAGAACAACCCTTCCCTGATCGCTCCACTAAGGTAGTTTGTTTCTTTTTCATTCTTTTTCTTTTTTTATTTTGTGTGTTTTGTTTCTTTTTTTTTTTTTAATTATTATTATTTTAAATTTTTTTTTTAACTAGAAAACCCCATTCTTCCTCTTCTCTAAAAAGTTAGGAATAACTTGGCGGGGGTCCTTCCGCCCCTTTTTTTTAATTTTTATTATTTTCCCCCTCCTCAATAATTTACAGCGCGGCTCGGGGGGTGCCCCACGCTCTCCCCCTCCCCTTTTTTTTCTCTTTTCTCTCCTTCCCAGTGCTCCCAGTACGAATTTACCAAAACCAGGAGGTTTTACCCCAAAAAAGTCCCGAAAAACTTTTCAGCTCCGAGTCACCACCAAAGCACGACCGGAATGGGAATTTCTGAGTTATAAACCGAGCTAAAAAAGTGAAATAAAAAAAGGGGGAAAAACCAAATTTGAGGCTGTCAAGGAGCGGCAACCCCGGGCCGGAGTTGGCGAATCGCAAATGATTTGTTGGGTGTAATTAAAGGCGAGCCTTAATGAATGTGTCTGTCTTGAGGGGGTTTAATTAAATCGTCTGGGTCCTCGGCCACCTCGGCGGGCCGGGGAGAGCGTCTGGGAGGGGTTTTGGGGGAAAAAAATTAAAATAAATCTTGGTGAGAAAAGAAAAAGAGAGGTTTGGTTGTGGTCAGGTTGGGGTTTTTTGTTGTTGTTTTTTTGTGGGAAAAAAATAAAATAAAAAGGGGGAAAGAATAAAATAAAAGGGGGGAAAGAATAAAATAAAAAAGGGGGGAAAGAATAAAATAAAAAAGGGGGGAAAGAATAAAATAAAAAGGGGGGAAAGAATAAAAGGGGGGAAAGAATTAAATAAAAAGGGGGGAAAGAATAAAATAAAAAGGGGGAAAAGAATAAAATAAAAAGGGGGAAAGAATAAAATAAAAAGGGAAAGTTGTTCTGAAGGGAGTCTGTGCTCTGTTACACTGGAAAATCAAAATATTGGTGGGATGGAAAGGTAAAAAAAAGCTAAAAAAAGAGAAATAAACCCCAAAAAGAAGCTGGGATTTGGACTGAGCTGCTTCTAGGGGAAGAAAAATATTTTAAAATCAGGAAAAGAGCTAAAAACAGAGCTGGGACTGGGGGGGAAAACTCCGGCCGCGCTTTTTGGGGGGGGGGTTCGGCAGCACCGGGAGGGGAGAAAAAAGCGAAATCCTCGCTCATTCCTTGCCCTGCTCCTTGTTCATCTTCTTCATTTTCATGCGGCGGTTCTGGAACCAGATTTTCACTTGTCTCTCGCTCAGGTTGAGCAGCCGGGCCACCTCGTGCCGGCGGTCCCGGGTCAGGTACATGTTGAACAGGAATTCCTTCTCCAGCTCCAGCGTTTGGTATTTGGTGTAAGGGCAGCGCTTCTTGCGGGAGGAGCGGGCGTGCAGCCAGCTGGCGGCGGGGTTGGCTGGAGAAAAAATAAAAGGGGAAAAAAAAAAGAGAGAAAACAACAACAAAAAAAAAAGCGGCAGAAATCAAATTTTAATTTTTTAAAATTTTTAATTTTTTTTTTTTTTTTTAAAATCGCGGCGTGGCATGTTTGGGGTTAATTCCCAGGGGGAGGTGTTGAGGGGGAGAAAATTATAAAAAAACCCCAAACCAACCCAAACCAACCAAAACAAAACCAAACCGAGACAAGACAAAACAAAAACCCCAAACCAAACCAAAACAAAAAAAAACAAGACGAGACAAAACAAGACCCAAACAAAAATAAAACACCAAACCACCGGACAAAAAAAATATTAAAAAATCCAAAAAATACCCCCCCAAAACCCAAACAGAACCCCACCAAAAAAACAACTCCACCCCCCCAAAAAAAAACCCCCCAAAACCCCAAAACCCCCCCAAAAAAACCCCAAAACCCCCAAAAAACCAAACCAGGAGATGCGAGGCCACAGGAAAATCACGGGGTGGTGAGGGGGGGATTCACCCCAAATTCCCAAATTCCAGAGGGACCCAAAACCCCTGGAATGGGACTGGGGGGGGATCGGATTAGGGGGCAGGGGGGGATTTGGGGGATTCTGTGCCCCTGCACCCCAAATTTTGGGGGCACCCTGAAGGGTTTTGGGTGAATTCCTGGGAGGTTTGGGGTGAATTTCTGTGGGTTTGGGGTGAATTTCTGCTGGTTTGGGGTGAATTTCTGAGGGTTTGGGGTGCGTTCCCTCTTGTTTTAGGTGCTCCTGAGCTTTTTTGGGTGCACCCCGAAGTTTTTGGGTTCATTTCTCGGGGTTTTGGGTGAGTTTCTGCTTGTTTTGGGTGCACCTCGAGGTTTTTGGGTGAATTTCTGCATGTTTTGGGTTCATTCCTGCTTGTTTTGGGTGCACCCTGAAGGTTTTGGGTGAATTTCTCCTGGTTTTGGGTGCACCCTGAGGGTTTTGGGTTCATTTCTGGGGGTTTTGGGTTCATTTCTGCTTGTTTTGGGTGCACCCTGAGGGTTTGGGGTGAATTTCTCCGGGTTTTGGATGAATTTCTCCTGGTCTTGGATGCACCCAAGAGTTTTGGGTGAATTTCTGCGGGTTTGGGGTAAATTTCTGCTTGTTTGGGGTGCACACCCGAGGTTCTTGGGTGCCCCCCAAGGGTTTTGGGTGTACCGCCGAGATTTTTTGGGTTCATTTCTGCTTTTTTTGGGTGCACCCCCGAGGTTTTTGGGGTCCCACCCCCCTCCCCACCCCTGCCAGCCCAACACCCACATCCCCCCCCAGCTCCCCACATCTCCCCATTCCTTACAAATAAAAACCAACCCCAAAAAATCTCATTTTCCCCCATTTTTTCCCAGGATTTGCTCCTCCAGACCCATCACGCACAGAGGGGAAGTTTACAGGAGCTTTTCCTAAATAAACTGACTTTTTTTTCTCTTTTTTTGTGCAATGTGGTAAAAAAAAAAAGAAATCCCTCTCTGGCTGCCATAAAAATCCTCTGGGAGCTGCTGCCGGAGGTCTGGACAGCGTCACCCCGAGCCAGCCACGTTTGCAGGGCTGGAAATGCAGCCAAAAAATAAACAAAAAAAATTTTAAAAATATATATAAATAAATAAAAGCTGGCGGGTGGGAGAAGCTGCGTGGGAAAAGGAAAAAAAAAAGGGAATTTTTAGATTTTTTTTTCATGGGGATAAGCGAAATTTTGGGAGCCAAACCCACCCAGCCGGGCCAGGCCTGAAGTGGTGAAAATCGCACCCAAAAGCGAAGTGGGTTTAGGGTAAATAATGGGACTTTTCGCTAATCACATGCAAATATTGGGTAACGGGGAGGCGGGCGGGGAGGAAAATGAAGGGTTATGGACACACGGCGAATTCCTGCTTTATTTCCTTTCCTCCCCTGAAATTATGGCTGCAGCCATAAACCTTTACACCAATTAAATGGACCATTATAAATACACGCGCGAGCATCGCCAAAGATCCTCCCCGCAAAAAAAAAATGAAAATAAATATATCGAATGTTTCAAATTAAAATAAAATAAAATAACAACCCCGTTCATCTTCCCCTTACAAATTTATTTTTTTTATTTTTTTTTGCACGGCTATTTCCTTCATGTAATTGACTTGATCTAATATGCAGAATTAAATATTAAAGAGGAGGAAAGCTGTTAATAATTGATATTGTTAATCCTGCTCGCCGTCCTTTAATGGCAGCGGAGGGTTGTGCTTCATACTGGTTTTTTTTTATTTTTGGTCATATTTTGGGTCGTTAAATTGTATTTTAGACGCCGGTTTTTTATCTCAAATCCCCGAGCAGGGAAAAGAATGAGGAGAGGTCCTGACACTTCTTATTTTTAATTTTTTTTTCCTCTAAAATCCAACAAAATAATTTAAAAGCTTCCAGGCAGGGATTCATTAGGGAGAAACATTGGCCAAAAATAATTATAAAATAATAATATTAATGGGAAGAGTCGGGGAAATGGGAATCAGGACAGCCCTGGCAGCGTCTCAAGGCCAGCCCGAAATTAAATTATTATTTAAAACAAAAACAAAACAAAACAAAAAAAGCTCCGCAACCGCACGGAAACCACAGCGCGCCCAGGCTGGGTAAAAACGATTTTTTTTTTTTTTTTTTGGGACAAAAATCTCCCAATGTTGGATTTGAGCAGAAAATCCGGGTGTTTTATTTCCTCCCCAATCATTCACCGCCCGGTTTGAGTTTGTTCTGGATCTCTGCCCAGCACAATAGAAAAGGATTTTTCTTTTTTTTTTGTGCGCGAGTGTTGGCGGGAGAGTTAAAAAATGATAGAGGGGGGGAAAAAAAGAAAATAAATTAAATTTAAAAAAATAAAGAAAAATAATAAAAAGCCACCAGAACATCCAGGAAATCTAGAGGGGAGGAAGAAGAGAATATTTTGTGGTTTTAGTGGGGGAAAAGTTCATTTAAAGGGGGAAAAAAAATGGGCGGGGAGGCTCCCCCTGGTCTGGCTGCTCTGCCAGGTTGGGAAAGTTCAGATTTTTCCTGGAAAAAAAAAAATTCCCGAGGCTGTCACCTTCCAGCTGGAAACCTTCAAGGGGTGGGAACGCCGGTTCTCCCTCACTCCAACCCTCATATTATTATTATTATTAATAATAATATTATTAATAGCATTATTGATAGCATTAAATATTTTCCAGGCCAATTCTTCTTATTATTATTATTTTAAATATCCATTTGAAAAGCGGGAAAAGGCGCCCCAGCCGGCGGAAAAAAAAAATCCACGCTGGAGTTTAAGTGTCTCCCCAATCCGGTTAAATTACGAATAAAAACCGATATAAAAGCTGATCTAAAACTCGATATAAAACTCGATATAAAACTCGATATAAAACTCGATATAAAAGCTAATTAACTTCCCAGCACCCCCTCCCTCCTTCTCCTCTTTTTTTTTTTAACCAGGGAAGGAGCGTGACTTTGAAATATTCATCCCCGCCGCGGCTGCCTTTAATAAACAAACAATTAACAGCGCAAATAAACGCGCCCAGGCCGGGAGGAAACACCGCGGAAAGGTGCGCACGGAACGCGGAACCTCCGCGCCTTCCCCGCGGCCGAGCCCGCGCCTCTCCGCGCTTCCTCCTGCGAGAACTTTCTCCCCTTTTCCCCCCTTTTTTTCTCCTTTTTTTTTTTCCTTTTTTCCCCCTTTTTTCCCCTTTTTTCCCCCCTTTTTTCCCCTTTTTCCCCTTTTTTCCCCCTTTTTTCCCCTTTTTTTTCCCCTTTTTTCCCCCTTTTTTCCCCTTCCCCCCCTTTTTTCCCCCTTTTTTCCCCCCTTTTCCCCCATTTTCTCCCTCCCGCGGCCCCTCCGCCCGCGCCCGCGCACCTTTGCTCCCCTCGGCAGCGCGGCCGCGGCTCCGCAGGGCCCCGCGGGGCTGCCCGCGCCTTTTGTCCGCTCCGCGCTCCCTTTCAGCGCCGGGGCCGAGGCGGATTTTGATTTTTATTTTGATTTCCCTGCTCAGACAATGCCAGCCCCGTCCCCTCCCCACCTCTCCCCTTCTCTTGGCACAGCTGAGACTTTTTTTTTTTTCTTTCTTTTTTTTTTTTCCTCTCTCCGAGCCCTGATTTTCAACTTTTCAAGCATTGTTTTCCTCCCCCCCCCCTCTCTTTTTATTGCGCCTCCTCCAGCTTTTATGCTGTTTACTTCCTCACTTTTATAACTTACTTTGATCTGTCCTGTCTTTGTCTTCGCTTCCTTCACAAACTTTATTGTCCTCGAAGCTGCCCCTTTGATTGGAAACGATCCCTTCCCTGGCGGCAGAAGTTTCTAGATCGTATTCCTGATTTTTTTGGACATCCCCGACCCGAGCCAGCAAAGGTTCGGCTTTGACCGAGCCTTGGCCCGGGTGAGATTCAGCCCGGTTGGGCACGGGTTCCAGCCAGCTCCGCAGGTACCTGCTCTCGGCGGGGACGCTCGGATGTTGGATGTAGGGGTGGTGGTAGACGGACGGCAGCGTGCCCGAAGGATGCGGGTTCAGAGGAGTCCAAGAGGCGCTGAACACGGGAGGTTTTGGCTGGAAACTACACGAGGGGAATTCTAGATGATGATGATGATGCTCACTGTGAGCGCCTTGCCTGCCAGCCGAGTATTGGCCGGCCGGGAATTTAGCAGAAGGAGAATCTTCGCTCTCGTGACTTATGATGGAGTCGACATAATAATTGCTCAGGGTGCCCGAGATGGACATTCTCAGACATCATACAAAGCACGGTTCAGTGGAAGGAAAAAAAAAAAAAAAAAATTAATAAAAAATTTTTTGAAAAAAAAAAAAAAAATCGGAAAATAAATCGAAAAAATTTTGGAAAAAAAAAGAAAAAAAATTGAATTTTATAGATATATATAAAAGAAGAGAGAGGACAGCTCTGGATTTGTACTCTACCCCCTTTCCCCAACTTCCCAGCCCAACAAAGTACAGTTGGGCTGCCGTGTTGTGAGCTGGCGGCGAAATGATTGGTCAAACTTTTTTTCGTGAGCCTGATAAAGCGTCAGGCTCGGCGTAAATCAATCGCGGCCGAGGGGGCTGCGCTGCGCTGTCATCCGCCCTTGCATTCCATATCAAGGATGGATTGTTTTATGTTTATGCCGTGTTGCAAAACGTCAGGAAGAAGAAAAAAAAATAATAAAATAATAATAATAATAATAAAATTTTTTAAAAAGCCTCAACCACGCGCAGCTCGGGAGGATATTCTGATATTTCCATTTTTTTTCCCCCCCCTCCAGGATTTGCTGCTGGAAATTCGCGGGGAGGGGTCCGAAAGGAGGGGTGGGGGTGGGATTTTTTTTTAATTTTTATTTTATTTTTTAATTTTTTTATTTTTCCCCGTTAAAGGAAGATGCTTCTCCTTTAATAACGCTCACGGGGGAATAGAGATAAAAACCGATCCTCTGCACACTCGGGCTCCAGAGAACCACAGAGGGATAAAAAAACCCCAGGGAATAAACACAGAAAGCGCCCCCACCCCTCTCCCGGCCGTGATTTCGCGATGGTCTCACAGAGGCGGAAAAAACGCGCAAAAATCCGCGGTTTTGGGGAAGGAAAAACCGCCTCTGCTTAGGCAGAGAGCTGGGGAGCACCGTGATATAAATAATTATCACGATATAAATAATTCACCGCCCGGGATGGGAGGGGAGGGATGCTTAAGACAGGGAAAAATGAAATTAAAAAAAAAAAATTTGAATTTTTGACGGGCCAAAACAACCCTTGAGTGCATCCAGCGCATCCTTATTAATATATATATTTTTAAAAAATTAAAAATATCGCTGAGGGATAATTCCCCCCTCTCCAGGCGGCCGAAAATTCAGGAGCTCTCCCCGAACTTTACGAGGCCAGTAAAAAACGCGGAGCGCCACCGGGCCCGGCTTTGTTACGGAACGCCTCAAACTCGTGATGCTCCCAGAGTTTCATAAAACTTACACGGGCTCGCTTTGATTTTTATGGCCTCGGATTTATTGCCCGAGGAAGAGGAAAAAAAAAAAGGAAAAAAAAAATAAAATAAAAAGAGACCCCGTGCCCACGCTGCGTGTCCAAAGCCTCCCTGGCTTTTCTCGGGTTTTTTCCACTTTTTTCCCCCCAAAAAAATGAAATTTTGGGATTTTTTTTTTTTTGTTTCCAAGTTCTGAGGATAAATCCATTTATTGCCAGAGGTTCCGGCCGGCTCGTAAATGTTGGGAGAAGGGGAAAGGTGCTCCCCACCATCCTGGGAGGGGGAAATAAAGTGAATTTTCCTGGATTTCGGCCCAGTTTGCTCCTTTTCATCTCTTGCCCCTCTCAGCCGAGGATTTTCTGGGCATGATCAATCACGGGGCTGCAGAGGATGGGATGGAAATCTTTATGAACAGATAATATCAGGGCAGGGGCGTTGATAAACGCCTGAAATGAGGTGGAAAATAAAAAAAAATCCAATTTTTGCCTTCCTGCCGCAGGGAAGTGAGGTGGGGAATTGGTGCCGGTGTTGCACCAATAACGGGAGATGATGGAGGTGATTAAAATCCCCCGTCCCAAAGGCTGAGATTTTTCTGCTTCTCCATCAGCGCCCCTGTCCAAATCTCCTGGAAATGAGGCGCTTTTAGGACTCGTTTTATTAAAAATAATAATAATAATTATAATGATAATAATAAATAAAGCCAGAGGGTCGGGGTGATGGGGAAAGAGAGCCGGAGCTGAATGGAGGAGATTGGATTTTAAATCTCTTTTTTTGCCACCCCCGTTGGATTTTTAAATTTCATTTTTTGCCACCCCCATTGGATTTTAAATCTCATTTTTTGCCACCCCCGTTGGATTTTTAAATCTCATTTTTTGCTCCAAATCCTTGCGCTGGAGGGCTCCGGGCAAAGTGAGGTTTGGGGACACTTTGGGGACACTTTGGGGACACTTTGGGGACACTTTGGGGACATTTTGGGGACCGCTCTGCACCCCTGGGCCAAGGCGAGGGGGGAAATATCCCCAGTGAGTCACCCGTGAGGTCCCCGCTCCTTTCCGGGGGATAATTCCAAAATAAACCCTAAAAACTCCAAAATAAATCCTAAAACTCCAAAATAAATTCTAAACCTCCAAAATAAATCCTAAAATTTAGGGGCAAAGAGGAGCAGCGCGGGGCAGGATCGCTGCTCGCTCCCCTGGAGGGGAAACTCCTGATTTTTCCCAACTTTTCACGTTTCTATCTCATTTTATTTTTTATTTTTTTAAAATTTATTTTCCCCCTTTTTTTTTTTCTTTCAACTTCCCGAGGAGCTGCTGAGGGTTGGGAAGGAAAATCCCGCGCGTCACCAGGCGTGAAATACGAGCGGGCGGCTCGCGTTGTCATATTTCTCGTCTTTATTACCTCTCAGAAATCATTCTTTTCTTAAAAAAAATAATAAAATAATCAAACCAGACAGCTCCACAAAGAGATTCGAGGAGGAGAGGAAAAAAAAACTTTAAAGATTTAAAGATTTAAACCCGCTCGGCGCCGGGGATTGTTTTAAATTGTGTTTATCCAGCTGATGGATAAACATGAAATGGAATTATCGAACCTTAATGGAAAACCCAACACCTGTTCCGTGCTCGCTCGTGGCTCACCTGTAATAAATAAATTCCTGCTAAAGGAGGAAAAAAAAAAATAGAAAAGGAAAAAAAAAAAAATAAATTCCCGGCGCGCCCCCTCTATAAATAACCCCGGGCTGTGGCAGCGTGTGAGTTTATAATTTTGTGGAGTATATAAATTTCAGGATCCTCGGGAGCCTGGAGAGGCTTTGGCATCCCCGGTGGATGGAAAACTCCGAACCTCACAGGAGGAGCTGGAAAAGCCGTTTGTTCCTGCTCCTCTGGAATTGATTTTTTAATTCATTTCCCAGCGTTTTTTTCTCTTTTTTAACCTTTTCTAAAAGGGTTTTAAGCAAAAAGTGGATTGGAGAGCCGGGTGGTGCTGCCTGGGTTTTAAATCTTTCGTTAAAATTTAATTGGAAGCTTTTCTGCCGGTAAAACAAAAATAAAAACAAACTTGGAGAAGGGAAACTCCAGGAGCAGCGCGGAAAAATCTGAATTTTTAGGGGGAGAAATGAGGCGGGAAGTGCGAGCCTGGCTGGGTTTGAAATGGGATTAATTACGGGGATGGGATTGGGGGAAGGGAAGTGGGAGTGGGAATAATTATTAAAAAATAAAAATATTCGGGGTGAAAACTTTTCCCAGCGCTTTTCGGAGTCAGAGCCGGGTGAGTTTGGCTGGGAGGGAAAATTCGGGATATTCCCAGGCTGCCGAGCTCGGGTTCTGGGTATAAATTCTCTTTTTTTTGGCTGAGGAGAGCAGGAATATTTTTGCTCAGAAACCACCAAAAATCCCTCCTGGCAGGCAACTCCCGGCCCTGGCATTTCCCAAATACCAAACCCCAAAATATTCCCGAAATATTCCGATTTTCGGTGGCTGCCGCTGAATTAAAAGTTTGGATTTAAGGAAGGAAAAATCACCCCCGGTCATTTTCTTCCCGGAAACGCATTTAAACCACTTTAAAAATGAATTTTTTTGTTTATTATCGTTTATTAAAACTGGAAATTTCTTCCGGCCCATTTCTCTTCTCGAGCTGTGACGCGAGGGAGATGAAGGAAATTTGGGGGTGCGGAGATTTTTCCCCCCACCCCATCCCAGACCGGGCAGGATTTTGGGGGGATTCAGGAGGATTTGACCCCACCTGAGCGATTTTAGGGATTTTTCCTGGGTTTTGAAAGTGATAAGGGATTTTAGGGATTTTTTCCTGGTTTTTTTGGAAGGTAATAAGGGATTTCAGGGATTTTTTTTTTTCCTGGGTTTTAAAGGTGATAAGGGAATTTTGGGGATTTTTTTCCTGGTTTTTTTTTTTTTTTTTTTTTTTGGGAAGTGATAAGGGATTTTAGGGATTTTTTTTCCTGGTTTTTTTTTTTTTTTTTTTGGAAGGTGATAATGGATTTTAGGGATTTTTTTCCCCTGTTTTTTTTGGAAGGTGATAAGGGAGGGTAAAAGCTGCGGGTGAACTTCAGGGCTATGGAAGAGTCTGGAAATAAAACTCAGCCTTGAAAGGGTTTATTTTAAATGATATTGAACATTGCAAAATTATAATTATAATAACGCTGGTAATCACAACAACAAGCAAATTCCTTTGGGGTTTTTTGGTGGTTTTGGTGTTGGGTTTTTGGGTTTTTTGTTGTTGGGTGGGGTTTTTGTGTGTTTTTTTGTTGGGTTTTTTTTTGGTGGTTTTTTGCCCTTTTTTTGCCTTTTTTTTGCCTTTTTTTTTTCTTTTTTTTTTGGGTGCGTGGTTTTGTTTTTTTCTTTTAAGGGTCAGGAAACAGGATTAAAACCCCCCCAAACATAATTTATGAATGATACATTTAGGCAGCTCTAAGAGGTTATGAAAGAAACTTCAGTCACGACTCCACCCCCCCTCCCAAACACGTGAAATTCCCTCCTGAAGGGTAAAACTTTCAGAAAAAAAAAATTAAAAAATAACTGAAATAAGTTTCTGTAGCCTAAAAGGCGAAGGATTTACCTTGGCCATTTCCTGTGCTCGCGGTTTGAATGGTGGCGTCTGTTAAAAAATCCCTGAGTGCTCCGGGAGGGAGGGAGGGAAGGAAGGAGGGAGAAGGAGGAGGGGGAATTCCTTGTCTGGGGAGAAGCAAAAACAAGTTACACATGTGGGCCATTTTCCAAGGACAGAGAGTTTACCCTGGCTTAAAAAAAAAAAACCCAAAAAAACAAAAAAACAAAAAAAACCCAACCAAAAAACAAAACAAAACTAAAAAACCACCCAAAAAACAAAACAAAACAAACCCCAAAAAACCAAAAAAACAAAAAAAACCCAACCAAAAAACAAAACAAAACTAAAAAACCACCCAAAAAACAAAACAAAACAAACCCCAAAAAACCAAAACACACACACACAAAAAAACCCCAAAAAACAAAAAAACCAACCAACCAAACAAACAAAAAAACTAACTAAAAAAAAAGGAAAAAAAACCGATTTTAAATGAGGTTTGTAATCTCAGCGTTCGGGATCGGTGCCCTTGGAAAGTGGAAGCGAATGGGAATTGGGAAAGGGGAAAATGTTGAAATAAAGTTGGGTTTGTTGTTCGGGACCCCCGTTTTTACTGCCCAGATTCCCCTCCCTCCCTCTTTGGAATAATGTTGGATTTCCAGGGAATTCCTGGGAACCGGGATATCCCTCAACAAAAAACCCCCAAAACCCTAAAAAGCCCGAAAAAAACCCCAAATCTTCGTCCAACTCGAGTTTAGCGGATTCCTCTGGCTCTGCTTTGGGGTGTAACCGGGATACCACTCAAAAAAACCCCTCAAAATCCCCAAAAAGGCCCAAAACAACCCCAAACCCATTGTCCAGCTCACGTTTAGGGGATTCCTCTGACTCTGCTTTGGGGTGCCCGCGGTGTAATTGGGATATGACTCAAAAAAACCTCCCCAAAAACCCCAAAAAGTCAAAAAAACCCCAAACCAAAACCCCCCAAACTATTGTCCAACTCCTGTTTAGGGGATTCCTCTGACTCTGCTTTGGGGTGCCCGTGGTGTAACCAGGATATCTCTCAAATAAAATCCCAAAAATACCCGAAAAGGCCCCAAATCCCCAAAAATCTTCGTCCAACTCGAGTTTAGCGGATTCCTCTGACTTTGCTTTGGGATGCCTGCGGTGTAACCAGGATATCCCTCAAATAAAATCCCAAAAATCACCAAAAAGGCCCCAGATCCCCCAAAATCTTCACCCAACTCGCGTTTAGGGGATTCCTCTGGCTCTGCTTTGGGGTGTAACCGGGATACCACTCAAAAAAACCTCCCCAAATTTCCAAAAAGGCCCAAAACAACCCCAAACCCATTGTCCAGTTTGTGTTTAGGGGATTCCTCTGACTCTGCTTTGGGGTGCCTGTGGTGTTATTGGGACACCCCTCAGAAAAAAATCCCCAAAAAAGCCCAAAAGGGACAAAAAACCCCCCAAATCATCCCCCAACTGTCATTTAGGGGATTCCTCTGGCTCTGCTTTGGGGTGCTCGTGGTGTAATTGGGATACCCTTCCAAAAAATCCGCCCCAAACCCCAAAAAGTCCCAAAAAAATCCTCAAATCCATCGTCCAACTCGCGTTTTGGGGACTTCTATATCTCTGCTTTGGGGTGCCCGTGGTGTCATTAGGACACCCCTCAGAAAAAATCCCAAAAAAACCCAAAAGGGACAAACCCCCCCCCCCAAATAATCACCCAACTCAAAAGAAAGCCCCCAAAACCCGAAAAAAAAACCCCAAAATCTTTGTCCAGCTCACGTTTAGGGGATTCCTCTGTCTCTGCTTTGGGGTGCCCGCGGTGTAATTGGGACACCCCTCAGAAAAAATCCCAAAAAGGCCCTAAAAACCTCAAAATCTTCACCCAACTCCGGTTTAGCGGATTCCTCTGGCTCTGCTTCGGGGTGCCTGCGGTGTCATTGGGATTCCCCTCAAAAAAAAACCCCAAAAACCCCAAATCAGGCTGGGAGGAAGGGAGGGAGGAACAGGCACAGGTACGGGAGTAGAGCGGGGCTGGAATTGTTTCCAGAAAAGCCAAATAAAAGGGGGAGTTTCTTCCTTTGGGACGGGCTCTCCTCGCCACATTTTTCCTCCCCTTCCCTAATTAAAACTCGTGGCTGGTGGGGGGAAAAATCAGCCAGGCCGAGAAGGATTTGAGGGGAGAAAAGTGCTGAGTTAAACCCGGGTTTAGGGGGGAAAAATCAGCCAGGCTGAGATGGATTTGAGGGGGGAAAGCTCTGAGTTAAACCCGGGTTTAGGGGGGAAATCAGCCAGGCTGAGATGGATTTGAGGGGGGAAAGCTCTGAGTTAAACCCGGGTTTAGGGAGGAAAAATCAGCCAGGTCGAGCGGGATTTGAGGGGGGAAAAGCGCTGAGTTAAACCCGGGTTTAGGGGGGAAAAATCAGCCAGGCTGAGATGGATTTGAAGAGGGAAAAGCGCTGAGTTAAACCCGGGTTTAGGGGGGAAAAATCAGCCAGGCCGAGCGGGATTTGAAGGGGGGAAAGTGTTGAGTTAAACCCGGGTTTAGGGGGAGAAAATCAGCCAGGCCGAGAGGGATTTGAAGGGGGAAAAGCTCTGAGTTAAACCCAGGTTTAACTCGTGTGCGAGCCCAGAACCGCTCAGAGGAAAATCCACCCACCCCGCACCGCTGCTGCTCCAGGTAAGCTCCTTTATTTTGGTTTTTTTATCCAAAAAAATAACCCAAACAAAACCCAACCTCACTTTTCTCTTTCCCTGGGGGAAATGAACCCCAAATTCCCGTTTCGGGGCAGCCCCCCCGGGTCTGATCCCGATCTTTGCCCCCTCCCCGCTCTCCTGGGCAGGGGGCGATGGAAATCAGGCGCAGACACTGCCAGGGCAGCCCGGGTTGGTTTTTTTTTGCCTTTGGGGCCGGTATTAGCGAGCGGTTTATGATTAACTCGCCCAGATTGTCCTTTTCCGTTTTAGGGCTTTTTGAGGCCGGGCACAAGCAGCGCCTTGTTCCCAAGGATCCCGAAAATTCCCTGTTATTTTTACGCTGTTTGATTTTCCCCCTCTCCTCCCCTCGAGCGCGTGTTTGTTTTAGAGGCGAGAGCCACGGGTTTGGGGGGGAATAAAGCACGCGCGGGTTTAAACCCCCAGCCGAGACGGGGGTTTGGTTTGGTTTGATTTTCTTGCAATAGTGGAAGAAAAACTAAAAAAAAAAAACCAAACCAAAAACAAAACAAGAAAAAAAAAAAAAAAAAAAAAAAAAAACCCAAACCAAACCAAACAGACCAAAAAAAAAAAACCAACCACAAAAAAAATACCCCTAAAAACCAACAAAAAACCCCCAACCAAACCAAACCAAACAAACCCCCCAAAAAACCCAAAAACCAACAAAAAAAAGGAGCAAGCCAGGTTAAATTAACAAAAAAACCCAAAAAAACCCAAAACATAAAACAAACAACCCCCCCAAAAAACCAACCCCAAAAACCAAACCAAACCAAAAAAACCCAACACAAAAAAAACCCCAACAAAAAACAAACCACCAAAAACCAAAAAAACAAACCACTAAAAAAATCCCCAAAAACCAACCAAAAAAATTAAAATTAAAACCTAACTCGGCCACAAGAAGTGGGAGCAGATGGCGGGTGAGGGCTGGATATGGTATCAAAGTTTAATTCTTTAAACCTCGCACGGGGATCAGTTCCCAGGCTGGGGTAGCCATGGCCCGGACCATGTGAAATTCGGTTTTTATGAGGGCTGGGAACAGCGGTGAGGGGAAAATCGCGGCCGTGATCCGATCCTTGCACACTCACACTCACACTCACAAAACTCTGAGCACTCTGAACTTCATCCCAACACAAACTCCGAGCTCTCCCCTCTCCCTCCCAGAAATTTCTCGCAGATTTTATCGGTTTAGGCTTTGTTTGGGTTTTTTTTTTTCCCTTTTTAAATCAATATATTCCCAGCACGCCCAGAGGAAGGATGTGGCGAAACTCTTGCGGCCACCTAAAAAAAAATTCCTTTTATTGGTGAAATTCTCAGCCGCGCTCTGAGGATGCTGCGGGTGATGAATTCAGAGTTATGGGAGAGGTTTGAGGTGAGGAAATTAAAGATCAGCGCCCAGCCACGAGCATCGGCCGCTCATCCCTGCGCGGTTTTGTGTCTGCACAACCCCGGCTTGGCATTTATCATTTCTCACTTATCAATCATCATTCATCATTTATCATTTGTCATTTATCATTTATCACTTATCATTCATCATTCATCATTCATCATTTATCATTTATCATTCATCATTCATCATTCATCATTTATCATTTATCATTCATCATTCATCATTTATCATTTACCCCTAAAACCCTGGGCCAGGAGCCACTGGCTGACCAAATATTCGATATCCTCACACCTAAATCCCATATTTTCCCTAGGAAAAAAAAATAAATAAAAATCGCAGGAGTCCCTGGCCAGCCCGGCCCCTATAAAAAGTACCAGGCGGATCTTTTACAAACTTATTTTATCAACTGGAATAATTAAACCCGAGAGCTGCCCGCAGCCCTTTGGCGCTGCTGCCTAAAGCCTCCCGTTCCCCTTTGGAGATCACAGCTCCCAAACCGAGCCGCCCTTGGGTTCCTTGCTGGCCCCGCGGGTATTTATAGGGAGAGATTTTTATGCCAGACACAAAAATCGGGGTTTGCTGACCCTGGCCCGGGGGGATTTGCCGGGGAGGGGGATTTCAGCCTCTGAGAGGCGCCGCAGCCTAATTAGAGCGTTAATAAGCTCTTGATGATGCGGGGCGTGACTGCGCTGCCTCGCCAAAGGTCCCTGGGACGGGATTGAAACAAAGAACGAGGCACCCCCGCCCCGGCGCTGCCGCTGCTGCTGGGGCCCGGGGGCGGCGGGGGTGGGGCGGGGGACCCAGAGGGGCTGGGGACACCGAGCGGGGGTGGGGACATGGAGGTGGGGTGGGGGACACGGAGCGGGGCTGGGGACATGGAGCGGGGGCTGGGGACATGGAACAGGGGGTGAGGGACATGGAGGTGGGGTGGGGGACATGGAACAGGGGTGGGGGACACGGAGGTGGGGTGGGGACACGGAGCTGGGCTTGGGGACACGGAGCGGGGCTTGGGGACATGGAGCGGGGCTGGGGGACACGGGTCTGGGGTGGGGGACACGGAGCAGGGCTGAGGACACCGAGCGGGGGTGGGGGACATGGAACAGGGGTGAGGGATACGGATCCAGGTCAGGGGACACGGATCTTGGGTGAGGGGACACGGAGCAGGGGTGGGGGACATGGAGCACGGCTTGGGGACACGAAGACGGGGTTGGGGACACGGGTCTGGGGTGGGGGATACGGATCTGGGGTGAGGGACACTGAGCCGGGGCGGGGGACACGGAGCCGGGTCAGGGGGACACGGGCAGGGTCCAGGGGACGGAGGGCAGGGGGGATTCAGGGCCCTGCCAGGGCCGAATTCCAGAACCAGGGAAGGGGGATCCGGACAGGGGATGGAGTCACGGTCCCGGGAGAGGGGACACGGTCCCGAGTGGGGACACAGATCTGGGAGGGGGATTCAGTCCCGGAACAGGGGACAAAGACACAGAGAAGGGGACACGGGGCCAGCGATGAAGGGGAGTCACGGTCCCGGGTGGGGACACGGACCCAGAGAGGGGACATGGGCTCGGAAAGGGGACACGGACCCAGGGATGAAGAGGAGTCACTGTCCCGGGAGAGGGGACAACGTCACGGGTGGGGACACGGTCCCAGGAGAAGGGACACGGATCTAGGAGGGGACACGGTCCCGAGAGAAGGGGACATGGATCTAGGACAGGGACACGACCTGAGTGGGGACACGGTCCCGGGAGAAGGACGTGGATCTAGGACGGGGACACGGCCCCAGCAGAGGGGACAGGGACTCAGAGGTGAGGCTGTGCCAGGAGAGGGACACAGCCCCAGGAGAGGACAGGGATTTAAGACATGGACACGGATATGGGAGGGGACACGGTCATGGGAGAGGGAACAGGGACTCAGGGAGTTGACAAAACCCCAGGAGAGGGGACACGGTCCTAGGAGTGAGGACAGGGACTCAGAGAGGGGACACGGATCTAAGACAGGGACACGATCCCGAGTGGGGACACAGCCCCGGGAGAGGGGACACAGACTCAAAGAGGTGACACAGCCCCAGAAGGGGGAACAGGGACTCAGAGGGGTGACGCCGACCCAGGAGAGGGACACGGATCTTAGACAGTGACATGGTCCTGGGTGGGGACACGGTCCCAGGAGAGGGGACACGGTCCCAGGAAAGGGGACAGGGACTCAGAGGGGTGACAGCACCCCAGGAGAGGGGACAGGGACTCAGAGAGGACACGGATCTAAGGAACACGGTCCCGAGTGGGGACACGGCCCCAGGAGAGGGGACAGGGATGTAAGACAGGGACATGGTCCTGGGTGGGGACAAGGTCCCAGGATAGAGGACACTGCCCCAGGAAAGGGGACAGCGACTCAGAGAGGTGACACCGCCCCAAGAGAGGGGACACGGTCCCAGGAGAGATGACACCGCCCTAGAAGAGGGGACAGGGACTCAGGGTGGTGACACGGCCCCAGGAGAGGGACCAGGAATTCAGAGAGGACACGGAACTAGGAGGGGACACGGTCCCGAGTGGGGACACGGCCCCAAGAGAGGTGACAGGGACTCAGAAAGGTGACACCGGCCCAGGAGAGGTGACACGGATCTAAGACAGGAACACGATCCTGAGTGGGGACACAGTCCCAGGAGAGGAGGGGACAGGGACTCTGGGAGGTGACACCGCCCCAGGAGAGGTGACACAGCCCAGGAGAGGAGGGGACGCGGCCCCAGGAGTGAGGACAGGGACTCAGGAGAGGTGACACGGATGTAAGACACGGACATGGTCCTGGGTGGGGACACGGTCCCAGGAGAGGAGGGGACAGGGGCTCAGAGGGGTGACAGCGCCCCAGGAGGGGGGACACGGATCTAGGACAGGGACACAGCCCCAGGAGAGAGGACAGGGATTTAAGACAGGGACATGGAACTAGGAGGGGACACGGTCCTCAGAGGGGACACAGCCCCAGGAGAGGTGACAGGGACTCAGAGAGGTGACACGGCCCCAGGAGAGGGGACACGGATCTAAGACAGGAACACGATCCTGAGTGGGGACACAGCCCCAGGAGAGGTGACAGGGACCCAGGGAGGTGACACAGCCGCAGGAGAGGGGACAGGGACTCAGGGAGGTGACACAGCCCGAGGAGAGGAGGGGACACGGCCCCAGGGAGGTGACACCGTCCCAGGGGAGGTGACACGGCCCCAGGAGAGGGGACAGGGACTCGGGGAGGTGACACAACCCCGGGAGAGGGGACAGGGACTCGGGGAGGTGACACCGTCCCAGGGGAGGTGACACGGCCCCAGGGAGGTGACACAGCCCCAGGAGAGGGGA
The DNA here is from genome assembly GCA_910950805.1 of Acrocephalus scirpaceus scirpaceus. Lineage (NCBI taxonomy): Eukaryota > Metazoa > Chordata > Aves > Passeriformes > Sylviidae > Acrocephalus > Acrocephalus scirpaceus. The sequence goes on along the minus strand of CAJVGK010000021.1, from coordinate 22,566 downwards.
CAGGGACTCGGGGAGGTGACACCGGCCCCAGGAGAGGAAGGGACACGGCCCCAGGGAGGTGACACGGCCCATCCAGCCCCAGCAGGGCCCGGCGGGCGGAGGCCGAGGGGGACCCGGGGCTGTCCCCCCCCCGTCCCCAGCAGCGCGGAGGAGACGCTGCAGTAAATCAGGTAGTTTGATGTTCTTGCGATTGAAACTCCGAGCCCAACAACATGAAACTACCTAATTCACAGGGCAGCTCTACTTCAGCCTAAAACCCCTCCCTCCTCAAATTAAAAATAAATTTAAAAAAAATTTAAAATAAAAAAATTAATAATAATAAAAATTAATAATAATAAAAATTAAAAATAATAAAATTTAAAATAATAAAAATTTAAAATAATAAAAATTAAAAATAATGAAAATTTAAAATAATAAAAATTAAAAATAATAAAAATTAAAAATAATAAAATTAAAATTAATAAAAATTAAAATTAATAAAAATTTAAAATAATAAAAATTAAAAATAATAAAAATTAAAAATAATAAAAATTAAAAATAATAAAAATTAAACATAATAAAAATTAAAAAATAACCCCCCCAGTAAATTAAAAAAAAATTAAAATAAAAAATGAAATAAAAAATGCAGCCATTTTGTAGGGTATCATCATCTACCATCTGAACTCGCAGAAAAGCAAACAGTTGCTAAGGAAACAAAAGGCACAAAAGGATCTTTTCAGAGCCCCGGAATAATAATAAAAAAAAAAAAAACCCCACCACAAAACCAAACCACCAAACAACCCCCTCGGATTCGCAGGGAATAACTCTTGGGGTGATTTCCTACGCGTCCCTCCCGCAGGACTTTACAAATGCCTGACAAATAGAGCGGAGGAAACGGTAAAACGCGATTGACGTGGGGGAGAGAGAGGAAAAAAAAGCGATTATCGCAGCTATAAAACCGAGCCAAAAAATCCCCCAAGTTCTTCCCCCGCCTCCTCCGCGAGGGAGGTTTGAAGGATCGTTTCCGAGATGGAGCTGATTTATCAAGATTCCCTATAAAAACGCCATTAGCGCATTTTTAATGTTTCTTTTTCTTTTTTTTTTTCCTTTTTTTTTTTTTTCCTTTTTAATTTAAAGCTGCCGGAGTTTGGAGAAGTTTTCGCAGAGTAAAAGCAAAGAGTTCTGGGGGAAAAAATAAAAAGAGTTTGGGGAAGTTTTTTCAGAGTAAAAGCAAAGAGTTCTGGGGGGAAAAAAAGAGAGAGTTTGGAAAAGTTTTTGCAAAATAAAAGCAGGGAGTTCTGGGGGAAAAAAAGAAAGTTTGGAGAAGTTTTTACTGAATAAAAGTAAGGAGTTCTGGGGGAAAAAAAGAGAGAGTTTGGAAAAGTTTTTGCAAAACAAAAGCAGGGATTTCTGGGGGGAAAAAAAGAAAGTTTGGAGAAGTTTTTACTGAATAAAAGTAAGGAGTTCTGGGGGAAAAAAGGGAAAGTTTGGAGAAGTTTTTACTTAATAAAAGCAAAAAGTTCTGGGGGGAAAGAAAGAAAGTTTGGAAAAGTTTTCTCAGAGTATAAGCAAAGAGTTCTGGGGGAAAAAAAGAGAAAGTTTGGGGAACTTTTCGCAGAGTAAAAGCAAAGAGTTCTGGGGGAAAAAAAGAAAGTTTGGGGAAATTTTTACTGAATAAAAGTAAGGAGTTCTGGGGGAAAAAAAGGAAGTTTGGAAAAGTTTTTTCAGAGTAAAAGCAAAGAGTTCTGGGGAAAAAAAAGAAAGTTTGGAGAAGTTTTTATTGAATAAAAGCAAAGAGTTCTGGGGGAAAAAAAGAGAGAGTTTGGAAAAGTTTTTGCAAAATAAAAGCAGGGAGTTCTGGGGGAAAAAAAGAAAGTTTGGAGATGTTTTTACTGAATAAAAGTAAGGAGTTCTGGGGGAAAAAAAGAGAGAGTTTGGAAAAGTTTTTGCAAAATAAAAGCAGGGAGTTCTGGGGGAAAAAAAGAAAGTTTGGAGAAGTTTTTATTGAATAAAAGCAAAGAGTTCTGGGGGAAAAAAGGAGAAAGTTTGGAAAAGTTTTTGCAGAGTAAAAACAAAGAGTTCTGGGGGAAAAAATAAAGTTTGGGGAAGTTTTCTAAGGAGTTCTGGAGGGGAAAAAAAAAGGAGAAAGTTTGGAGAAGTTTGTACTGAATAAAAGCAAAAAGTTCTGGGGGGAAAGAAAGAAAGTTTGAAAAAGTTTTCTCAGAGTATAAGCAAAGAGTTCTGGGGGAAAAAAAGAAAGTTTGGAGAAGTTTTTACTGAATAAAAGCAGGGATTTCTGGGGCAAAAAAAGGAAGTTTGGAAAAGTTTTTTCAGAGTAAAAGCAGGGATTTCTGGAGGAAAAAAAAAAGAGAAAGTTTGGAAAAGTTTTCGCAGAGTAAAAGCAAAGAGTTCTGGGGGAAAAAAGGAGAAAGTTTGGAAAAGTTTTTTCAGAGTAAAAGCAGGGAGTTTTGGGAGGGAAAAAAAGCGATTTATTCATAATTTCCTCCCCTGGAAGGAAGCTGAAGGTGAATCATTTAAAGAGGAAAAAAAAATAAAGAAAGGAGAAAAGGGTAAAAACCAGAAATCAATTAAAGAAAGAGAGGGGGAAAAATTAATTTTGGGGATTTTTTTTAAGGTGTAAAGAACAATACAGAGAAATTTGTTCTTTTTTCCCTCCAGCTCACTGCCCGCGGTGGAAAATTGATATAAAATAATAAAAATGACTCGCTGGTGATAAAAGGAGAATTAAAGGCGCCCAGGCCCCGTGGGGGAGTTTGAAGGAAAAATTCTGCCAGAATTCCCATTTAGGGGGGGAAAAAAAAATTATATTTATTTTTTTTTAAAGACAATGCTTGCTCAGGCCACAAACAGCTTTTTCTACTGAAATATTCATTAATATTTCACATATTTAATACAAATAAATTCAAATCCTTACCTGGCCAGCTGGGGTTGTCCTCAGAGTGAATTAAATAATTAAGCAAAAATTAAAAAAAATCCGAGAAGGGTTGAAAAGGGCAAATTTGGGGGGAGTTTAAAAGTTCAGCGGAGGAAAATAAAAAATAAAAATATCCTGCGGGTTCAGGGGGAGCGGAGGAGGCAGAAACTTGGCCAGAGCTCGGCTCCATTTCCTTGGAAAAGCCTTGAAAAAGCCGGGCCGGGCCGGGATATAAATCTGCTGGAGCGGAAATACAATAAAAATACAATAAAAATACAATAAAAATACAATAAAAATACAATAAAACTTCGCCCTGCTGTTGAACTTCAAACACTTCGGGAAAAATCAACAAACAAGCCCGGCCGAGGAGCCTGGAAAAGCTCCTTTTGGAGGGAATAAAAGAGGGGAAAATTCCTTTTTTTTTTTTGAGAATGTTGAGATTTTGAGCGTTGGTTTGTGGGTTTGGTTTGTGCCAGGTTGGAGCTCTAAAAAGAGACCGAGCCCGAGTTTTTATAGGCTCTAATTTCAAATTAATAACTTTTTTTTTCCCTTTTATTTCACATTTGGTCATTTTTTGGGTTTTTGGCGCACAAATATGGGGCAGGCTCGGCTTTAAATCCAACTTTTAATTCCAATAATTTGAATTTTACTGTAAAATTTTAATTATTTTTACACCAGGGACCTGCAGCGTCACTGTGCTATTTTATATTCTATATTCTATATTCCATATTCCATATTCCATATTTTATATTCTATATTCTATATTCCATATTCTATATTCTATATTCTATAATATGTATAATATTATACAATATACAACATATAATATATAATATATAATACATATTATAATATATAATATAAAATGCATAATTAATATATAATATAATATAATATAGTATAATATAATATAATATAATATAATATAATATAATATAATATAATATAATATAATATAATATAATATAATATAATATAATATAATATAATATAATATAATATAATATAATATATATTATATTATATTATATTATATTATATTATATTAATTAAAATAAATAATTAATATTATATTATATTATATTATATTATATTATATTATATTATATTATATTATATTATATATAACATTATTATATAGTATTACATATTGTATTATATATTACATATATTATTATATTATTTTATTATTATATAATACTATATATTATCTATTACATATTATATTTATTATGACGCCAGGTGAGTTTGCATCCATCATCTCCTTTTCTCACATGCACCAGGCCTATAATAACTTTAAAAAATTAATATTTTCTATTTCCTAAACACCGAAATTTAAAAAAACCCACAAACCTTGCACTCACTGCTTCACTTTTTTTTTTCCTGCCAACGCAATTTGTAAAACAAAAGCCTCGCTCGCCCTTGAACCCGTCCTATTAAAATCTCTTTATTTTCCCCAAAACAGGCAGCAGAAATATTTTTTCAAGCGCTTTCCCCGCCGCAGCTCGGAAATGGAGCCCTTAAATCGCCGAGCGGGAACGTAAATGAAGAAAAGCACTCAGGGTAAGCGTGAAAAGCCGTTTAAATTCGGAAATAAATAACATTAAAGGGGAGAAAAAAGGAGGGAAAAAACCATTAAAAGCCCCCCGAATTTAAATAAGTGATGGACGAGCGTTAATTCCTGCGGCTGGAATCACATTTTAAGGTAATGGGAGATTTTTTTTTTTCCTTCCCCGAAGTTTGTAAAGATATTTTAAATTCAGATGTCAGTAAATGGGAGATAATTCCTGGATGTCAGAGATCCCGGTTGGGAATAGATCAGGAAATGTGGATTTGTGTCCGAATTCATCACCCGGGGTGGGGAACCGGCCCCGGAATTCTCAAATCTCATTTATGGCTCGGAGTGGCGCAAAGCCAGAGTTTTATTTTTATTTATTTTTAAATCTATTTTTAAATTTTTTAAGATTTCTTTTTAAATTTTATTCAATTTTATTTTTATTTTTATTTTTACTTTTATTATATTTTTATTTTTATTTTTTATTTTAATTCTGGTTTTAATTTTAATTTCGATTTTATTTAAATTCTAATTCTAATTCTATTTCTAATTCTAATTCTAATTCTAATTCTAATTCTAATTCATTATTATTATTATTATTATTATTATTATTATTCCATTCTAGCAGCTGCTCCAGACTCGGGGAATATTTGGGGTTTGGGAATTGGGGTTTGGGATGTTCCCAACAGGAGGGAAAAGATGGAAAAGTTGGATTTAAACCTGGAATTCTCCTCCTCATCCTCCTCCTCATCCTCCCCTGCTCTGGGGCAGCTCGGGCTGGGATTTCTGTCCCGAATCCAGCAGGGCCTGGGGCAGGGGAGAGCATGGAAAAACCGGGATAGTTCTGAACCGGGATAGTCCTGAGCCGGGATAATCCTGAACTGGGACTGTTCTGACCTGGGATAGTTCTGAACCGGGACAGTCCTGAACCGGGACAGTTCTGAACTGGGATAGTTCTGAACCGGGATAGTTCTAAACCGGGATAGATCTGAACCGGGATAGTCCTGAACCGGGATAGTTCTGAACTGGGATAGTCCTGAACTGGGATAATTTTGAACCGGGATAGCCCTGAACCGGGATAGCCCTGAACCGGGACAGTTCTGAACCGGGACAATTCTGAATTGGGATAGTTCTGAACCGGGATAGTCCTGAACTGGGACAGTCCTGAACTGAGGTAGTTCTGAACCGGGATAATTCTGAACCGGGATAATTCTGAATTGGGATAGTTCTGAACTGGGATAGTGCTGAACCGGGATAGTCCTGAACTGGGATATTCCCGAACTGGGACAGTCCTGAACCGGGATAGTTCTGAACTGGGATAGTCCTGAACTGGGATAGTTCTGAACCGGGATATTACTGAACCGGGATATTACTGAACCGGGATAGTCCTGAACCGGGATAGTCCTGAACTGGGACAGTTCTGAACCGGGATATTTCTGAACTGGCGTTTTCCTCAACCAGGATACTCCTGAACCGGGACATTCCCCAACCGGAATATTCGTGAATTGGGACATTCCTTAACCGGGCTATTCCTGACCCGGGCTAACTCTAACCCGGGCTATTCCTGACCCCCCCGGCAGGCAGTGCGGGATTTTCTGCGCTCCCCAGAGTTCCCTGGATGATTCCAGAACCGGGAATGTCCCGGCCCCGCTCGGCGGCCTCGGGGCGGCGCTCGCCGGCCGGGCTGGACCCGAGCGGCTCCCGGAGCTTTTGTTCCCCTGCCGGCCCCGGGAAAACATCGCCCTGATCCCTGCTGGGCTTCCTCTTCTTATTTCTCCTTTTTTCCCCTCTTTTAGAATTTATTTTTAAATTTTTAAGTATTTAAAATTTGGTTTTTTAATTTATAAAATTTTATTTTAAATTTTTAGATTTTTAAAATTTTTTTAAAATTTTTTTTCCTCCCCCGAGGGAAAAGAAAAAAAGAAAAAAAAAAGAAAAAAAAAAGCTTGGAGTAAAAAAATTCAGGTTTCTGCCTTAAGGAAAGGCGAAATAAAGTAAAATAAAGTAAAGTAAAGTAAAGTAAAGTAAAGTAAAGTAAAGTAAAATAAAATAAAATAAAATAAAATAAAATAAAATAAAATAAAATAAAATAAAATAAAATAAAATAAAATAAAATAAAATAAAATAAAATAAAATAAAATAAAATAAAATAAATCCTACCGGGGCACCCTAGCACACGGAGAAACCTCATGTGGGCCCCCTAAAATAGGAACAAATCTCACCAGAACCCCCTGAAACATGAATAAACCCCACCAGGATCCCCTGAAACACCAACAAACCCAACCTGAACCCCCTAAAATGTGAAAAATATCACTCTTGGACCCCCTAAAACAACAAACCCCAGCAGGGCACCCTAAAAGATGAACAAAGCACATCAGAACACCCTAAAACAGGAATAAACTCAACCAAGGCACCCTAAAATGTGAACAAACCCCACCAGGACATCCTAAAACAGCAACCAACCCCACCTGGACCCTCTAAACCACCGACAAATCCCACCTGGATCCCCTAAAACATGAATAAACCAGACCTGGGCACCCTAAAACACAAAAAAACTCCATTAAGACCCCCTAAAACATGAATAAATCAGACCTGGGCACCCCAAACCTCACCAGGATCCCCTAAACCACGAACAAACCCCACCAGGATCCCCTAAAACGGGAACAAACTTCACCAGGATCCCCTAAAACAGGGACAAACCCCACCTAAAACTCCTAAAATATGAATAAACCAGACCTGGGCACCCTAAAACACAAAAAAACCCCATCAAGATCCCCTAAAACATGAATAAATCAGACCTGGGCACCCTAAAACACAAAAAAACTCCATTAAGACCCCCTAAAACACAAATAAATCAGATCTGGACACCACAAACCTCACCAGGATCCCCTAAACCATGAACAAATCCCAGCAGGATCCCCTAAAACGGGAACAAACTTCACCAGGACCCCCTAAAACAGGGACAAACCCCACCTAAAACTCCTAAAATATGAATAAACCAGACCTGGGCACCCTAAAACACAGAAAAACTCCATCAAAATCCCCTAAAACATGAATAAATTAGACCTGGGCACCCTAAAACACAAACAAACCCCATCAAGACCCCCTAAAACACAAATAAATCAGACCTGGGCACCCTAAAACACAAAAAAACTCCATCAAGACCCCCTAAAACATGAATAAACCAGACCTGAGCACCCTAAAACAGGGACAGACCCCACCTAAAACTCCTAAAATATGAATAAAGCAGACCTGGGCACCCCAAAACAGGGACAGACCCCACCAGAACCCCCTAAAACGGGGACCAACCCCACCAGAACCTCCTAAACTACGAACAAATCCCACCAGGGCACCCTAAAACGGGAACCAAGCCCACGAGGACACCCTAAAACATAAACAAACCCCAGCAGGACCCCTAAAACATGAAAAAACAACACCAGGGTCCCCTAAAATAGCAACCAACCCCACAAGGACACCCTAAAAAATGAATAAACCAGACCTGGACACCCTAAATCCCACCAGGATCCCCTAAAACACGAATAAACCCCACCAGAATCTCCTATACCAGGGACAAACCCCACCAGGACACCCTGAAACACAAACAAACCCCACCAGGATCCCCCAAAACACGAACAAACAGCACCAGAACCCTCTAAAATAAGAATAAACCAGATCCAGACCCCCTAAACCACGAACAAACCCCACCAGGATCCCCTAAAACGGGAACAAACTTCACCAGGACATCCTAAAACATGAATAAACCGCACCAGAACCCCCTAAAACAGCAACCAACCCCACCTGGAACCCCTAAAACACAAACAAACCCCATCAAGACCCCCTAAACCGCGAACAAACCCCACCAGGGCACCCTAAAACACGAACGAACCGCACCAGGACCCCCTAAAACACAAACAAAACCCACCAGGGTACCCCAAAACACCAACCAACCCCACCAGGACCCCCCAAACCATGAACAAACCCCACCAGGGCACCCTAAAACATGAACAAACCCCACCAGGATCCCCCAAAACACAAACAAACCCCACCTGGACACCCTAAAACACGAAAAAACCCCACCCAGACCCCTCAAAACACCAACCAACACCACCAGGATCCCCCAAACCATGAACAAACCCCTCCAGCATTCCCTAAAACATGAACAAACCAGACCTGGACACCCAAACCCGGGAACCATCCCCATCAAGACCCCCCAAAACACAAACAAACCCCACCAGAATCCCCCAAAACACGAACAAACCTCACCAGGGTACCCCAAAACACGAACAAACCCCGCCAGCATTCCCTAAAACACAAACAAATCCCACCCGGACCCCCCAAAACACGAACAAACCCCACCAGGACCCCCCAAACCACAAACAAACCCCACCAGGGCACCCCAAAACACAAACAAACCCCACTAGGATCCCCCAAAACACCAACCAATCCCACCTGGAACCCCTAAAACACAAACAAATCCCACCAGGACCCCCCAAAATACAAACAAACCCCATGAGGATCCCCTAAACCACGAACAAACCCCACCAGAGCCCCCCAAAACACAAACAAACCCCACCAGGACCCCCCAAAACACAAACAAATGGGACCAGGACCCCCCAAAACACAAACAAACCCCACCAGAACCCCCCAAAACACAAACAAACCCCACACGGATCCCCCAAAATGGGAAGCAACCCCACAAGGACACCCTAAACCACAAACAAACACCACCAGGACCCCCCAAACCACAAACAAATCTCACCAGGATCCCCTAAAACACGACCAAATCCCCCCAGGACCCCCCAAACCAGGACCGAACCAGCCCGGGGGTCCCGGCCGGGATTTCCCCCGGGGTCCCCCCACACTCCAAGTTTTCCTCCGGGATCAGGAAAACCCGGCTGGGGAGCCCCAAATTCTCCTGCTCGATTTTTGGGAGTTCTCTTTTCTATTTTTGGCTTTTCCCCCCCTCTGGAAATCCGCTGCCCGGCCCTTGGTTTGATTAATTAAGGCCGTAATTGGATGGATTAATTAATGCCGAGCTGGAAACCCCCGGGGATGGCCCCGCAGCGCCCCTTGGCCGCATTTTTTAAAGAATTAAAGTGAAAAACAACTCTTAAAAAGCAAAATCCAGCTCAGGAAAGGATAAATTCCGATTCATTCGGCAGGGCCAATTAGCAGGAAAACTCTTAATTAATCGGAAGGGAAAAGCGGCGGGAGTTCCCACATGAACTCTCCGGGATAACGCTGAGAATTCCCAATTTTTCTCTATTTTTTAGGGATAAATGGGAACCCAGACTGCCCCAAAGCGGCGTCGAGGAATCCCTGAGCATTTCCCCACAACACCCGAAATTCAAATTAAATTTAATTAATTATTTCATTAAATAATTTGGGGTTTCTGGGGGAGCCTCACGGTTGAGCTCGGCCAAGAAAAATGTGAATTAATGCCCAGAAATGGTTAAAGTTTGGTTAAATGAGATTTCCTTTAATAAATGCGGCAAAGTTTGGTTAATTGAGGTTTCCTTTAATTAGCGATTTTTGGCCGGAGGGGTTGGGAGTTAAAAGTTAAATTTACAGCTGCAAAAGTATCCCAGACATCGCAATTAAATCAAATTAATTAAGAAAATATTTCGGCTGAGCCAAGGCTCAGACAAATCCATTTTCGTTTTCCTGAATTAAATTTCCTCTCTCCTTGCCCAGAAAGTTTCAGGCCCAACAAAATAACCCTAAAATCTTATTTTTAATTCATTTTTCAACAGAGTTTTCCTTTCTTTTTAGGAATTCCTTCAAATACTGTACTGGGAGTATTTGGAATTAAATATAAATATTTGTAAGAATTCTCTATTGGCTAAAAAAAATAAGTTTAAAGAAGGGATTATGTGAATAAAAACTCCTTGGAAATGAGCAAAAAAATAAATTCAACGCCGAGCGTTGCCTTAAAAAAAATTATAAATATTCTATTTTTCCCTATTCCATCCATTTGTTGGGGAAAATCAATTAAGCCTGGCTGCCTTTAATTATTTGCATAATTCCGGAGATTTTAATTGCACCGGTTGCCAGCGCTGTCCATGGAAATCCATAAATTCAATTTAATTTTCCTCATTCCGGCCCCAGCGCTTTCCCAGGGTTCGGGGACCGGGAGAATTCCCTGGAAAAACGGACTCGGCAATCCCGGAGAAATTCGGATTTTTGGGATCCGAGTCCAGCCAAGATCCTTCCCTCCCATCCCAGCGGAAAATCGGGGAAAAAATAGAGGGAAAAAGGGAAAATCGAGCAGGGAAAAGGGAAAATCGAGCAGGGAAAAAGGGAAAATCGAACAGGGAAAAAGCTGCGTGAATAGAAAGCGTCAGGTTGAATTATTATTATTATTATTATCATCATCATAATCATTTTTATTTTATTTTCATTACTTTTTTTGCTATTTTTATTATTATTACTATTTTTATTTTTATTTTTACTTTTATTCTTTAAATCATTATTTTTAAACTAAGGAAAGGTCAGATTCGGGCGGGATATTCCCCAAGGTTTTCCCAGATTTTGGAGCCGAGGATTTTTCTATCTCAAATCCACCAAAGAGAGAAATTAAAAAAAGGGATGGAAATGCTGGAAAATCGGCTCAGTGATGGAAAAATCGCCAAAATTCCCAGCGGGAGGAGAAGCAGCGCGGATTTTCCTGGGATTTTTGCTTTGGAAGAGGTGGAGGGGTTTTTAGAGGGCGGCGAGTGAAAATTACGGCGAAAAAAAAATGAAATAAAGAAATAATTAAAAAAGGAAATAAAGAAATAATAAAAGAAGGAATAAAGGAATAAAAGAAGGGAATAAAGAAGGAATTAAAGAAGGAATGAAGGAATTAAAGAAGGAATAAAAGAAGGAATAAATGAATTAAAAAAGGAATAAATCCGAGCTCGCCCGGAGTTTTTTTTACCCGGAGCTCTGCGGAGGATGAGGATAAAATATTCCCAAGGGAACATCAAAATATCAAAATTTAAATTCTCAAAAAGAGCAAAAACAGGGAAAAAATAAACCCGCACCTCCCCTGCAGCCCCGGCCGATCACACTCACTTACCTCGTGCTTTTCCTCGCCGATTTTCCGTTTTATTTTTAAAAATCCAAACCTTCCCCTCCCAGTTAAAAATCCCACAAAACTGAGAAATCCATTTTAAAAAATCCCAGGAAATAATGGAGAAATCCATTTAAAAAAATCCCGGGAAACACAGAATTCCATTTAAAAAACCCCGGGAAATGAAGAAATGTATTTTTAAAAGTCCCGAGAAATGCAAAAATCTATTTTTAAAAAATCCCGGGAAATGCAGAAATCCATTAAAAAATCCCGGGAAATAACGGAGAAATTAATTTAAAAATCCTGGGAAATTAAGAAATCCATTTTAAAAAAATCCTGGGAAATTAAGAAATCCATTTAAAAAAAATCCCGGGAAATGCAGAAATCCATTTAAAAAATCCTAAGAAATTAAGATATCCATTTAAAAATCCCAGGAAATGCAGAAATCCATTAAAAAATCCCAGGGAATGCGGAAATACACTTTAAAAATCCTAAGAAATTAAGAAATTCATTTAAAAATCCCGGGAAATAACGAAGATATCCATTTAAAAAATCCCGACAAACGCCGAAATCCCCGCAGAGCTCCGCGGAACCACCACTTGTTACAGCCCCGCTTTGAAATCCTCGCCGAATTTTCCAATTTTCCTCCGATTTTTGGAAGCCCGGCGGTTGTTTGGAGAGCGAGGGGGCCTGGAATTAATTTTTAACCCCGGGGCCATTGTGTTAGAGAGGGAAAAAACCAAGGGAAAAAGGGGAAAAGCGCACTTGGCTTCCCTCCCCGTCTAGACCGCGGCGTTGTTTTGACGGCGGCCGCGGCCGCGCCCCCGCCCCGCCCCAGCCGCGCTCGTTTTTCTTCTCCCGCCGTAAAAAACCCGCGGGAGTGGAGCGGAATTTTTATTGATTTCCTTCACCCACCTTGGCGCTGGCTCGGTAGTTTTAAGCCCTGACTGAGTGAAGATAAAAGTAAGAAATAAAAAATAATAATAAAAAAAAAAATTAAAAAAAAAATATAAAATAAAAATAAAAATAAAAATAAAAATATAAAATAAAAATAAAAATATAAAATATAAAATATAAATATAAATATAAATATAAATATAAATATAAATAAAAAATAAAATATAAAATAAAAATAAAAATATAAAATAAAAATAAAAATAAAAATAAAAATAAAAATAAAAATAAAAATAAAAATAAAAATAAAAATAAAAATAAAACCAAAACCAAAAATAAAATAAAACTAAAACTAAAACTAAAACTAAAAATAAAAATAAAAAAATAAAATAAAATAAAATTAAATTAAAAAATAAAAAAAAGGAATGAAAAGGTGTAGAAGGAAATAAAAATAAGAAATTAAAAATGGACAATAAAATAAAATAATGAAATGAAATAAAATAAAAATACATTAAAATAAGGAATGAAAAAGTATAGAATAAAATAAAAATAGGAAATAAAAATATAAAAAATAAGGAAAGATAAAATAAGAAAAATAGAATAAAAATACATTTAAAAAATAAAAAAAAGGAATGAAAAGGTACAGAAGGAAATAAAAATAAGAAATTAAAAATAGACAATAAAATAAAATAATGAAATGAAATAAAATAAAAATACATTAAAATAAGGGATGAAAAAGTATAGAATAAAATAAAAATAAGAAATAAAAATATATAAAATAAGGAAAGATAAAATAAGAAAAATAAAATAAAAATACATTTAAAAAATAAAAAAGGACTGAAAATATATAGAGGGAAATAAGAATAGGAAATAAGAATATATAAAATAAGAAAAATAAAATAAAATAAAAATACATTAAAAAATAAAAAATAAGGAATGAAAAGATATAGAAGGAAATAAAAAAAAAGAAATAAAAAGATATAAAATAAGGAAAAATAAAATAAGAAAAAAATAAATGAAAAGAAAAAATAAAAAATAAATGAAAAATAAGAAAAATAAAATAAAGTAAAATAAAAAAGAGAAAAAAAAGAAGAAAAAATAAAATAAAATAAAATGAGAAAAAATAAAATAAGAAAAAAGGAAAAAATTAAAAATAAAATAAAATAAAATAAAATAAAATAAAATAAAATAAAATAAAATAAAATAAAATAAAATAAAATAAAATAAAATAAATATATAAAAAAGCAGACAGCATTCTCCTGGTGTCCCCCGATCCTGGAGGGTTCCGGGGGGGTTTCCAGCCCCTTTTTCCAGACGGAAATCCCAATTTTTTTATTTTTTTGCCGGAGGGGAGGGACGGGGCTGGGGGTCCCGGGGGGAGCGCAGCGGCCGCAGCCGCGGATCCCAACCCCGATCCGGGGGGCGCGGGCGGGGCCGGAGCCGCTGCCCCCAAATTTCGGGTGGGAAAGGGGAGGGAGGGGAGGAGGGGCCGGGCCGAGCCCATTTTTGGGGGGGGGAAGGATCGGGGGAGGTCCCGGGCTCTGGAATTCTCCGCTGGAAAATCGCCCGGGAGGGGCCGAACCGACCCGGGCTGGGACCCGGCCGGGCCCGGACCATGGGCTGCGCTTTAATGGGAAATTCTCATTTTTTGGAGGATTTAATTTAATCTAAACCCCCCTCCCTGCTCGGTTCTAATGGAAAAATCCCTTTTTTTTTGGAGGATTTTATTTAATATAAAACCTGCAGCTCCTCCCTGCATGGCCCAGCCCCTGGGCTGGGTTTTAATGGGAAATTCTCATTTTTTGGAGGATTTTATTTAATCTAAACCCCCCCTCCCTGCTCGGTTCTAATGGGAAATTCCCCTTTTTGAGTGGATTTTATTTAATATAAAAACCTGCAGCTCTTCCCTGCTCGACCCAGCCCCTGGGCTCGGCTTTAATGCGAATTTTCTCTTTCTTCAGAGGATTTTATTCAATATAAACCCCCCTCCCTGCTCGGCTTTAGTGGGAAATTCCCCTTTTTGAGTGGATTTTATTTAATATAAAACCTGCAGCTCCTCCCTGCACTGGGGAGGAGCAGCAGGTTTTAATGGGCTGGGTTTTAATGGGAAATTCTCTTTTTTTGGAGGATTTTATTTAATCTAACCCCCCCTCCCTGCTCGGTTCTAATGGAAAAATCCCCTTTTTTTTGAGGATTTTATTTAATATAAAACCTGCAACTCCTCCCTGCTCGACCCAGCCCCTGGGCTCGGCTTTAATGCGAATTTTCTCTTTCTTCAGAGGATTTTATTCAATATAAACCCCCCTCTCTGCTCCTTTCTAATGGGAAATTCCCTTTTTTTTTTTGAGGATTTTATTTAATATAAAACCTGCAGCTCCTCCCTGCTCGGCCCAGCCCCTGGGCTGGATTTTAATGGGAAATTCTCATTTTTCGGAGGATTTTATTTAATCTAAACCCCCCTCCCTGCTCGGTTCTAATGGGAAATTCCCCTTTTTGAGTGGATTTTATTTAATATAAAAACCTGCAGCTCTTCCCTGCTCGACCCAGCCCCTGGGCTCGGCTTTAATGCGAATTTTCTCTTTCTTCAGAGGATTTTATTCAATATAAACCCCCCTCCCTGCTCCTTTCTAATGGGAAATTCCCTTTTTTTTTTTTGAGGATTTTATTTAATATAAAAACCTGCAGCTCCTCCCTGCACTGGGGAGGAGCAGCAGGTTTTAACGGGCTGGGTTTTAATGGGAAATTCTCATTTTTTTGAGGATTTTATTTAATATAACCCCCCCTTCCTGCTCTGTTCTAATGGGAAATTCCTTTTTTTGATAGAATTTTATTTAATATAAAACCTGCAGCTCCTCCCTGCACGGTCCAGCCCCTGGGCTCGGTTTTAATGGGAAATTCTCATTTTTCGGAGGATTTTATTCAATATAAACCCCCCTCCCTGCTCGGTTCTAATGGAAAATCCCCTTTTTGGAGGATTTTATTTAATATAAAACCTGCAGCTCCTCCCTGCACGGCCCAGTCCCTGGGCTGGGTTCTAATGGGAAATTCTCATTTTTTGGAGGATTTTATTTCATATAAACCCCCCCTCCCTGCACGGTTCTAATGGAAAAATCCCTTTTTTTTTGGAGGATTTTATTTAATATAAAAACCTGCAGCTCCTCCCTGCACGGCCCAGCCCCTGGGCTCGGTTTTAATGAGAAATTCTCATTTTTTCGAGGATTTTATTCAATATAAACCCCACTTCCTGCTCCGTTCTAATGGGAAATTCCTCCTTTTTTTTTCAGAGGATTTTATTTAATATAAAAATCTGCAACCCCTCCCTCCCTGCTCGGTTTTAATGGGAAATTCCATTTCTCCAGAGGATTTTATTTAATATAAATACTAAATATTTTAAATATCGAATATTAAATATTATATAACAGGCGCTGTATATGGATTTAACACGATGTGTTAAATATTATATATAAAAAACCCAAATATTCTATATTAAAATTTAATATCTATTGATATATTAAATAATAATTCTATATTATTTTTGAAATTAAACATTATAAACCCTGTACACGGATTAGGAACACGATATTTCGAATATGGAATGTATCTATAATAATAATAATAATAATATTATTATTAATAATATAATAATAATAATAATAATAATTATTATTATTATTATTATGTAATAAACCCTGCATATGGATTATGGACACAGTGTGTTAAATATTATATATTAAATTTTACATTCTAATCACAGAATATGGACCAGGAACACAATATATTAAATAATCGGCATTAAATATTTAATATTTAATATTTAATATTTAATATTTAATATTTTATATTTTATATTTTATATTTTATATTTTATATTTTATATTTTATATTTTATATTATATTTTATATTATATTTTAAATATTATATTTTATATTCTATATTTTATATTATATTTTAAATATTATATATTAAATAATAGATAATAAACACTCTATATGGATTAGGAACCCAATTTCCCTGAGAACGTGGGAAAAATGGGAAATTCGCTTTTCCATAGGATCTTTTCATGGATTTTTCCCAATTATAATTTATTTTTCCCATTATAATTTATTTTTCCCTTCCAGGGATGACCCTGAGGGGGTTGTTGATATTTTGCATTTTTATCTGGTTTTTTATTCGAAACACTTTTTAGAAATACCAAAACGCGCTGATTTAAGTAATTATTAAAGGAAAAAAAGGGGGAAAATAAGGAAAAATCAGCAGGAATGGGATTTTGCAGATTTGGGGGGAAAAAAAAACCCAAACCCAACCCGAGCGAATTTTGGTGTGGGATCATCCGAGAGGGAGGAGCAGGGGCACAGGTGCCACAGCCCGGATTCCCTTCCCAGCCTTTTCCAGGGACTTTTCCAGGGATTTTCCCAGCCTTTTTCAGCTTTTTTCAAGGCCATTTCCAGCCTCTTCCCCAAGACCCTTTTCCAGTTTTTCCCAGCCCTCATTCAGCCCTTTTCCAGAATTTTCCAGGGCTCTTTTTCATGGCCTTTCCAGCCTTTTCCAGGGCCCTTTCCCAGCCTTTCCCAGCCCTTTCCCAGGTTTTTTCCAGCCCTTTTCCACCCATTTTCCAACCTCTTTCCAGGCTCCTCCAGGGCCATTTCCAGCCTTTTTCCAGCCTTCTCCAGGGCCCTTTTCTAACCTTTTTTCCAGCCTCTTCCCAGCCTTTTCCAAGGCCCTTTTCCAACTCTTTTCCAGACCATTTTCCAACCTCTTTCCAGGATCCTCCAAGACCTATTACAGGGGTTTTTCCCAGCCTTTTCCAAGGCCCTTTTCCCAGCATTTTCCAGGCCCTTTCCCAGCCTTTTCCAGCCCTTTCCCAGGATTTTTTCCACCCATTTTCCAGCCCTTTTCCAGGCTCCTCCAGGGCCATTTCCAGCCTTTTTCTCAGCCTTTTCCAGGGCCCTTTTCTAACCTCTTTTCCAGACCTTTTCCAGCCTTTCCCCAGCCTTTTCCAAGGCCCTTTCCCCAGCCTTTTCCAGGCCCCTTTTCCAGCCCTTTTCCAGCCCTTTCCCAGGTTTTTTCCAGCCCTTTTCCACCCATTTTCCAGCCCCTTTCCAGGCTCCTCCAGGGCCATTTCCAGCCTTTTCCAAGGCCCTTTTTCAACTCCTTTCCAGGCCCTTTTCCATGGCCCTTTTCCAGCCTTTTTGCAGCCCCTTTCCAGGCTCCTCCAGGATCCCTTTCCAGCCCTTTCCCAACCCTTTTCCAGGCGTTTTTCCAAGCCCTTTCCCAGGGCCCTTTTCCAGCCTTTTCCAGGCCCTTTTCCAGCCTTTCCCCAGCCTTTTCCAAGGCCCTTTTCCAACCCTTTTCGGGACCCTTTTCCAGCCTCCTCCAGGGACTTTTCCAGCCCTTTTTCCAGCCTTTCCCAGGACCCATTTCCAACCCTTTTCCAGTCCTTTCCCAGTCCTTTGCCAAGGCCATTTTCCAGCCTTTTCCAGGGCCCTTTTCTAACCCCTTTTCCAACCCTTTTCCAGGCCCTTTTCCAGCCTCTTTCCAGCCTCCTCCAGGGCCTTTTCCCAGCCTTTTCCAAGGCCCTTTTCCAGCTCATTTCCAGGCCCTTTTCCAACCTCTTTCCAGGCTCCTCCAAGCCCTGTTCCAGTCCTTTTCCCAGCACTTTTCCAGCCTTTTCCAGGCCCTTTCCCCAGCCCCTTTCCAGGCTCCTCCAGGGCCTTTTCCAGGGCCCTTTTCTAATCTCTTTTCCAGCCCTTTCCCAGCCTTTTCCAAGGCCCTTTTCCAGCTCTTTTCCAGGCCCTTTTCCAGTCCCTTTCCAGGCTCCTCCAAGACCTTTTCCAGTCCCTTTTCCAGCCTTTTCCAAGGCCCTTTCCCCAGCCTTCTCCAGTCCCCTTTTCCAGCCCTTTCCCAGGGCCCTTTCCCAGTCCTTTTCCAGGTCCTTTTCCAGCCTTTTCCAGGGCCCTTTCCCAGCTTTTTCCAGGCCCTTTTCCAGGCCCTTTTCCAGGCCCTTTTCCAACCCCTTTCCAGGCCCTTTTCTAGTCCTTTTTCCAGCCTTTTCCAGGCTCCTCCTGGGCCATTTCCAGCCCCTTTTCCTGCCCTGCCACTCCCCCCTGGAACCGCTCCCTGTGGAATTCGGCTGCTTTTCCCCGATTTCCCCCCGATTTTATCTCCTGTCCACCTCCCATCCTCTCCTCCAGCTGCGTCCCCTCATTCCTTCATTAAAGTTCTGAATTAAATTTCTGAATTAAATTCCTGAATTAAATTCCTGAATTAAATTTCTGAATTAAATTCCTGAATTAAATTTCTGAATTAAATTCCTGAATTAAATTTCTGAATTAAATTCCTGAATTGAATTCCTTCATTAAATCCCTGAAATAAATTAATGAATTACAGCCCTGAATTAATTCCCTGAATTACAGCCCCACCTTTCCCCTCCAGGCTCTGGCTCTGATTTTTCCCAAGTCCGGCCCCGCTTTGCCGGACTTGGGAAAAATCCCGAGGCTCCAAATGTCACCCCCGGGGACGAACCGGGACCCCGGGGACAAACCGGGACTGAGGGGACAAACCGGGACCCCGGGGACAAACCGGGACCCTGGGGACAAACCGGGATTGAGGGGACAAACCGGGACTGAAGGGACAAACCGGGATTGAGGGGACAAACCGGGACCGGAGAGACAAACCGGGACTGAGGGGACAAACCGGGACTGAGGGGACAAACCGGGACCGAGAGGACAAACCGGGACTGAGGGGACAAACCGGGACTGAGGGGACAAACCGGGACCAAAGGGACAAACCGGGATTGATGGGACAAACCGGGACTGAGGGGACAAACCGGGACTGAGGGGACAAACCGGGACTGGGGGGACAAACCAGGATTGATGGGACAAACCGGGATTGAGGGGACAAACCGGGACCGAGGGGACAAACCGGGACTGAGGGGACAGAGGGGACAAACCGGGACTGAGGGGACAAACCGGGACCGAGGGGACAAACCGGGCCCGTCCCACCCTGACCCCGCTCCCGGCATTTGCTCCCTTCCCGTTCCCGGGAACCGGCGGAGATTTGAAGAAGGAGAACGGGAAGAAAACAAGGAAAAATCCGGGATTAAAGTTTCAGGGTGTCTAGTCTAAAAAAAATGCCTTTTTCCTTTCCTTTTTACATTTTTTTTTTTAAATTATTATTATTTTTAATTATTGTTCTTTTAAAAAATTTCAATGATCAAAAATCTGCTGGTTGGAAAAGCACCAAGGGAAAGGACCCTGAGTTCCTTGCGGGGCAAAGGGGGCAGGAATCTCCCCTTGGAAAAGTCATTTTCCCTTGGAAAAAGTCATTTTCCCTTTGGAAAACCGCCCGGGAAGAACTTTTTACCAACCCGCTCCCAGGACAAAATCCCATCCCATCCTTTAAATTTTCCATCCCTCTCCCCCCGCGCAGTTTTTCCCAATTTTGCCCCAATTTAAACCCCCAAACCTTGGAGAGCTGGATCAGACCCGGCCTCGAGCCGCGGGATTTCGGGACCATCTGGAGCTGAGCTCGGATTCCAGCGGAGTTTTTGGGATTTTTTTTTGGCTTTTTTTAGGATTCCTTGGCATTCCCTGGATCAGCGGAAGGTTTGTCCCGGGTTTTTCCTGGATATCCCAACGATCCCGGTGGTTCCGGCAGGAAAATCCCAGCCCGGAGCGGCTCCTCGGGTGTCCCCGCGCTGCTCCCGCCGCTTTTTTATCTCCGAAATGCGAATTTTGGAGCCGGAGCCGCGGGTTTGGAGAGGAGGAGGCGGGAGAAAGGAAAAGCAAATCCCTGGATTTCCTCGCCTTGGGATGGGAGGGTGGCTGGGAGCTCTCCTCCCTCCGGGGTTGGTTTTTTTTACCTCTTTTTCCGCTTTTTTCCTTTTTCCGGGTTTTTTTATGGTTCTTTTCTGTGCGGTGTCAGCGTTTGGCACCTTCGGCGGCCGAGCCGCCCCCGCTCCTCTCCCTCGGAAAGTTCGGATCTCAAAAAGAGAGAGAAAAATTCCCAAAATTCTCCATCCCCTGCGCAGCTTCCCGGAGCTTTTTGGGTGACTCGTCCACAGCCAAGAAATAAAATCCAGTCAAAGGCTTCAAAAAATTTAAAAAAAAGTTTAAATTAAATAAAGAAAGAAAGAAAGAAAAGAATTAAAAAATATAAAATAACATAAAATAAAGTGAGAAAAGAATAATAAAAAAATTAATAAAAATAAAAGAAAAATAAAATAAAATAAAATAAAATGAAAAATAAGATAAAGTAAAATAAAAGAAAATAAAGACTTAAAAAAATGAAAAATAAAGTAAAATAAAAGAAAATAAAATAAAAATGAAAAATAAGATAAAGTAAAATAAAAGAAAATAAAATCTTAAAAAATGAAAAATAAAATAAAAATAAAGGAAAATAAAATCAAGAATGAATAATAAAGTAAAGTAAAATAAAATAAAATTTTTAAAAATGAAAAATAAAGTAAAATAAAAATTTAGAAAATGAAAAATAAAGTAAAATTAAGTAAGTAAAGTAAAGTAAAATAAAGTAAGTAAAGTAAAGTAAAATAAAGTAAAATAAAATAAAGGGAAGTAAAGTAAAGTAAAATGAAGTAAAGTAAAATAAAGTAAAATAATAAATAAAATAAAATAAAATAAAATAAAATAAAATAAAATAAAAATAAAATAAAAATAAAATAAAATAAAATAAAATAAAATAAAATAACCCGCGGATCCCAGCCCTGAGCTCGCATCCCTCCCCTCGGAGGGCTCATCCCGCCCCGGTTTCATTCCCGTCCAGGCCACTTTGGCCCTTTTAAATTCTCTTCTCTTCTTTTGAAGGTCCCTCCCCACCCCCCGAGCCGCTGCCCCTCATATTTTATTTTTACAAATGTGCCGGGATGGTTTTTTCTCCCTTTTCGAGGAGGAGGAGGAGGAGCAGGAGGGATTTGATTTGTGCGGAGGAATTCCAGCGGAGAGGCCGAGCTGTCCCTGCGGATCCAGGGATTTTTTATTTTTTGGGATTGGAGACGTCTGACCTTGAAGGTCGCGGGTCACGGTCTCGAGTGCGCGGGGTTTGAAACCCGAGGTGCGGCTGCGGCGGGGAAAAAAAACCCCAAAAAACCAAAAAAAATCATCAAAAAATTCCCCCCGATCAAAGCGGGAGAGGGAAAAGAATTTTTCCCGAGAATTCCGGGAATTCTGAGCACCTGCAGCCCCCCCGAGGATGGGAGGAAGGAGGGGAGGAAGGAGGAGCTGCAGCCCGGATCCCGTAATTTATTGCTCTGTGCACTCGGAGGCCCCAGGGATGGGAATTTTAAGGGGGAAAAAAGGAATTTTCTGGAAAAAAAATAAAAATCGGGAAAGAAAAGGAATTTTCGGGGAAAAAAAGGGAATTTTATGGAAGAAAAAGGAATTTTGGGGAAAAAATTAGGAATTTTTCGGGGAAAAAAGGAATTTTCTGAGGAAAAAAAGGAAATTTTTGGGAAAAAAATAGGAATTTTCTGGAAAAATAGAAGGAATTTTCTGAAAAAAAGAGGAATTTTCTGGAAAAAAAAATTGGAATTTTCTGGGGAAAAAAGAGGAATTTTCTGAGGAAAAAAAAGGAATTTTCTGGAGGAAAATAAAAGGAATTTTCTGAAAAAAAATTTACTGAAAAAAGGGGAATTTTCTGGGGGAAAGAAAAAAATTCGGGAAAAAAAAGGATGAATTTCCTGGGGAAAACAAAGGAATTTTCGGGGAAAAAAAAAAAGGAGTTTAGGAAATCCAGGACTTTGGAAAGATTTGTAATAGAATCCCACAGAGAGGGAATTCCAGGATTTTTTTTTTCCCCCCCGTGCTCATTTCCAGGCCTGGAAATGGTCGGGAAAAGTGCAAAATGGTCGGAATGGGGTGGAAAAGGGTCGGGAATGGGGGAAAATTGAAGGAAAAATGGCCGGGAAATGGAAAAGTGTTGGGAAAGGGTGGAAATAGTCAGGAAGGGACGGAAATGGTCGGGATGGAGTGGAAAAGGGTCGGATAGGGATGGAAATTGTAGGGAAAGGATGGAAAAGGGTCTGGAAACGGAAAAGGGTTGGGAAAAGGGTGGAAAAGGGTCAGGAAAGGGATGGAAAACGGCCAGGAAATGGAAAAGGATCGGGAAGGGGTGAAAAGGGTTGGGAAAGGGTG